>CM076577.1:14893126-15493126 GCA_034641835.2 Pinus albicaulis | reverse complement strand
AGAGTTTGGGCCATTAAAAAATACTAAAATTTTATGGATGCAAGACTTATTTTCAAAGCATGGAGAGTGTATTCCAAATAGAGACATGATACATATTCCATATAGTTTCTCAAGACAAGAAATATAAAAATTATACAAAGAATATGTAGGAGGTGTTGAAGGAAATGGTAGCTTTATTAAGTATAAATATTTTGTGAATATAAGGAGGAAATAATTCAACAATGTATATATTTATAATAAGACAAGGATGGGGTTTGCAGTACATGTGCTTATCTTAAATAAAAAAGGGATAAATGTCAAGGGGCAGAAAGAGGTAACCATTCATAAATTTATTTTTTAAAATTGTGTAGTCATAAACTATGAAAATGTATTTATTAATAGATTTATTTTATGTGATGTTTATATTTGGGCGGAAACGTGAAGCTGGGTTACACTTTTGTGAGAATCGTGGGCCGAAATTTTTTTTTGGCAATAGTTCGGCCGAAAATTTTATAAAGTTCGACTGAACTATTTAATAGTTCAGCCGAACTTTCTAAGAAATTTCGGCCAAACTCGTGATTCCGTTTATATTGACGGCACACTGACGGCGTGGACAAACAGAATTTTTGCCGGAGATGGGAAAACCGACAACAAAAGTTTGGCCGAACTTTTACTTTTAAAATAGTTCAGTCGAACTAGTTTCTATAAATAAATTGCCAGGAAAGTTGATTTGTTTACCGGTCTCATTATTCGCGCGTGTTTTTCACTGTTTCTGCTGGTCATTTCGCGCGTTTTCGCTCCTCCCGTTCACGCTGTTGGTCTACTGTTGCTCCTCCCATTTGCACTATTGCTCCTCCCGTCTGCGTTGTTGCTCCTTTAGTTGGTGTTGTTCGTCTATTGCAAGGTATGTTCTCTCTGTAACTATAACTTTCTCCAAGTTGATATCCATGATGATATTCATAATGTACTTCAGATTCAATTGTGGAAAACGATAATTTTCGGTTTTTAGGATAAGCTGCACCTAGAGAATCAAACACAGCAGAATAATAATGTATTCCCTCCACAAATCTATTTAGAAATGACCCAACGTGGCTCAGATACTGTTCTACCATGGTGATAACCTTTGGACAAAGCCTCCTCAGAAGACATAATGTGCTAATATCAGAGCCTGTGACATCATATAGAGACTGTTGTAACTAATGCACATCCAATGCATCCCCTTTTCTAACCTTAAGCCTCTCTAAATTTTCATTAATATTCCTAACCTTGTCTAAAACAACATGAAATTCAAAAGGAATACCTATGTCTCAGCAAAGTTTGAGAGCCTCTTGCCAATTGCCTCCAATGCTTCCATGGAGGTTCCCAGGCTTGTAATTCTCACATAGGGAGGACTGCCCAGTTTGGAGGCCAATATGTGAAACAATCTCGGCCATTGCAGACCTTGCATTATGTCAAGGTCAATGACGTGCACACTATTTTCACCTTGGAATACTTTCTGGATTGCCTGATTTGCAGTGAAATGAGAAAAATTCACAAATGGGTTGATACCATTATATACTTGGAATGCTGATACAATACTTTGGTTCCGTGATTCATTCATGATAGAAGAGTAGATTCCTAAGTATGAGCTGATTAACCGACATGATATGGCCTCAGCAAAGTATGTAGCCACACTGTGAACTGAACTCCCATAAGGTGAAGAAAGCTCATAAATATAAGGAAGGATACTGTTCGCCTCTTCATGATTGTCCTCTGAAACAACTTCTGCATACTGTAGAAGAAGAGCTAGGAGATACAATCCTTCTCCTTCAGAACAGGAAGTTGTAGTTGGGCTATTAATATTCCTTAATGTTCCTGAACCCTCCTTCCCTGCTACATCTGATTCATTGAATCTCTCATCCTCCCTTCTTACCAGATTTTCTTGCATTTTGCTAAATTTATGATGCAATGGCAATGATGACATATTTAGTCTCTGTTCTTCTGTTGAATGTTCCTTCTCCTTATAGTTATTCTCAAAGTTGTGCTTCAATGGAACTCTAGTTTTAGATTGAGTTATTAATCTATTATTTTTGTCAATTTTTTTGTGTTATGATTTGGAAGAACACTAAATTGTGTGAAGTAGAGAAGTCTGGATTCAATTGCAGATTTTATAAAAGGGTTAGTACAATAGTAAATACTGCTATGCAAGTATTTAAGAATCTGGTAGACTGGTACGTTAGGAGAGCTCTTCTTGAAGTGATTTATCATTTCTTCTACCTAGATATCAGCTGCATCCTCATCCATTGTTTGCAATGATTGTCCAATATTTATATCCCATCCTGCTATTGCCTCTTTCTCATTATGCTGCATCCCCCAATTTTCCCATCCATGGTGGTAATCATAACTTTCTCCATCAACTACACAATATATATATGACTTCTAAAGGAAAAAAATCATTTAAATAATTGTTAAATTTTAAAAATATTAAAAAAAAAAACAAACCTTTTTCCTTTTAGTTTGAGTTGTAGCTTATTATTTTACAATGGTAATGTAGCATATAAAAAATTGAAATGAAAATTTCATTGTAATATTATTGTAATACATTTCTTCAAAGAATGAATGCTTAAAAAAATAACGATGGAGGAGAGAAGAATAATGCTATAGAGCGTGATTTTCTAATCACGAGGGAGTTACAATTATGCCTGATATATTAGGCTCTCTCTCTTCATTGAGCTGTGTGTATAGTGTGGTTTCATTTAGACCATTTTCAACCACAATAGTGTTCTCTTTGTCACTACTGCAGAAATAAAAAGCACATGTTAGACATTATCATATTCACATAGGCAAAAAAGGGTTTTCCTTAATTTTACATATTAAAATGTCTTTGAAAAGTTATTTCTATTTAAAATAAAAAGGTGAAAGATTAGTTTCAGCAATTACTAGAACGAATATATGGTAAGGCCCACAAAAAAAACTGCAAAAGCGATGTAATATAACCAATCAACCCACATCAACAAAACATATGGTCTTGAATGAGCTTTTGGACTCTTTAGATACAAATTTACACCGTGGCAATGCATCTTATATAAAAATTTAATCCATGTGCTTAACCTTAACATTGACACAAATGGAATACAATTTTACTCACTGCTTTATGATATAAAAATATGCGGATGAGTATTTCCCACATATCTGAAGTCAAAAGGGATAGATTAAAAAGGGTTTCTCCGGCCATCTATAAAAGATAAATTAAAGAAGCATGACATATTAGTAATGCAAATTAGATATGCGTACCAATTATGTAAATATAACACAGCAAATAGATGATTCAATACAAATGTCACATAGAAGTCATATTTATCTCATGGGCCTTCAACTTAAATTATATATCTAGCATTACATTAAGCTATAGGAGATAAATCAAAGAAGCATCAGATAACAATAATGTAAATTAACATGTGTAATAATTATGTCCATGATAATTCAATAAATAGATAATAATGAAAATGCCATATCTAAGCTATATTTCATCTAAGTAGCTTTCAATTTAAACTTATATCTAATCTTAAATTATATAAAAGAATAAAAGTAATCCAAACTTCAAAATAATATTTAGAGTTAGTATAAAATGTGACATATAATTTTCTTGCGTGTAAAAACATAGTTACCGAGTTCAAAACTCATGCATTTGAATACAAAGTGGGTATACGAATGAGCAAGTAGATTTTTTCTAGGAATGAGGAAGTGAAGGTTGATAAAGAGCCACACAAAATTGCAAATTCATACCTTAACAATTTTTTTCTCCTTTTAAAGTAAACATGTCATATAATCAACTTTCATCGAAATATATGATAAACTCGACACAATTTTATGAAAAATAGTATACCATTTTTTACATTTCACGTAATACAAATAGATAAATATTACTTAAGTATTGTTATAAAGATTTAACTACCCATCGAGGGATGGCCAAGTGATTGAGACAGGGCATCATCACAATAAAGAACCAAGTACAAATTGTAGTAATCCTAGAATCATGCTTTATATAAGGTAAAATTGGGGTTCATGACTTACTATAGATAAAAAACATTTACCCTTACCAAAAAATATATATGATAAAAATTGACAAACTACATAATATTAAGCTTAAGGGGATATAATCCTTCTTGCCTTCCATATAGATAATGAAAATGCTTTTTCCAAGTCTCATGTTGCTTCTCATGTTACTTTATAAACCTGGATTGGAAAGAAAAATAGGAGGGCGGAAATGTAAGAAATATAAAACATAATTAAACACAATGTAAGAAATAGAGAACATAATGAAACACACACATACATATCTAGACAATCAACACAATTATTTTCCTAGGAAATCCTTATGGGAGACAAGCAACCCTAAAAAGTAATGATGCTCTACTCCTTTTTCCCTAGGAAATCATTATGGGAGAAAAACAACACTAAAATGTAAACATGCTCTACTCTCTCTTTTCTAGTATGGAAAATATGTAAGTACAAAGAAAGAGGTAATCTCTTTAGAGTTAGCTAAGACTTTTGGCGTGTAAGGTTGCTATAAAAACTTAACTTCATACATTTTTCTCTCTAACTTCACACTCCTAGTTGTATTTTCAACGATGGAACAAAATACTACAACACAAAATGGAACTCTTATTCCTCCTAGTGGCCAAGTATTTAACATAGTGTGATAGCCAACTAGGTGTAAGATTTGACTCCATCAACCAATGACAAGGTTTGTGATTTTATACCTTTTAGAGTCTTGTTAAAATTCCACATGTAGCTAGCTTGCTATGCATGAGTAATGGGGCTAAAATTACATTCTCTCGTACCATGGTGGTCAACATGATAGGTCAACTTATTAAAGGCATAAATTTTGAATGAACTTGATTTGATGTTTTTCTTGCACCATTGGATATGTCTTTAAGTGTAGAATAATGGTCAAGATTTCGGCACAAGGGATAATCGTTTGACCCCCAGAAATGTCATTTAATACCTCAAAATGAATCCAAAAGGTTTTAGACCCCAATTCTCCACCCACCATTAAAATGACCCTACAAGTTGATTCTTTCAGTTTTTTCACTCTATAAGCATCAAAATATATGACAAATAATATAATTATCCAATATAGATCATTATTTAATAATTTTTTAAAATTATGAGTAAGATATACATCATGGAATTTAAATAAATAGCGTTAATTCATTGAACACCGTTGTACATTCCTTGTTGATACTTTGAAAGTAATACGTTTTGAAAAATAATTTGTTTATGGATTCTATTTTCCACATTCTCTCAACCATATCAAAAACCTTCTTATAATTTTTGAAACCATCTATATACAACTTTTCATTTGTTTCGATAGGAATTAACATATTGAAATATTAATTGTATTTATGTCTTGTGTGCTAAGGAAGGGAGGTCGTGAACCTTAGGAGAAGAGATAATATTTGTTAAGTTAGGAGGGATAATTTTTATGAGATAGCATTAATTTAAAATGCTTCTTAAGATTATGTAAATTTTGAACCATAATTACAAATTTATTTATTTTTTTACTTATCATTTAGTTGCTAAAATTTGAAGAATTTATGTTGGTAAATAATTAATTAGGTCTATTTAAATCATTTACCACTTTTGGGTTTTTCGTTTTCGTGGTTTCATTCATAATTTCACTTTTTTGCAAATTTTCAATTTCAATTTTTCACACCACATGTGCAGAGTCAAAGGACCTAAGGTCTTTCCCATACCAAAGTATGTTCTTTTAAAACATGTTTGCTTGGTGATATGGGTGATTTATAAATTATTGGGAGAGCAAAATTCCTCATTTAATACACAATATGTTTGGTTCATGCCACTAAGCCAAGAATTTTAAATTCAATTGACTTTTAATATAACCAACTAAATCCTACAAAAAAAGAATAAAACAATTTATGTTAGGGTTGTGGATTTAGGCATTGAAACAACACACCATGCTATTTCAAATTTAAAAATAATGGTTTGAGTCCTAGGTAGCTTATAATGCTATCTAGAGGTTTGTTTTCAAAATAAGGATGCACTCCCATTTGATTCTCATGATTAGGTTGTAATCATGAGGCTCTTGCTCAAGAGTGGACCTTCCCAAAATCTTGTGACGTCTTGTCACAAACAAAACCATCAAACTGAAAAACACATCATGCAAGAAACATAGCTTGATGACATATAATTTTTCTCCTTCAAAGAAAAAAAATTCACATCATGTGAATATATCCATGTACTCTTACATATTGGTGTACAAAACCATCAACCAAACACAAATCGACAAAACATGCCTCTTCAAACAACTGACTCTCAAGTCAAATAATAGCTCATGTACAAATTTCCATATTTGTTGCATTTAAGTGTGTCAACATAACTCTACTTTCAACATCTTTCTTCATGCAACATGCACCATACTTTGAATTTTCAAAGAAATTCATGAAACATCAAAAAACATGCAAGGCCTTAATTGGATAAGACATCTAACCATCCCTTACCAAACCATTTCAATGGCGCTTCTTTCAGCTGCACTTCATCATCATGTGAATCATCCTGACCCTCATCAATTATGGAATCCTCTTTTCCATTCTTGTCAATATATCTTTCCACCTTCTTCAAATGTTGTGGATGACTTGTTGGATACAAAGTCCAACACTTGTCTACAAGGTGACCTTTCTTATGGAAATGAGTGCAAAACAATTGCATCTTATTTTCAGCATCATTTTCCTTGTCCAATGGGCCTTTGAATTTTTTCCTCATTTATTTAGAAAGTTTCATGTGCATGGATATCTTCTTCCAACATCTATAAAAATTATGATTATTCAAACCACAAAAGGAACATGCAAGTTCTTTTCCAAATCTTATGTGACTATTTACCACGTTTATCATAATCAAAAGAAATTTGATTAAAGGCAAATTGAAACCTTGAACATTCACCTGTGTCGCCTTCTTGAGGAGGTGAATTTGATGAGGTAGTGGCTCTCCTCTAAATACTAGCAATGAATTCAATGACTCTAGATCTTTCAACATCCTCTTCTTTTACATTCTCATTAGCTGCATGATTATTAACATCTTCTTGCAAAGTGGGTGTCAAACTTTTCCATTCATCATGAACACAAACTTCACAAGCTTGAGGTAATGAACACGAAATAAAATTCCTTCTTGGAACAAATTCATGTGCCTCCTTGGCTTTGGAGCATTCTCCATCATGTTTTCCATAACCAAGACCCAAATAATTAGGCCCTTCCTCAACAACATTTGGCTCAACTATGCCTTGTACTCAACTATTCCTTGTACATGTTTGCCTTTAAACCTTTACTTTCATAGCACATTTTCATCAAAAATTTGGACGTTATTCCTCTAGTGTGTCTCTCAAAAGCACGTACACATTCATTTTGAGAGGAAATTGAAGACATAAACCAATAGCTAATTCTTCTAACTAACCTTGACTAAAATGAGCTAAATTGTACTTTGATACCAACTTGATTTGAATATGGAAAAACTAGTTTTGTTGGGCTATCTCCCTCATCAGTTAAATAAAAATGTGTTTAGGATCTTTTAAAGTTAGCCAATTGGGAAGGGGTTTATGTGTCAAGCTTTAAGTGTATTTTGTGAGAAATTTATGAGTTAATTAGCTTTTAAAAACTCATGTGTACAACAAATAAAATGAAAAATTTTTATTTTGGAAATTTTTTTCCCTCAATCTAGATTCCAATCATTGGAAATGTAAGAGGAAGAAAGAGGGAATTCACTTTTCAAATTCTAGACCTTGTCTAAACCAAAATAAACTAGAGGTTCGGTTTTCAAATACATTCACTTATTTGGAAAAGTTCTAGAGCTACCAAAAGTCCATATGCCAATCTACCTCCCAAGAAATCCATTTATTACACCACTGGTTAGTTTTTTGTCTTCCTATATTCTTTATCAACCTCTTCTAGTGATTCTTGAAATGTGGATACTTAAATCCTTGCTAAAAATTTGAGCTCTAAAACGAGAAGACATACAAGGTCATTTTAAGTCATTCCTCTATCCAATTATAAAAACCAAGTGAATATTTCTACATATTGATTTCTGTCCTATAAACTGTACAATATAGGTCAATTTTTTCCTTTAACTTATTTAAATATTGTTAGCGCACAATTGTTCAAAGCTCTGATGAAATTTCATTGATAAAGGCATGATTATGCCAATCCATGTTTCATGTTTCCATTAACAATGTTTACTTACATGTAAAACAATGTTGTATATGCTTTTATGTTATTTTGAGTTTGCTTTTAGCATTGAAATTGGAATATATGATATCAATTTATGACTTGCAATTATAGATGATGAGATACTATTATTTTTCTCTACTATATTGTTATTTCTAGTCCTCTGGGTGCTTTCTTCATCTATATATATATATTTACTAATTGAAAGGATTCGTAATTATATATTTTACCATATTGCTTGCTGGTTCCATGTAGATTTAATTGACATATAATAGGTGGTTTCTGTTTTTGGGATGTCTGTAAAGTTTTTGGCACATCATATTGAATTTCTATAATTTGTGTAGCTCTCTAACATTCAAATAGAACCTTCATTGAAAAATGTGAGGGGGGTTTCAAATTCACATTGGATAACACCCTCCTCTAGGATAAAAAAGTTTAACAAACATAATAATAGAGAAACAATTAGTGATGTCACCAAAAGATGTAGCCTCTAAAAGGTATCATATCCTCTCATCAAGGTCAAGAATCTATTCACCAAAAATTTCCTATGGAAATGATGGTTTAAGAAACAAAACCAGACAAAAACCTTCAGTGAGAACAAAAAAATCTAAAACCTCTTCAAGGTCTTCAATATGCTTGTAAAGTTAAATTGTGTCTTGATCAAGTCCAACAACAAAGAAACATTCAGTGACAACACCAAAATCTACAAGTTCTTCAACGTCTTCTAAACCATCTTCAAATTCAATATTGTGTGCATCAAATTCCTCAGCAAGGTAATCAATGGAGTCATCAAAACTACTATTTCAAACTTCAATGCCAAAAATAAGTCAAAAGAATTCAATTTCTCCTCCAAAACCTTCTTCTCTGAGCAAAGCTAGCATGATGTCATCGAGAAATTTAGTGATTCCACAAGGAAATTATATCAAAGTTAAAACAAATCCTTTTCATCCATATTTAATGCCTACTTTTTCAGGTGGAACACCTCCAAATTTAAGGACCACAATGCCATAAAATACAACTTTACCTAATAGGTGTAGACCTAGAACCCCCAACTTTGTGTGAAATGTACAATCGAAGATCTTATGGTAAGAAGTGTGAGAAGAGAGTCATGGTCACTGAGTTGAGCAAGAGAAACAGTTTGGTATGACAACCTTACTTGTGATAGGTCTAGCTAGCAGACTACCAAACTACATGTTAATGGCATTCAAAATGTGAAAATCCCCATTTCACTTGGAAATAAGATGGTAGAGAAAGGTATAGATGAAAGGAGATATCCATATATGGTAAAGAAATCAAATAGTTCTATCAATTCCACCTTGCAACTCTAAGAGACATTGAATTAACTTTCATCTCAAGACAGGGCTTTGGGAGGACACTCTCGAAGCCAACCTTCATTATGGCTTTGAAACACATGGTAAGTATCAAGACTCAGCAACCTTATTTGCATAATTTTTTCTAGCATGGACCTTAATGTCATAGCCTTCTTTTGCCTAAAATGAATGCAAATTTCCTTGCAATTTGGCTTGCAACATTCATAATTCATTCTTATGGAACATGATTGTGTTGCAATTGTGATAACATCTGTTGTATGCAGAAGCTAATAAAAAATGATCGAAAATGACATTTTTGCTCTGTTTTTTTCAAGATTTAAGGAAAATTACACCAAGTAGCTTCCAGCCTCATATGACCATCATGTCAAACTCATCTCAGGATATTTTCCAAGTAAGAGCCACTTAAGCAAGAAATCTAGTATACATGACTCTCCAATTTCAATTAGCAGCAATGACAGTTCTAAGTATGGTGCAAACATTGCTCCAGATCCTCAATGGGGCATGTTTGATGACAATAATTTGGGGAGTGAGAGAGAGAGATGGTAGGAGAAAAAATTCAAGGAATCCACGGGAAATTGAAAAATATATAACTAATAAGGTGAAGACACTTTGTAACCTAAGAGAGAAACCTATTAGGAAATGGGTGAAGTTGGTATTACACACCCAATTGGATAACCTCGAGGAGAAAACATTTCTCCCACTTTATTTGTTGGCATAACCTAGTAAGTGTTATTCACTAGCATGTATTTTGTAAAGGCCTTTCAACCTAGTTCCCATTCAACTCCATCCACCAGGTTATAGAGGATTCCAAGCCTAATTTCATAAAAAGTAAGTTGGGGATGATCACATTGACTTGCTTGATGACATGTCTATGAAGATTAACTACCTTGAACTATTTTTTTGCGTAGGGAAAGAGACACATTCCTATGTCTGAGCATGAAAACGTTCTTTGATATTGTTAATGCCTCTAGTGTTTACTTCTACAAGTTCTATAGGCAGAGTCTGTAAAGGGCCAGGTAGCCTCTGGATCTCATATTTTATGAAAGGTGACATATCTAGTAAATGCCCCTACAGTCAATCTCTGGAATGGATCTAAATAGAAGTTCTTCATTTTAATATCCATAAAACACAACAAATTTAAGGTAAACTATGTACATGTGTCATTTCTCGCACAAACTAAAGTGTATAAGTGGTAAATTTTATACCAAGTGTGCTCCCACCATGTAAAGCGCAATTTGGTGAACTTATCATTTTTATAATTTATTTTTCAATTAAATTGAGTTTCACACATCAATTATTTCTTTGAAAGTTGTGTTCTACATAATTTGTGTACACTAAATTACAAATTGATTTTCTGAAATCTATTTTGTCTAAATGTCGACCAATAGATATATGTATCATGGAGGATGAACGATGAAGATCAGCCGAATCCCATATGGAGGTTCAAGGATTGGGGGATGTTCATGGTATTTAAATATAATCTTAAATCTCCATACATGTGTGTAAATATGGAACTGATTTTTTATTAACTTTGTGAGTTAAATTAGTTGTTAATAATTTTAATTTTTTAATTTTTAGGAGGTAAGAGGAGAAGGGTTTACACTCCATCCATGGAGCGTGCCCATGGTTCAACCAGTCGAGGTATGGTTCACGCAATTTAATCAATGAATATGTATATGTATTTATATGTACACATGAATGTATTTTTCAATTGATTATAAATTTGTATTTGTTTATGAAGCTTCTCCCTCATCTCGAGAGGTTGGTGGTGGTTAAAATCCACCTAGAGGGCCATCAATGAGTGGTAGCAGGTTGCGTGAAGGGGTTGATATTTATTCCTCCGAAGGCCAATCAACGGCCGTTGGTTCTCAGAAGGGTCATTTTGGGTCTAGTTCTCAGCAGGGTAATTCTGGGTTTGGTTCTCATCAAGGTCATGTTGGAGAAGATGCTAACTAACAACGTCAAGGTTGCCATAAATTTCAATATTTTTTCATTAAACTTTTACAACTTCTTCTACATGTTTTTTTTCTAATATACGAAATTATATATATATATATATATTGATGCAGAGACCAAAAATGTTCCAACTAGTGGTCAAAATAGACACAGGGCAGCCTGCTACATTCAAGAAGAAGGCTGTCAACCCAGCACAACTTATCTGGCTGAGATTACTGATATACCATGGGAAACCAACAAGGTGCAATGCACCTTACAAAGGTGTGAAAGACTTCATGAAAAATTTCAAAGAGATCTCGTGGCTTTGTCTCTACCTGCTAAGAGTCGACAAAGCCTTGAAATAGTTACACATTCATTGGGCGAAATTGTAAATGTGTACAGAAATCTTGGGCCAAAAACTGATACATTTGTAGAAATTATGAGAAAGAGAAAAGAAACAGTAATGGGTCCAGATAAATGGGAGGACGTAAAAAGAAAAGTTACAAAAGAAGTGGCCAAGTCAATGTTTAATTACAAGGAAGGGCCAAAAATAAAAATGTTGAAGGTGCAGTATTTCAAGCACCCAGACATAGTTCGTTATTTGTATGATAGGCACCTTGTGGCCTATGGAAGGGTCCCATGGAATGATGAGGTTCCTGTTTATTTTGCACAAATGTTTTATGCAGAATTTTTTTTGGGTATGAAATCCAACTACAATGACCTTCCGTCAGAATTTTTTGGCCCGGGGAAAGGTCAATTATATGACTGTAAGGGCGCTAAGTGAGATGTGGATTTTCCTCGCCCTGAGCCACCATTGGTGAGTCGACTGTTTCGGGTCGAAAATCTACAGTCGCAGATGGATGCAACTTCTCAAATAAGTCGAGAAGAAAGGGATGTTATGATCGACAATGTTCATAGCGGATTGGGTGGAGTCGATGTTTGTTTAAATCGACAAAGAGCATGTGAAAATGCACGTGCCAATTTTGTGTATTGTACAGATGAGGAGATTGACAACATGAATGTTGAAGATCTCTGAATATATGCAAAAAATTGTCACAATGGTTTGCAAGACCTAATTTTTCATGAGGAAGAGGGCAGCGGAACGGTATGTGTTAGTGACCTTAGGGTTTGAAATTATTTTAACATACATATACATGTGTACAATTTTTAATAAATACATGTGTATGTACATGTATACATTTATTTGTATGTGTACATTAATCTAACAAAAATGTATGATTATATTTTAAAACACCATTTGCAGTTCTCACACATGATGCATGACGAAAATGTTAATATCACGTTCGGGACCTCTGGTTCAAACAATGCAGATGGGTCTGACCATCAAGATATGTTGGCAAATGTTAGTGTTTTTAAGTGACTTTAAAATAAATAATTGTTGCCACACATGTACATGTATGTATATATATAATTTGATAAAATGTTTTAATAGGTACCGATTCCGTCTGATGTTTTTGGGATGGCAATACCTTCTTCTTCCTTGGGAGATGTACCTTCTACTTCCTTGGGAGATGAGCCACAAGTATGGACAATTTTTCACAAGTTTAAAATTTATGTTTAAAAGTTATATATATATATATTCTACCTCAAAAAGTTCCATTAAAAATTGAGATATATATATATATAGAGAGAGAGAGAGAGATCTATATTTTGAGTTATTTAAAATTTTTTGAATTTAGGTTCCTATAGAAGATTTCTTTAATCCGTGGACTCTAGCAATGGAGATAGGAACATCCACAGCATTTGAACAAGTTGTCTTTAGTTCCTTTTTTTAATATTATTGAAAATAAGTTTATATATGTACACGTGCATTTTCATTTGAAAGTTTTTAATATATATATATATATATATATATATATATATATATATATAACTGTACATGTATATTGTACAGTTTACCGCTGCAGATGTTCCTATGGGAGAACTTGTTCATCAAATGGAGAGGGAACCTCATGAGGTATTGCATGATTTTTTTTGTTATATTTTGTTTTTTACATGAAGTTCTAGATATATATATTCTCATTCATTTTTAAAACATCAAATTTTAATGTTCAAGTACATGTGCATTGTGTATGTAGGTTTCCCATGATGCTTCACATGATAGGGCACCGATTGAGACCCAGATAGGAAAGATGCTAGATCCGTCTCTATTTGATGGACATGATTTCTAGATTTGATTTCAAGATTTAGATGGTCTTAAAATTTGTTAAACTTGATACAGTTTGATACTTGTGAGATCTACAATTTTTGGACATATTTTATTACATTGTTAATATAATTTGTTTTATTTAATTTTTGGATGGTTTTAGTACTTTTGGCATGTGAATGTGAAGTAATGTTGTCATCTATAAATTAATGTTGTCATTTGAACTACATTTGGCATGTTATGTAATGACATGTGTTATAATTTGTTTTGTTTTTAAAATTTAAGTTTTGGATGCTTGGAGTACATTTGGCATGTGAAGTAATGTTGTGATATATATTTTTTTGTTAAATTAAAAGTTAAAAGTTTTGGATGGTTTCAATCTACATTTGGCATGTGATATTTAATGTTAAATGTTTTTATTGGATAGTTGAATTATAATTGGCATGGCATGTGAAGTTTTTAAAACTCAAGTTTTGGATGGTTTCAATTTACATTTTGCATGTGATATTTAATGAACTTTAAATGTTTAATGTTTTAATTTTGCACGATATATAATCAAAAGGTTTTTAAAACTTAAAGTTTTGGATGGTTTCAATCTACATTTGGCACATGTGGTATATAATGTTAAATGTTTCTATTGGATCTAGTTGAACTATAATTGGCATGGCATGTGAAGTAACGTTGCACGATATATATAATCTAAAAAAAAATTAAACTCAAGTTTTGAGTGGTTTCAATCTACATTTCGCATGTGATATTTAATGTTTTAAATGTTTAATTTTTTAATGTTGCACAATATATTATCAAAAGTTTTTAAAATTTTAAAGTTTTGGATGGTTTCAATCTACATTTAGCACATGTGGTATATAATGTTAAATGTTTCTATTGGATAGTTGTTCACTATAATTGGCATGGCATGTCAAGTAATGTTGCACAAATCCATTTTGGATGGTTGAAGTACATTTGGAATTTTAAGATTGCTTTTGATCTCTACATGTAGTCTTGTTTGAATGAAAAAAATTCCAATAGGAAGAACATAGCTTTTCAATGCAACTAACCATGTATCAATTGAGCTCTAACTGAAAAAAGAGTTTAAAGAAGTAGATATATGTACAAATTATCCCTTTAATTTTGATTGGAAATATAAGTCTAGTACATATATATTTTTGTTGAATTTGGGTCAGTGTCATTAATGAACTCAAATAGGTAGCCTTGTCGATTTATTTACATTGTGGAAACTTTTTACCAGAAAATCCAACTAGTTTTTCATCAATGCACATAGAAAAACTACTTGGAACAATTAATTGCATTCTAGAACATATCTAGATCCAATACAAGTAACATTTTTCATCAATTCACATTGAACATATCCGACCATTGGACAAACAAATTTTGTACTAGATTTTCAATCAGGAATAGAGATGTGGGTCAAATCCCACCAAAAGTCGGAGAAGTGCTCCGAGTCTCTTGTCTGAAAGGAATTTTCATACAAAACTATACTGCAGATGATTTATTTACATTGTGTCCATAATTTTTACCAGAAAATCCAACTAGTTTTTCATCAATGCACATAGAAAAACTAGTTCCAGTTAATTGCATTCTAGAACATATATATTGAGTACGTAAATAATTTTTCATCAATGCACATAGTAAAACTAGAAAAATTAATTTCATTCTAGAACATATATATATATATATATATATATATATATATATATATATATATATATATATATCCAATACATATAACATTTTTCATCAATGCACATGTATAGAAAAGCTACTTTTAGTTGATACTAGAGCACGTGCTTGTACCAAAACAATTTGTACATGTGCAAACACTTGCACAAATAACATAAGAAGCTCAACTTTTAGTTGAGTACTGGAAGTTCTAAAACATATTTAATCCAAAGACAATAAATTTTTGGACAAGTCACTCAAAAAAATTCTAATGGAATTCAATCTTCAATAATCCGTTCATGATCGGATTTTGACATTTTCCATCTCTTAATTTTCGATTTTTTCTTTGATTGAACTTCTATCAACTTTATGTGTGCTGCACACACCAAGTGACTATATTGACAACTTATGGAATCAGGTTCATAGTCTTCAAAGTAAACAAAGTCTCCACTTTGATGTGTTTGTCTGAAAAAATAACCTTTCAGTATAATAGACCCTCTGTCATATTGAAATCCGTGATCATTATAGTTTTTTAATAATTTAATTTTTCGTTTAGTGCAACGCATAAAATAATACTTCACATTTTCATCATTTTCAATAGGTGCAATTATAGTAAAAATATCTCCTGCACAATAAAACAAACCTAAAAAAATTATACATATTTAAATTTATTTTTAGATATTTAAATCATTAGAAAGTAATTCAAATGTTACCTTCTCTAACAAGATCAGAAACTCGATCACCATCGGATGATATTGTAGTTTCCTCTGATTGAATTTGTTCAAACATTGCAACAAACATTTTTCCCTTTGTATTTAGCTCTGTATGTTTCCAATCGTTCACATAGATTTTGTTTTCACAAACGTCATTGGATTTTGTGTTGTCTATGCAAACATCAGAAAAACAAGACTATTTTCTTTTATCCAATGCAAACACATTTATGGATGACTTTGTTTGAATTGAATTCAATTTTTGAGTCCCTTTTATTGTTTCAACGTCACTTCCAATTGATCTACCTATGTCTTCGATCCCAATATGCCATTAAAAACTTTATATGGAAAATTAGAAGAATAATTTGTAAATATTATATCAAAATACAATCAAAGATAATCATTGCATGATAAATGTACAATGTTTAAAATTAGATTTCCAATATAAATTAAATTGAATGTACCTTCGCACTTCCCTTGATGGGTTAGTCTCATGGCTTAGAGCAGGGATGCACCATTGAACAAATTCTTTAGCATTCACAAGTCGGTTTGTAGAGTGGCTCATTTGATATCTTCGAAGTGCTCGTTTTATGCATGCTCCTGCACCGTCATGTTCTCCTTTTCCATGGCCAGTCTCAAAGAAATTCCAACAATGTTTAATGCAAGTTTTCTTATGAAGACAACATAACCAAAAGAATGATCATGCATATTTGAATTGACCTGCGCATCTGTCTGACCATATCCAATTTTCATTGAATGTTATTCCACGATTTTTCAAGGAATCATAATTTTTTCCAAAACAATGTTGTACAAAACATGTATCATGTGTACGATCGTCACTGATATAAAAGTGATATTCTTTAATGATATGTCAATTTTCACTCGTTATTTCTATATGATCGACATTTTGTTCAGCATGTCTATATAGAATATGGACGAGCATGGAGACTTGGTCAGAATGATAGTATTCACTCTGAATTTCTTTTTGTGGAACAAATGTGTAGTTTTCTGCAAAATCAATCACTGACAAAATG
This sequence comes from Pinus albicaulis, assembly GCA_034641835.2. NCBI lineage: Eukaryota > Viridiplantae > Streptophyta > Pinopsida > Pinales > Pinaceae > Pinus > Pinus albicaulis. The sequence continues at coordinate 15,476,074 of CM076577.1, read as the reverse complement.
GTCCCTGGTGGAAAAAATTCATGAGATTTTTTGAATTGGAAGTCTTGCCATCGAGCTCTATGGGAATGCTTGGTGTATTTGTAAATTTCTGCCTCAAACTTTCTCAAAAAGTCTATCAGAAAAATTTTGTCTTCTAGCAATTCAGTTCTTTTAACACTATTTGCACCTTGAAACGATGTATCGATATATTCATATCTCTTCCATTTCACTTTCATGTTGGACAATGATTGATCATTGATATCAATACGATATTTGTTTTGAAATTTATTCATATTTCCACAATCATCGCATTTTTTACCACCAACACATTTATTTTTGTAAAATAGTTCATCGCTTTCTCTTTCACATAGAATTTGAGATATCAAATCATGGATAGTGGAAGGAGGAGGTGAATACTTCCATAATGTTCTACTGAAATCAAGGAATGTGTCATAATATAGCTCAAATTCCACATGATAATGGCAACAACAAGTGTTGCGTACGGTGATAGGTTTTACATACCATGGTTTTTGTTGAACAAAAGCACTGAGTGAAACATGAATTTGATGATTCTCTTCTTTGAACTTGTTGAATAACTCTATCTGAGTGGTTTCCAAGAAATATTTTTCATGTTCTTCGTACTGATTTCGTGTTATTCTTCTTCGCATCACATGCCTTGCAGTTGGCGAAACACACGAATTGTTCTTCCAATATTCATATATTATTTTTTTAACATTTTCTCCAAGTCTATCTTTGTATGGTTGCCTACAAATAGCTTTCCAACAAGCGAGTTCATCATTTACATCTATTTGCAGCTGAAATTTTCGATGTTTGTGCAAATTTTTGAGGTTCCCAGTGCTCGTGCCATAGATGTTACCAAACGATTCTCTTGAGTACTTGATGAAACCATTGCCATCTGTATTCCTCTATGTACAATTGAAACATCTTTCTCTCTAGATCTCTTAATTGACTTTATAGCACTACTCATATTTTTTATCACATCTTCCTTCATTTTTTTAACTTTGGTTGATTTTCGAATACCCAGTAGTGTCATAGCTTCTTTTAATTTCCTTAATGATAGGAGACCTTTCAACATTTGAGCCCACACTGTCACCCGCTCATTTAAGAAATAATTTTCAAAAATGTAGTTAACACGATATCGTATAGCATTGTTAGGTTTTTTATCTTCATATGTGTGAGTGTCAACATTTTCTAACATCTCATCATCGACAGTGATTTCATCTGTACATATTCAAAAAAATAGTACATATTCAATAAATAACTAAATTAATAAATATATCTATAATTTCAATAATACGTGCATGTGTTTAATATATATTATATATATATATATATATATATATATATATATATATGTGTGTGTGTGTACATACCTTGCGATTCAATTTCTTTATTTGGATTTCTTTCAATATTTTCACCATCTTCAATCATTGGTTCAATATCTCTTTCACTTTCTCTTTCAAAATTTTGTATCTCATCATCAATGTTTTGAGGAATATCTCTGTCTGTTTAGATTAAACAAAATATTTTTCAAATTAGTTCATCAAATAAAAATTAAGCTTCACATTTTACATTAGGAAAATTTTAAATATATCAATAGATCATAATATTTACATTTACATACCTGCTTCAATTTCTGCTTGAGGTTGACTTTCCTCTTCAATATTTGAGAGGGCTTCTAACTTTTTTTTGCGAGATTCTCTCGTCTCTTCTCTACGTTCCTCGGGGTCTCTTTTTCGATCATATTTTCTCGCACAAGTCCTTCAATTTCCCATGATAAGAAGGTATGAATTTCAAAACATTTCCTTCAAAAAATTAGACAATAACTCAATTACAAAAAACATCACAAAATATTTAATTTAAAAAAATTCATTTTAATTTTTTTGCAAAAAATACATACTCCAATTCAAAACACTTACTTTAAAAAATTCGAGAGAAAAATGTCTTATAAAAATGAAATTAAGCTCAAAAGATTTACTTCAACTCAAAACACGTACATACCTCCAAGAAATTTCCTTTGAATGTACGTCCAAGAAAATCTCTTAAGTCCAAAACATTTTTTTGTAAAATCAGGCCGCCTCCAAGAAATGTCCTCCAAGAAAATTCTTTAAACCCAAAACAATTCTTTGCAAAAGCATTCTGCTTCCAAGAAATGCCCTTAAATCCAAACTTTGAAGAAAATTTTTTAAACCCAAACCAAGATCTTTGTAAAATCAGATCATGAAACATTGTGCGAAATTTATGAATGATTGCGCGGTGATTTATATTGCCGCGAAATGTGTTTTAGTAGGGGCTCCACAAAATTTTTCGGCCGACGGAAAATTATACAAAAGTTCGCCCCAACTTTTGATTAAAATTTTGGCTGAACTATTAAGTTGTTAGACTTAACGAGCCGTCAGCGAAAAACATAGTTCGACCAAACTAACACGTCACTAGTTACGCAAAAAACAGGCTCTGAATACATTTCTGCAACTTTGGACTGATTAAACTCCATGAAAGGTTTTTAATTAACTATCGGAACCAAGACAAGCATTTTCATAATTGAATCTACTTTCAGGAAATATAACTTTTATGGAATTTCATAAACATTTACTAATTTTAATTATTTTTCTAATAAAATGGGTGTAAACAATTTCTGAGGGTCATTGTGATTCAGTGAAATCAAAATTTTGTATCTCCCAAAATACATTGTAAAAAAAATTGAAAAAATTATGGGGCATTACATTGGTTCGTCGTCTGTAATGGGTAGCTTTTAGATTTTTAGTTTATAACTTATATGTTAAGAAATTTGTTGCGTCGCAAAACATATCCAAAATATGCAGTTTTTCGTATTGGACCAGTTCAAAAAATTCTAGTAATTATGATATGCATCCATTGGCTTTGTAAATATGAAGAAACCAAAGTAGACTCTGTCTAGATTGTTGTAACAAATTTTGTTTTCTCAAAAACATAGATTTTCAATGAATACAACATTGCGTCATAACATGACTTCTTATGAATCCTTTGATTGTTAAGAAACACACACTCAAAGAAACGCTAAGCTGACATATCAAATATGCATACAAAAATTTCAAAAAATAATTAATAGAAATCTAACAAAATTTCTGATAACTTTTTTTTTTTTTTATCTCAAAATGAAATTCTAAACAGAAAAATTGTTATAGTTTGCAGAAAGTTGAAGAACTGAAAAAAATGAAATTTTTTTCTCAAGAAAGGGAAAAATGTGTAACCCAACTTCACATTTTCACGTAAAAACATCACGGTCAACACAAAAATGAAATGAAAAAGTTGTACAAGAATCAAAAGAAGTGTTGTGATAATCCAAAAAATAATTTGGGTTTGATAATTGATGGTATGGAGCAGAATAAAACACTTCTACCACATTTTTTTCGCACACCCAAAGATTTATAGGAGGAAAATTTTATTGAGTTTCACTTGGTCGGTTGTATGGTCTCCAATGGGAAAATTTCTCCAAGGGTTTACTTCACAGCTCCAAATATTCATAATGATGCAAATCTGACGATAACCATAATTCATGATTTTCTTTCTCACTGGTATGGTAAACTTCCTAAGTTCCTGAAGTTTTGTATCTACAATTAGACAACACTTATCGTGAAAACAAAAATTAGATTTTTTTTGGATATCTAAACATACATATTGAATTGTGAAATTTTCAGAAGGTAAAGGTTGGTTTCCTTGATTATGGGCACACTCATGACCATATTGATAAGATGTTCAGTTTTTTTCCAGTAACATTGAGGAGGAAGGATGTTAGGAGGTTGCCATCATTAATTGAATGTATTAAGAAATCATACATGCACGATCCTATTATTTATGTGTTGGAAGAAACTGTTGACATGCAGGTTTATTATAGGATTGCATGGTGAGGAGAAATGCATTGAAAAGCCTAATAACATTAGCTTCCAACATCAATTTTGTATATAAAAAAAATTGATGGTAAAACACTTATATTGGGAAAGAAGCATTCAACTATAGAAGAATGGGCATCATCATCAAGTTTGTAATTTTTGAAGTTGATTCCAAATCATCCAATATTTGTGTCAAATATATTTTTATTACCATCAATTGTTGAAGTTCAAAATGGACAAAGGCAGAAGAGAGATAAATTATTCTGAATGCCTAGAATAAATTAAAAAATCTATTAGATATACATATGAGTACTTTGATGTTGCTGATTTAGTTTGTGGGAGTCTGTTTTCAATGATCAGATTGATATCATTTCAAGATCAACAAATGAAGATATAATTTTGAAGACTCCATTTATTTTCCGATAAAATGTGTCAAATGAACATGAGGAAAAAACATTGTTGAACAAAAAAAATCTCAAGGTATTATTAATTCTTCATAGGTAGAGGAAAGATAAATGTATATTAGTTCTAAAATATCTTGTGCACAAGATGAAGCCATGGAATACCTTTACAATGGTTCAGTACAAGAGATCAAGGAGGGTTGCATGATCACAACGTTAACAGATGGAGATGCACATGGCTATCCATTATGGGGCCAAGGTTATAAAGTTTATTAAAAAAAATGAAGATGTTGCAGGTGTTGAAGTATGTTGGTATGTGGCAAATAAACACCCATTCAATGGTATGTATAAGCCAAATATGGTAGTTTATAAAAAATTTGGCGAAAGAGAAAAATAAAGGGCACACATATAAATCTCTGCTGCACAAACCTCTTAATATTATAGGATGTTGACATAATTTTTATGACTTCAATTTCACAAAGAGAGTAACTCTTCGCTTCCAGATGATAGAGATTTTGAAGAGGTTGCTATGAGAAGAAACAATGTTGAGATGGGAGTCTATTGAACCCAGGCTTAGATCTTGATTAGTTTTGAAACCTGAAATGGTGTAGAAATTATATAGAAACTCTATACCAATGGATTCAATTCGATCATGTGATGTACTTAAACAAGATACTAAATCATTCTACTATGTTTGTGGAATATAAAACACGATTTCTCAATCACATGCAAGTAAGAGAAAGGAAATTATCAATCACACAACAGAAGATGTTCTTGGGGAAAGCACTTGCTCAAAACCCCTCTATCATATATTGTACATAGTCAAATAATAATGAAACAATACAATGCTTTCTCACACCAAGAAAATCCTGCACTTTATCGATCGTCTTACCCTAATATTGCTCAAAACTGACTAGCAATTCTCACGCAAAATTGAACAACACTTAGCCAATTCTTATCCCTTGCTTAGCCCAGCCTTGCTCACACGATCCCTAGGAAATTAATACCTATTAAATAGGATAATCGACCTTACTTCACTGCGCAATTCCTGTGGACCCTTCCTCTAACTTTACAATTGCGCTTGGGAAATTGGCTAATAATACTATTATCACCAATAAAATTTCATTTTTTGATTAGGAAGGTCATTAGGCATAGGTTTTATTGTCTTAGTAAATTAATTCATGAAATTGATAAAATTTTGTGAATTGGTCATAATCTTAAGTTTGAAGAGTCCCACATGATGTGCCATCATGGTCAAATCCATAGAAATCCGTCAAAAATCTCCATGCATTGGTTTAATTTTTTTTTTGAACCACCTGTCTATTTTTTCCTAAGTCCACGAAAATTCTATACAAAACATGTGATTTTCACTACGAACACACCTGACAATTTCATAGCAAATCTGCCAACTTTCTAATTTAATTCGCTACGAACTCATGATTTTTGCAAGCAGTATGGGGATCGACGAGTTGTCATTTATTAATGGTTAGGATTCAATATGTCACCATGTGCCTACCTATTATGAGTTATTATTCGGTGTATGATATTCTTGATCATAATTACCCCTCATATCACCAAGTTTTATCACTCTTTTTTTTTCCCAAATTTGGTTTGGTCTGATGTCTAATTCGAACAACCAAAAAATTACCTGCATATTCTTCATCCTTGTGAGATTCTTCAACACATTCGCCAACGGTATCATATTTATTTTTATATTGTATGTGTCTTAGGCCTAGTAATCCATGTGTCACAAAAGCATCTTCTTGGCTCAAAGAAAATTTGTAGGTGTTAAAATAGAAGTTGACCAGCGCTGGTATTTGAAGGCATGACTTCCTATAAAAAGCCTAAAAAGGGTGGTAGCATGGTCAAGTATGTACCTATGGACCTAAAATTAGTCATGGAAGACCCTAGTGTTGTAGAGGCCTTCATCAAATTTTATTGCATGAGATTTTATTAGAAGTTACAAAAGTATTTGTTGTGTTTTTGGACTATTTATGCACTCAACTTCAAGAGTTTTTTTTGGGTAAAAAGAGAATAATTATAGAAAAATAAGAGAGGTTGTTGTCGAAAATGGATAAAAAAAAGGGTAACCTCATTCACTTTTATCACAGGTGTAATATATTGGGAGATTTGAACAGGTCTTTGGGTAGAGGGAGATGGTGTTGAAAAAAAACAAGAGAGGTTTCTCCTTGGAAAAAAATTATTTACAAAAACATCATCCTGTTTTGCAACAAATGTCAAGGATTTAGAGATAAGATCTCGTTTCTGAGCCCTAGTTTTCAGAAAAAACAACTCCATTTTTATCAATATATGAACTTGCTGAAGGTGAAAATGTTGCTTCTTGAGGAGGGTGAGAGGTATTTTGAACCAATTTTTCCTTATCATGATTCATATTATCATATTACAGAGCCATGGACATTTTTTGGAGGTGGAAATTGAAAATTTCAAAAATCTGCTGCAAATTTGGGAAGTTTGTACTGTATCTCAGGCTTGAAGCCCATAAATCACTATGAACTTTCTCTAGGTTTATTTTTTATATAAATCAAAGGTGATTTAATTAAGGAGAAAGGTAAAGGTGTGTGTTTATCTATTATGAATCAATAAACAACCTCATATCAGAAAAGGGAGAAAATAGGTGGCAGAGATGGTCAAAGTCAAAACTGCTACAATTTTTCGCTTCATACTTGCCTAAAGTCCCATGTTTCTGCAGCGAAGGAAATATTGAAGATTTTTTAACTTTGGATTGTCTTTTTGAGACAAATCAACCATGTGGAAAATTTGAATATTATAAGATGAATTTTTTGATGAAGACATACTCTTCGATAAAGCCTTTTGTATGAAGAGCTCATCATGGAATCTTCATCAACAATTTTGGCACCACCTCCTAAAAATTTGGAAGAAAACTCTCCTGACTTAGTGGGAATAATTATGTTTTGGTCAGGGTCAGTACCACCTCAAGCACATAACATCCTCCATGTAAATATATAGTTTTTAAAATTTTTTTAATGAAATAAAGAAGCTATAGAGTCCTATTATGTTTCTAGGTCCTAAAATAACACATATCTGTTTTGTTTCCTTGTAATATGCTTTTGGTTAGATTAGGTGTCAAGTGAAGCATTCGAAGGCTCAACCTTGTTGAGAGGATCAATGTAAAGATGCCTAAGCTTATTAATAGGTAGATTATTGAAGGAGAAGGGCTCGAATGATGTTGACTACAAAACTACTATTGTAAACATTTTCTTATTAGTAATATACAATGGTTGTTGGCTCTTTCATCACCTGAGATTCAACCAATGTTTTCATGAGCACTTGTCTTATGTATCCTACTATTTTGTCTTCAGTAATTTTATTTTTGATTACTTAGAATTCATGTACATCATGCTCAAAATTCCTTCAAGCATTAGACTGTTGTGTATCTCTATATGTTTTCTTTTCATAAAAACATCTATATGCCTCAACTTCGACAAGAAGAACCATGTCACTGATTTTCTTAACACTGACTCCATAAGACTAATGGTAGTGATTTACATACATCCTTCACCTGCATACAAACATAATTAAAACAATTTTTTCATAGTTAGCCACCTGTTGAAGTTCAATTGAATAAAGTCATTTATATCTTTGAGAGAGCCCTCTCAGGCTGAAAAGGCTAATTTTCAACTAGAAGTTGGTTTGAAAGAGTTAGTCTAGGTTGTCTAGTGGAGCAGCCCATATGCACCTACTTAGTGATAACATTTTGGTGCATATACCAGGAGTTTGAAGACATACTTCTTGAATTTTGTGCTCAAAAAGAAATGTTGAACTCTTGGAGATAGCAGGAACTCAAGAGATTTCGAGGCTGCATTCTACTTTGGCATCTCCATTCTTAAAGAATTCAGAAATTCATAACTTCATGGTGACTCCAATGGACTTATGAGGAACTCAGATGCTACCATTCTTGTTTCAAAGTATGAATTTGTATATTTTTCAGGAATTTATGGTTTCCCAAATCCTTTTCCCAAGGATGCATATTTTTTAAGGAATGGCCCAAAATTTAATGGAGAAGATTTGAGTTTGACCTTGAAGCATATATAAAATTTGCGTGACTTTATTGAGCTTCTTAGAGTCATACATGAAGATATTTTAATCAGATTGTTCTATGAGTCATATAAAGGGAAATGTATACAATGGATTGAATGTTTTCCTATCAGATCTATTTATTCATTTGTAGATATTTGGCTTATCTTTTTGGAAACATGGATGGAAAAAAAAGAGTTGGTGGAAAACTCTCTTTCCATTCAAGGTTTTAAGAAATGGAACGATGAGCACACTAATGAGGAGGTGGATGAAAATTTTTCTTGGGTATTTTATTCTTATTTAAAAGTCATTTGAGTGTAAGCCAGAAGATAAGATTCAATTTTTGGATGAACTTGCTAAGAACATTGAGAAATATATTGAAGTTTTAGAAGATCAAATTCAGCCCTATAGTCTTCATGGTCAAGATCAGTATTTTGAAAAAAATTTCATGCCAAAATACAAAGAGAAGGTGGTGCTACCTTTCTCTTTTGAGATTGAGGAGGAATGTCTTGTTTTTGAAAATGAGTTTGATAGCACACAACTGAAATCTTATGTTGCTAAAGAAATCATATATGAGTTGTCTAAAACTGTGGAATGTCTTGAGAATCACCAAACAAACTATGTATTCTATGATCCCATAGTTGATTACATGAAAGAGTTCTACAGTTCAACTTTTCAATTATGTTTTCACTCTGAAAATCAGACCTATTTTCTATTTCCTTTTTCATTACAATATCTAGTTTGCACTTGGTTTAAGTACAATCAAGAAGTTCATGTATCAGATCAGCTCATTGACTCGCTTTATTGGAGGTTTCATGTCACTTGAATCAAGAATTAAGAATGCAGCTATTATGATAGGTAGGTGTGTGTGTGAATAAGCTCAAGTATTTTGAGCATATTTTTCATCTTGTACATATTTAGTTTTCATCATGGATTGCAGTTTTCAACAAGATTGGGCCTAAGGAGAAGGCTATAAAAGTTTGAAGAAAATTTTATCAATTTTATTTTTTCCAAGAAAGGCACTATAGCTATAGGTTCTTTGTTGCACCACAGGGGCACACCGTCCCCAGTGGAGCCACTATTATCACCAATAAAATTTCATTTTTTGATTAGGAAGGTAATTAGGAATAGGTTTTATTGTCTTAATAATTAATTCATGAAATTGATAAAATTTTGTGAATTGGTCATAATATTAAGTTTGAAGAGTCCCACATGACATGCCATCATGGTAAAATCCATAGAAATCCATAAAAATATCCATGCATTGGTTTAAAATTCATTTTTAGCCACCTATTTGTTTTTTCCTGAGTCCGCAACGAATTCTATTTAGATTTTCACTACGAACTCACTTGACAAGTTCGTAGCAAATATGCCAACTTTCTAACTGAATTCACTACGAACTCATGTTTTTTGCAAGCGGTTTGGGGATCGATGAGCTATTATTTTTTAATGTTTATAAGGATTTATTATGTCACCATGTGCCTAAATATTATGTGTTATTATTAAGTGTATGATATGCTTGATCATAATTACCCCTCATATCACCAAGTTTTCTTACTCATTTTTTTTTCCCAAATTTGGTTTTGTCTAAGGTATAATTCGAACAACCAAAAACTTACTTGCATATTCTTCATCCTTGTGAGATGCTTCAACACCCTTTCCAGCAGTATTATATTTAGTGTTATCTTGTAGGTGTCTTAGGCCTAGGAATCCCTGTGTCACAAAAGCAGCTTGTTGTCTCAAAGAAAATTTACAAGTGTCAAAACAGATATTGACCAACGCTAGTATTTGAAGGCATGAATTCCTATAAAAAGCATTAATAGGGTGGTATCATGGTCAAGTATGAACCTATGGACCAAAAAATAGTCATGGAAGACCCTATTCTTGCAATGGCCTTCATCAAGTTGATTGCATGAGATTTTATCAGAAGTTACAAGAGGATTCGCTACGTTTTTGGATTTTTTATGCAGTCAACTTCAAGAGTATTTTTTGAGAAAATGGAGAAGAATAATAGAAAAATAAGAGATTTTATTGTCAAAAACAGATAGAATAACATTAACCTCTTTCACTTTTCTCACAAGTGTAACATATTGGGAGATTCAAAGACATCTTTGGGATCAATTTTCAGAGTTTGATTTTTTCCTGTTTCAAAAGACCAAGAGAGTGCTTTATTCAGCACTAACAGAATTTTTTTTTTTTTTTAAACTCCCATTTTCAACATCTATCAAGGATCTGGAGATAGGAGCTCATTTTTGAGCCCTAGTTTTCAGAAAAAACAACTGCATTTTTATGAATAGATGAACTTGCTGAAGGTGAAAATGTTGCTTCTTGAGGAGCGTAATAGGTATTTTGAACCAAGTTTGCCTTATCATGCTTCATATTATCATCTTACACAACCATGGACATTTTTTGGAGGTGGAAATTGAAAATTTCAAAATTTGTTGCAAATTAGGCGAGTTCGTAGCATGTCTGAGGCTTGAAGCCCAGAAATCGCTACAAACATGTTGTAGGTTTCTTTTTTCTATAAATAAAAGGTGTTTTCATCAAGGAGGAAGGTAAATGTTTGTGTTTAGATATTATGACTCAATAAAAAACCTCAGATCAGCAAAGGGAGAAAATAGGTTGCAAATATTGTCAAAGTCAAAAGTGATACAAACTTTCATTGTGGACTTGCCTAAAGTCCCCTATTTTTGCAACGAAGGGAATTTTAAAGAGTCCTCAAGTTTGGATTGTCATTTTGAGACAACTCAACCACGTGGAAAAGTTAAATATCATCAGTTGAATGTTTTGATGAAGACATACTCTTCGACAAAGCCTTTCATATGGCCATCTCATCATGGAATCTTCATCAACAATTTTGGCACCATGTCCTAAAAATTTGAAAGACAACTCTTCTAACTTAGTGTTGGGAAAAATACTAAGAGGGGGGGCTGTATCAATATTTAGAGCTGATTGAAAACTTTTTACTTTTTCTTTGAGAAGATTTCCATACGCGGTTTTTATGAACTTAACTAGCGTATGCACGCGGAAATATAGAAGGAAACTAGTGTATACTGATTTATCTTTCAGATTTAGAGAATTACTATTTTAAACAGATTTATTAGTTATGAATAAGGATAGATAATCTGAATTTATGATCAGTAAACAACAGTATAAAGAATCACACACATGAACACCAAATTGGGAGAAAACCACCGCTACTGTCATCTCTGTCTTCAATCTTTATTATATAGAAAACCTTTTACAACATTGTACTGATGCAAAATTATACTAGTACACAGGCTTCTACCTGAAGAAGGCTACAACCTTCTCTCATTTTCCAGCTACAACTGGAAGGGAGCTCCAACCCCCTGATCGCGTTTACCAGCCTCTCTTGGAAGGAAGCTTCGACCCCCTGATTTCAACACCAGCTTCTACTGGCTGGAAGCCTCTACTTTCATACTGAAGGCTTCAATCCTCAGATCCACTACAGACCACGTTTCATCAATTTTCATACTAGATCAAAACAGCTTCAACACAACCCCTTAACATTGACAACCATATTTTACCCAAGACTTCAATCAGAATAGTAAGACCACTGTAACCAGAACATCAGAAATAACCCATACTTCAAAAAAAAATATGCAGATACAAACTCAACTCTAAAAATTCATCAATTCAAATAGCATACGCTACTTCTCTTTACTGAAGCCGCGTGTATACGTGCTTCCCTTCTCACCAACTTGCGTATGCCTCTGTGCATACTGTTTTTCATAACATGAACTGCATACGCTACTTCTCTTCACCGAAGCTACATGTATACACGTTTTTGTTCGTATCAACCTGTGTATACTTCTAAAAATACTGATTTTCAGAATGTGATCAATCTCAGATATAGATCTGAGGCTTTCGGTTAGATACCTTCTCAGCAATGCAGAACCTTTAGACAGTCATTCAAGTTTAACCATGTTTTCTCACTCATCCTCCATCATGTTTTCTCAATCAGTGATTAGATTTGTTCATTATCAAATCAGCATCATACTCCATATTCAATCAACCCAAAACTTCAAGTAGACTTCATTGACCGACAACAGAGAGAAAACATAAATCACAGAAGTAATATCTATAAATAAACTTCAGAAACCCTAACTTCCATACTCGCTTTTTACTAAAATAACCTGCGTATATACGTGCTTTTACCGAGACAAACTAGTGTATAGATCTGTAAAAGATAAACTTGCAGAACAGACCAGATCTATAAACTTACCCAGATTTCTTCAATTTCTTCATCAGACTTGCGCCAGGTCTTCATCATTTCTTTTGCAGATCATCCTGGAGATTCATCATTTCTAGATATAGAGATCTTGAACCTTCATTATATCCATAGGTGCATCATAGATTCAGATCTATCAATTAAGAACAGAGTTCAACCATGCAGATATATCTTAAAGAGATTTACTTATTAACAACCCTTACACCTGCACCTATTGCACTATGATCCTCTTCTCCTTATATAGTTTTAGCCTTTATCAATACCATGAGCCAAAACCACACAACTTCCGATGGTATTCTTGGACGAAATCAAATAAACCATAAAACGCTCAATACTGTGTGCCAAAACCATGGTAATGTCCCTAGGTATTATAAATTTGGAGCGTAAAAGGGCATACAAGACTTGGGACGTACTTATCCGCGTGCATACACGACTTGGCCTTTACAAAATCGCGTATACATTTTGACATATTATATTTATCATTTCTCCAGCACTTACTGGAATTCTTTTCTCTGTCACATCTGTAGATAAATCATTCTTACATCTTTTTCTATCCAAAGACAACTTCATCAAGTAGGTTGCCATCAAGGACAACACTTTGTATCATATTGCCAACAATCTCTCCCTTTGGACTTGATGGCAACCATGATGGTGTTTGATCACCACAACATATAGATACATTGAATATATCCATTATTAAAACACCCATTATACTCTCCCCCTTTGAAATCAAGGGCAAAGGGCGGATCAAAACCAAAACAAGGTTTTTCTTCTCTTGTAGAAAGAAGAGCTCTGTAGATCTGATGTGCACTGAAGTGACCATGCTCCCCCTGAGTTCATGCTGAATCTTCAAACATATTTCTCAATGAAGTACATGACTCTATGACCTTTCCTATCATCAAGGACTCATACTTACATCAATGATCCAACCAAGTGGATTTACACATTTTGACTCAACTACCCAACCAAGTGGGTTTACAAATTTGAACAAGTCCTTACATGACTGAATATTTCAATTTTACATCATAGGTCTCAACATGACCTTTTTCATAAATTACAGAAATGACTTATACAATCAAGATCAAATATTCTCAAGCATGAGATCAGACTACAACAAATAATTAGAATGCCAACAATGCATCCTTGCCACATGACCAATGCTCCCCCTTAGCCTGTGTATCCTGAACACTTTCAATAGAAAATCATCAAGGCATCTTCATAAGAAGCATTAGAGAATGAAACAGAAATATGAGAGCTGGAACATCACCAGAGATACCCAATAGCACTGCAGCTGTGCTAAAGAATGCTAACCCAGAAAAATTTTGTCAACAAACACTCATACGCGGTTTTTTGTCTATAAACTCACGTATATATGCGACTGTCCTTCAGGAAATCCGTGTATCCAATTTAATCTTCAGAATTTAAGCACATCTGATCTTCTAAGAGGCAGAGACAACTCTAAGCTTCTGTCTGAGATATTCGAATGCTTCCCTAGGTAAAGGTTTGGTAAATATATTAGCAACTTGTTCTTTAGAGGGAACATACTCCAACTTCACCTTTTGTTCAAGCACTTGTTCACGTAAGAAGTGATACTTGATGGGAATTTTCTTGGTCTTGGAATGCATAACAGGATTCATTGAGATACTGATGGAACTTGTATTATCACACATAATGGAGATAGGAGGTGAACATTTGATTTGAATTTCTTGTAAGGTTTGCATCATCCAAAGAAGTTGAGTGAAACATGATGCGGCAGCCACATATTCTACTTCTACTGTAGATAAGGAAATAGAGCTTTGCTTCTTGTTGAAACAAGATACTAACCGGGGCCCCATATAGAATGCACCACCACTAGTGCTTTTCTGATCATCAACATTTCCAGCCCAATCTGCATCAGTGTAAGCATGAAGAGTGAGATCAGCATTCTTCGGATACCATAGTCCAAAGTATTGAGTTCCTTGTAGATATTTAAATATTCTTTTGACAGCCTGAAGGTGAGACTCTTTTGGATTAGCTTGGAATCGTCCAACAATCCCAACTACATGCATAATGTCTGGTCTAGTCCCAGTGAGATAAAGTATACTTCCTATCATAGATATGTATTCTAGTTGATTCACCACGGGAGAATCATCATGAGAATTGAGATTACATCCGGTTATCATTGGTGTAATTACAGGTTTGCACTCTTCCATGCCATACTTCTTCAGAATTTGCTTAAGATATTTTTCTTGTGATAAGAATATGCCATTTGTTGCTTGTTGCACTTGCAAGCCAAGAAAGAATGTTAGTTCCCCAAGTAAAGACATTTCAAATTCTTGCCGCATAACAGAAGCAAATTTCTGACTCATAGATTCTTCATTACTTCCAAAAATGATATCATCAACATATACAACCACAATCAATAGTTTATTATTTCAGTTTTTGTGTATAAGTTGCTATCAGCAGACCCTTTTGAAAATCCTTTCTGATGAATATATTTGTCAAGATGATAATACCATGCCCTTGGAGCTTGTTTGAGACCATATAACACCTTTTTAAGTCTACAAACAAGTTTTTTATCATTTCCCAAAATGAATCCTTCTGGTTGTTCTATATAAACTTCTTCTCCTAGATCACCATTGAGAAAAGAAGATTTAACATCCATTTGATAAACTTTGATTTGTTGGAAGCTTGAAAAAGCAAGAAACATTCTTATGGCTTCATGTCTAGCTACAAGAGCAAAAGTTTCTTCAAAGTCTATACCTTCTTGTTGAGCATACCACTTGCAAACAAGTCTAGCTTTATTTATTATAACATCCCCATTCTCATTTAACTTGTTTTTGAATATCCATTTAGTTCCAATGACATTTTTGTCATGAGGTCTTGGTACTAATTCCCAAGTGTGATTCTTTTCAATTTGATCAAGCTCTTCATTCATGGCTTAAATCCAACATTCATCTGTGCTAGCTTTATTGACATTGTGTGGTTCAATAGTGGATAGAAATGCCAGATAACTAGAAGATCCCACAAGAGTCCTTCTTGTTTGTACACCTGATCCCTTTTCTCCAAAAATTTGAGATTCTAGATGATTCTTTTGAACAAATCTGGATGGAGCTTTTTCAGATAAATCATATTCAGGTTCTTCATTGGGTTCACTGTCTATATCATTTCTATTTGATGTAGAAGGATATATGTCATCATCGTCTACATCTGTTGTTTGTTTTTCTTATTTTGGAGATGTAGGAGACTCATCAATAACAACATCAATACATTCAACAATCTTCTGAAGTCTTTTATTGTAACGTTTATATGCTCTACTCCTAGAGGAGTAACCAAGAAGTATTCCTTCATCTGCTCTGGGTTCAAACTTGCCAAGTTTTTCATCATTATTTTTGATAAATCACTTGCTTCCAAAAACTCTAAAATGCTTCACAGTGGGAGGATTACCATACCAGAGTTCATATGGAGTTTTATCACTATTTACACGAACATGTGCCTTGTTAAGAATATTTACCGTTGTATGTGCTGCTTCTCCCCAAAATGTGTCAGGTGTTCCGGAATCATCAAGCATAGCTCTAGCCATTTGTTGAACTGTTCTATTCATTCTTTTTGCTACGCCATTTTGTTGTGGAGTGCCAGCTACAGTAAACTGTCTTTTTATGCCATGTTGTTCACAAAATTCAAGGAATTCATCAAGTATATTCTCCTCCTCGATCAGATCTAAGACACTTGATTTTTAGATCTAATTCATTTTCAACCAGTGCTTTGAAGATCTGAAATTTCTCAAATGCTTCATCTTCGTGTTTAATCAACCCAATCCAACACATTCTAGAGAAATCATCAATAAATAAGATATAGTATTGTTCACCACGTGGTGACTTTTTCCTCACAGGTCCACATATGTCAGTATGAATGAGTTCAAGAGGCTTACTTGATGATCCTTCCTTGGCATTAAATTTCACTCTGGTTTGCTTACTGAATTGGCAAGATTTGCATATGATACTTTCAGGTAGAGTAATATTGGGAAGATCACGAACAACTTTAAGTCTGCTTGATTTGTTGATTTGAGAGAAGCTCAAATGCCCCAACCTTCTATGCCATAGCCAGTTTTCTGAATATTTACTCAAGTAACATTGTTCTTTGCAGTTCTTCAATACATACAGGTTGCTTGGAGTTATGTTTCCTTTTATAATTGTTTTACCTGTATCAAGATCACGTACCACGCATTCTTTTGAACTAAAGACAACTTCAGTTCCTTGATCACACATTTGACTTACACTTAACAGGTTATGCTTTAATCCATCCACATACATGACATTATTAGCTTTCACCTTTTCTTTTAGAAAAACAGACCCTTTTCCCTTAATGACAACAAGAGTATCATTTCCAAATGTAACATTCTTTTCTTTTTCTAGAGCACTATATGCAAGAAGTTTGTTTTTGTCACCTGTCATATGTTTTGAGCATCCACTATCAATGTACCATTGATTTTCTTCACCTTTTGCAAATAAAGCTATGCCACAATTTTCAACCTGTATTTCCTTCTTTTTCCACACTTTGGAGCTTGAAGGAAACTTCTCTTTTGGCTGGACTTTGCTCCTCCATTCAGATTCTTCATGGCCAAAGTTATTGCAATAAGCACATTCAACTTCATTTTGAAGAGGATAAAAGTTCTTATAGGTATTCTTCTTTGTTCTAATATCAATCCTTTTCTTTCTTGCTTCTCTTGTCATGATGGTTTTATATGCAACACATTGAACAACTTTATGACCAAAATTGTGACATGAGAAACATTGTCCATTGAATAAGAAATTTCTGCGATCATGAAATATTCTACTTGAATTTACCTGTTGATTGGTGTTTCTTTGAAAGGTATTCTTGTTAGTGTTCTTTGAATTGAGATGGTCATGCTTTACCTGTAAAGATTCTTTATTACCTTGCTGAGTGGCAGAATGTTGTATACTAGCTGTAGGTGCTTTTAGATAATTTGGTGCTGAAGCCTCAGAAGATTCTCTGATATATCCAAGACCTGTCTTTATAAGAGGAGAACGGTGTACCTTGATAATCTCATCTAAGGTTTCAGATCCTTTAGCAAATCTAAGATTCAAAGTCTTCACTTTCTCAATTTCTTTTCTTAGACTTACTATTTCACATTCTAATTTCTCATTGTGTTTCTCCTTTTCTTCAAGCTGATTTTTCAGAGTTTCTATGGATATTTTACTTTCTTCTAAGCATATTTTAATTTCTTATAAGCATATTTTGAGTTGATTGAATTCATCAAGAAAATCATTGTCCTCTAAAGCATAAATAAAAGTATCTTTTTCTTCTCTAGATTCTTTTTCAAATGCCATGAGAAGTCTAAGATCTTGTTCACATTCTTCCTCACTGTCAGATAACCCATCACTATCTTCATGAGTATAGTAACTTTTTCTAGTGCTAAACCGATTCTTATTCCTTCTTGCTACTTCTTTCCCTTTTTCATGTGTTTCTTTGTAAGGACACTTAGCAGCATAATGACCAACTCTTCCACAAGAAAAACATTTGAAAGGAAGCTTACCTCTGAACCGTCCTGTGCCAAGTTGGAGTTTCTTTACAAAATTTACCTCATCTTCTTCTAAGATATAACCTGATCCTTCTGTCTCTTGTACTTCTTTCCCTTTTGTGGAAGCTCTAAAGACGACTTATTTGACTTCAGATGGTCCTCCTCTTCTCATTTCACATGCAATTAGTATGCCATGAAGTTGCACCACAGTAAGATTTTGAAGATCCTTCTTTTCTTCAAGAGCAGAAACTTTTGACTCAAATTTTGCCGTTAGTGATATTAAAAATTTCTCAACCAAAGTAGATTCAGTTATTTTTTCTCCCAGATTTCTCATACGGTTTACAATATCATCAAGACATAAAAATAAACTGGCAATGCTCTCCTCATTATGCATTTTTAGATTTTCATATTGAATTCTGAGAGTTTGGAGTTTGGCACCTTTTACCTTTGCATCACCTTCATAACTTAGAATTATTTTGTCCCATATTTCCTTTCCTGTATCTAGTTGCATGACTTTGACAAATTCTAATTCAGTTAGACTTCCCAATAGAGCATTGATCGCTTTTGCATTTGTTTCATAATTCTTTCTTTCCGTTGGATCTGTTGGTAATGCGGCTGGATATTGATATCCTCATTCAACAATAGCCCGTACATCTGCTCCTAGAGACTGAAGATAGGATCTCATCCTTGTTTTCCAGAAGATTAAATTATTTCCGTTGAAGAGCAGAGGCCTGATAGATGTTGTTCCATCTTGATTGCTCATCTTGATTGATCTTCCTTCTAGCGGCTAAGCTTTTTCAGAAGGACCTGGTCTGATACCAATTGTTGGGAAAAATACTGAGAGGGGGGGGTGAATCAATATTTAGAGCTGATTGAAAACTTTTTACTTTTTCTTTGAGCAGATTTCCATATGCGGTTTTTATGAACTTATCTAGCATATGCACGCGGAAATATAGAATGAAACTAGCATATACTGATTTATCTTTCAGATTTAGAGAATTAGTCTTTTAAATAGATTTATCAGTTATGAAGAAGGCTAGATAATCTGAAGTTATGAGCAGTAAACAACAGTATAAAGCATCATACACATGAACACCAATATTTAAGGTGGAATCCAAAATTGGGAGAAAACCACCGCTGCTGTCGTCTTTGTCTTCAATCTTTATTATATAGAAAAACTTTTACAACATTGTGCTGATGCAGACTTATACCAGTACGTAGGCTTCTACCTGCAGAAGGCTACAACCTTCTCTCATTTTCCAGCTACAACTAGAAGGGAGCTCCACCCCCCTGATCTCGTTTACCAGCCTCTCCTGGAAGGGAGCTTTGACCCCCTGATTTCAACACCAGCTTCTACTGGCTGAAAACTTCTACTTCATACTGAAGGCTTAAACCCTCAGATCCATTGCAGACCATGTTTCATAAATTTTCATACTGGATCAAAACAGCTTCAACACAACCCCTTAACATTGACAACCATATTTTACCCAATACTTCAATCAAAACAGTAAGACCACTGTAACCAGAACATCAGAAATAACCCAGACTTCAAAAACAAATATGCAGATACAAACTCAATTCTGAACATTCATCAATTCAAATAGCATACGCTAATTCTCTTTACTGAAGCCGCGTGTATACGCGCTTCCCTTCTCACCAACTTGCGTATGCCTCTGTGCATACTGTTTTTCATAACATGAACTGCATACGCTACTTCTCTTCACCGAAGCTACATGTATACACGTTTTTGTTCGTATCAACCTGTGTATACTTCTAAAAATACTGATTTTCAGAATGTGATCAATCTCAGATATAGATCTGAGGCTTTCGGTTAGATACCTTCTCAGCAATGCAGAACCTTTAGACAGTCATTCAAGTTTAACCATGTTTTCTCACTCATCCTCCATCATGTTTTCTCAATCAGTGATTAGATTTGTTCATTATCAAATCAGCAGCATACTCCATATTCAATCAACCCAGAACTTCAAGTAGACTTCATTGACCGACAACAGAGAGAAAACAGAAATCACAGAAGTAATATCTGTAAATAAACTTCAGAAACCCTAACTTCCATACTCGCTTTTTACTAAGCTAACCCACGTATATATGTGCTTTTACCGAGACAAAATAGCGTATAGATCTGTAAAATATAAACTTGCAGAACATACCAGATCTATAAACTTACCTAGATTTCTTCAATTTCTTCATCAGATTTGCACCAGGCCTTCACCATTTCTTTTGCAGATCATCCTGGAGATTCATCATTTGTAGATCTATAGATTTTGAACCTTCATCATATCCATAGGTGCATCATAGATTCAGATCTATCAATTAAGAATAGAGTTCAACCATGCAGATATCTCTTAAAGAGATTTATTTATTAACAACCCTTACACCTGCACCTATTGCACTATGATCCTCTTCTCCTTATATAGTTTTAGCCTTTATCAATACCATGAGCCAAAACCACACAACTTTCAATGGTATTCTTGGACAGAATCAAATAAACCATACAACGCTCAATACTATGTGCCAAAACCATGGTAACGCCCCTTGGTATTATAAATTTGGAGCACAAAAGGTCATACGCAACTTGGGACGTACTTATCTGTGTGCATACACGACTTGGCCTTTACAAATTCGCGTATACATTGTGACATATTATATTTATCATTTCTCCAGCACTTACTGGAATTATTTTCTCTGTCACATCTGTAGATACATCATTCTTACATCTTTTTCTATCCAAATACAACTTCATCAAGTAGGTTTCCTTCAAGGACAACACATTGTATCATATTGCCAACACTTAGTGGGAATAACATGTTTTGGTCATGGTCAGTGCCACCTCAAGCACATAACATCCTCGATGTAAATATGCAGTTGTTAAAAAGTTTGTTAATGAAATAAATAATTTATAGATTCCTATTAGGTTTCTAGGTCCTAAAATAGCACATGTGTATTTTGTTTCCTTGTAATATGATTTTGATTAGATTAGGTGTCAAGAGAAGCATTTGAAGGCTTAGCCTTGTTGAGAGGATAAATGTAAAGATATATGAGACTATTAATAGGAATATTGTTGAATGATAAGGGGTCAATGTTGACTAAATAACTACTAATGTAAAAATTTTATTATCAGTAATATGCAGTGGTTGTTTGCTCTTTCTTCATCTAAGATTCATACGATGTTTTCATGAGAACTTGTCTTATGTATCCTTCTATTTTGTCTTTTGTACTTTGATATTTGTTCACTTAGCATTCATGTACATCATGATCTAAATTCCTTCAAGAATTAGACTATTGTGTATCTATGTATGTTGTCTCTTCATAAAAACATCTATATGCCTCATCTTCCATAAGAAGAACCACGTCACTGAGTTTCTTAACACTGACTCCATAAGCCCAATGGTAGTGATTTCTATACATCCTTCACCTGCATACAAGCATAATTAAAACACTTTTTGTCAAAGTTAGCCATATGTTGAACTTCAATTGAATAAAATCATTTATATCTTTTAGAGAGCCCTCTCAGGCTGAAAAGACTAATTCTCAGCTGGAAGTTGGTTTGAAAGAGTTACTCTAGGTTTTCTGGTGGAGCAGCCCATCTGTAACAACTTAGTGATAACAAATACAATTCATAGTTTACTTCCCTTTAACCTCTGTCTCAACTGGGTCATCATCAAAATTGAAATTCATGTAGCTATTAATAGTGATTCATTAGTTACTTGGTATATCAATACTTGTGAATTAAATCTAATTTAATTCACTTTACCTCTCACCAGCCCATCACTCAGTTAGAAGTAGTTAAACTGATTTTAACTCAATTAATTTGAGTTAACTGATTGCACTCACACTAAACCAGTGCATTCACTATGACTGTACCCTAAAAATAATAGAATCACTATACATGCCTCACCTTTTACCCTCAACCCAAAATTATTGAGCTAACTAATTCTATCTCACTTAGTTAACTGATACAAGTTGTTATGATATCAAATTACAATTTTATTTCAATTTAATTAAGGGATAATTAAATCAAAAGCCTCACATGGTAGCCATTTCTAGGTGTCATTTTCTGGATTTTAATTCTGGATGCCAATTTCACTATTTCTTATTGCAAATTTCAACACTCCCTCTCAACAAGAAAGGAATCAATCTATTTTGATCTGGTACCATTGGAATGTTCTTGCATGCAACACTTCTCTAGTGATGTTTTCACATGAAACTCTCCTGAAACTAAATAGCCTCCAAACAATTGAATCAATATCATGCATTTGTCATCAAATTATTTTAACTGTTGGATCCTACCGCACATGTCTACTAGAGTCTCTTCACTACTGTTTACATTTTCATGCATGCACTTTGCACTGCTACCAACTCTGATATGTGCTCTAGTATCTGACATCTGTTACTTTGATTTATGTCTGCCTGAAATCTAACTGCATCAATCTAACCGATCCTTCCTAATACTGATGTACTGTGGGATCCTTGTAGCCAAGTTTGATTCAAGAGACACACCATCTCAATGGACCCTGCCCAAATTTATTCTTGGGATCATATCTACACATCACCCAACCTCACAACTGGAGGTATAGCCTCATGTACTCTCTCTGCCCATCTAGCTCAAAATTCCCCCCTCTTGAAGTTATCTGCTTGAGTGGACTCTTCTAGTCGGTCTCCTCTCTGCTTCTCCAATTGTAGCCACTCCACAACCTTCTAATACGGCTTCTGAGGTTGCATGTTGAGAGATAATTTCTCCCTCTCAACCACCAAGTAATTAACCAATGATTTTCTTCTCAAAGCCTTGCATGCATCCTGAACCTTGAGAGCATACATGTTCTTGATTCTTGAACTGATCTACTTCACATGTCTTATGGCTACGTGTTTAAGGAACACCTTTCTGTTTCTAAACATCACCTCATAACCACGGTCTTCCAATACTGCTAGGAAGACAAGATTATTCCTTAGGCCTAGAACATACAAAAAACCTGCTAGTCTGAGAGGGGAGCTATATTCCCTCTGAAAGGTAATTGTACCTATGTCGATTGTGCTATACCTCCTGTCATCTCTAAACTCTGTTTTCTGCTGGAGGTCCTTCTCCTCCAAGTCACTGAAGAGATCTCTATTCACCGTCATATTGAACGAGGCACCACTATCTAGATACCACATGCATCCCATTACAGTGTTGGTCATGCATTTAATGAGAGTAAAATCAATCTCAAAATGTGAAGCCAATGCTTCACCTGTTGCAACTACAGGATCCTTCTTTCTTGTTGTTGGGCCGTTAGTTTGTCATTATTATTATCACTTTTTAACATCTATTTCATCCATTTCTACCATTATTTATCACGTCATTTATCATGGTTTATCATATAATTCCATTTTATAATTATTTTTGCTCTTATGGATAAATATTATTTCTTCTCCTTTATTTTTAATAAATTGATGATTATTATGCATGATTATACCAATTATGGTTTATTAATAAATTTGTTGTAACATCACTCACCATTTTAGCCTCCAAAATATTTTCCAGATTGCAGATTTGATCTCCAGCTCATCATTAAATATTCCAACTCAGAAATTCATTGGAATAGGAAGTGACAGTTTTTCATTGGACGTTGTGGGCAAATGGAGAAGAATATGGAAAATCTGAAACATGGATTTTGTCCAGAATGGGCCGAATTAACTTTTTTAAAGAGAATTTTGCCCAAATTCGGTTTTTATTAAGAGAAACAGAAGGTTCTCTAAAGATGATTTTCCCAGATTTGTTGTTGTGGCCGTTTTCCAAATTATCTCAGTTACAATACCAAATTAGACTTGTTCCTATTGAATGATTGATGGAAAAATATTTCAGATATGATCTTGCTGATTAATTGGTTATGAACAATCAAATTTTTATATGGGAATTATTTTTTAATCATCTCTATTGTAACTTCTCTCTGCTCTATGTGTATTTAAATGAAAAACAGAGATCAAAGAAATAGAATGATGAAAGGGAATATAGATTTATTTATGAGAATAATTGTGGATAGAATTTAGCTCTAAATGTACAGAATTATATTGTAATGCTACTCAAGTTTGATGATTAATATATAAGTTAATTTTTTATTCCTTCTCGTTATCTGAAGTAACCAGCAGTGTACGCTGGCAGCTAAGGGTTCGGCTTCCGGTGGAATTCACTGCTTCATTTGTGTCATACATTTCTAATTATCGCAAGTGTGATAGTTTGATAGTATTATTTATTTCTATGATTTTATCTCCTTTGTTGTTCATTATTTTCCTGTGTTAACCGAATAGCTCTGTTTTATGTAATTTACAGTATTGTTGTTTATTCAATTTACTTTCGTTTCGGGTTGAGTTTTTTTAGATAAATATTCTACTTGATGTAATCAACTGTAACGAGTATTAACTATTGTTGTTAGGCTCTCAGATTGATATCATCGTTGTTTTACTGAAGAATGTGTTTGATTTAGATTCAATCAGTTTCGAAGAGAAGAGTTATCACTACTGTACTCTCAACTGATATTACTGTTACTTGAATCACATATTGTTGTTACTTGAATTGTTGTAGGATTTAATTAGAGGATTGAGTTTTCTTTTAATTGTAATTAGAATTTACTTGCTGCATCGATTTACTCTTATATTAAAAGATCTATACTACAATCTATGAAACATTACTCTCTAAATTAATAGCTTTCACATATTGTGTACACTCTTGAAACAAAAAGACTTACCCAGGTTGATAATTAATGTGAGGAAATTAGGAGTTTTAAAAGGCACCTTTTATTAGTCAACATTTTTGCGCCGTTGTCGGGGAGAGTGTTGCCATTTCACAGAGAGTGATGTATGTTTGATATTTGTTGATGGGAAAGAATTGGGTATTAAAAACGGAAGGTAATAATCTACGTAACGAGAAAGTAAAGTTCTTGCCCCTCTGCCCAATTGCATAGAAGTTGAAGTAGGTTTTTGATGTTTTTCTACTGTGAAGGAATTGGGTATTAAAACCAGAAGGTAAGAACCTGTGTAACGAGCAAGTAAAGTGCTTGATCCTCCGCCCTCTTTTCAGCAGAATTGCATAGGAATTGAAGTCGGAATTTTTGAGGTAGAATTTTTGAAAAAAAAATCTTTGAATTCCACTTGAGTGGTGACGTAAGCACCACCCATTTCACTAACCAATTGATAGGAACATTTAAAGGAGTATCCTCAAATAAACACACTAAGAACATCTTCTATTATGGTAAGAAATGGCTCACATTGCAACTTTTGAATTCCCTATCAAAGATCTAGGAGAAGTGACACAAATGCACATAATTCCCCCATCGTCTCTACCAAATTTTCATGGTTTGAAAAATGAAGATCCAGATACATTCTTATTTGAGTTTGAAATAATTTGTAGAGGATATGATTATTTTACTAATGATCAAAGGTTGAAAGTGTTTCCTCTTACTCTAAAAGGAGTAGCTCTCCGATAGTTCATGAACCTTGGTGGGAACTGCATCCAAAGATGGGAGGACATGAAGAACATATTCTTGAAGAAGTACCAAGACTACTACAAATCCAATGAAGATATTTTCGATATGATACAAGGGGAAGATGAAAGCTTGGAGGACTATGTAGAGAGATTTCAATATAACCTTCAAAAACCAAAGCATAAGCATTTGGAAAAAGAGATCTTGAAAACACTCCTTCTTAAAGGAATCAAAGATGAATTTTTAGAACTCTTAAATCTGACAGGAAAAGGTGATTTTTTTTAGTTATCATATGATGATGTTTGTGAATTGTGCATAAGGTATTCAAGACGAATTTCCAAGGCTAGTAAGAATTCTAGAGATGTTTCTTCTTTCTTTTCCAAATTTATTACAAGAACAAGAGACATAAGAGCTGAAATCAATGTTTTATTTGAAAATTTTAAATAGGATTTTATTAGCTCTCTAAATTCAAAATTGGATGTTTTACAGGTTCAGAAAAATCAAGAATTTGATGAAATGTTTTTCCCCCATTACCTAAAGGAGCATCCCATAGATAGTTTTTCTTCCTTATCTAGGATGAAAGTAGCATATCGAAGAGATGGGGAAGCTACAACAAGGTCAAAACCATGGAAATCGGGCCTATAGGTATGGTTATAGACAATTCCT
Organism: Pinus albicaulis; assembly: GCA_034641835.2. Classification (NCBI taxonomy): domain Eukaryota; kingdom Viridiplantae; phylum Streptophyta; class Pinopsida; order Pinales; family Pinaceae; genus Pinus; species Pinus albicaulis. The sequence continues at coordinate 15,449,837 of CM076577.1, read as the reverse complement.
CTCCATTCTCTTACTTGCATAATCTATTATGGAATACTCATATGTTAGGGCAGCCATGCCAATCTCAATATAACCACCACTAATCTTGTCTACAAGTTTGGCATGGTTCATATTATGATTTCTTGACTACTCTCCCTCATCTTGTAGCACAAACACATCTTCCAGCTCTTCCACAACATATTTCTTACCTATCAAAATCATCCATTCAACCCAATCTACTACATCATCAAAAAGATCCATTACCTACACAATTTCCTGCTCAACTCATTCCACACCCTCACCATAATAAACCAGTACAACATGTTTACATTGTTGAACTGCAAAATTTACCCACCCTCCCCACCCGTTCTATCTCACATGCACCATTGGAGAAAACTTATACTGAGATTCAGAATGTATCAAATCCAAAAATTGTAGAGGTTATGAAAGAAAATTAGGTTTCTTCTAGCCTGCATCAACAAGCCATTTTAAACACTCAGGAACTTCATGATATGACGGCTATGGGAAATCAAGAAATTAAGGGATACATTGAAGATTGGTTTCACTCCATTTGTTTGCAGTATCTCTCCATACTTCAACAATTTTTGGCATGGAAGTTGGCTTCTCATACCCTACTATTTATTAACATGCATTTTTAAAATTTGGGTATGTACATATTGGAAGCCTTATTTAGAAAATGGCTCCATTGGAAGTACTCTTATATGTAAGCATATTCAATTTTCAAAGAAGAGTAGGTTAGTGTAGAAAATAAATAAATAAGGACATAAATAAATACATTTTTATTATTATTGTTTTTGTTGCAACACGCTGTGGAAATCAACATCGGTGATAAATATTTTAATTTATTTATGTATGTAGATGTATTATATTGAAAATAATAGTTATAGAAACACTAATATTCATTTTTATCAGCAATATGGAAAAATTGCTTGAATATCATATTTTTTTGGCTTGTGGGCTTGATGAAATTTATGAAAACAGAGTTGAGATGATCATGTTTTGGGGGACCAAAAGTGAATATTTTAAAAACTTGTTTCTATCCTAAGTAGCCCTTGATGTCTACTTTCCAACCCAATTTGAATCACTCCATTTGGATTTGAAACGAAAACGTTAGAACCAAAACATTGAGAGGGCGTCTAGTAGGCAACTGAGGAACATAGTCGGGACAGTCATGTTTTGAGGGACCAAAAGTGAATATTTTAAAAAAATGTTTCTATATTTAGTAGAAATTGATGTCTAATTTATAGCCCAATTTTAATCACTCCATTTGGATTTGAAACGAAAAAGTTAGAACCAAAACATTGATAGGGAATCTAGTAGGTAGCTCAGGAACAAATTTGGGACAACGATTTTTTGGAGGCCTAAATGACTATATTTTTAAAACCTATTTCTATGATATATTAATCTATGAATCTAGTTTACAAGGCAGTTTTAATCACTCAATTTGGATATCGTATGAGGAAAATATGACCCAAATACTGATTGTCTATCCTAAATCAACACTCTTAAAACTTTGTTTTTCCAGCTGTTCATTAAAGTATTTGACCCATCAATTATTCTTGTCTTCAAAAACTATTCTTATTGGAGATAAATAAATGAATATAATTCTATTTCCAATTTGAATCAGCTTAATCCATCAGTAAATGAAAAATTTATTCTTGAAATATCAACTATTGTTTTGAGTTGGAAAATTGAAAATGACTCTATTATGCAGGTTGTTCTAAGAAAATTTAACATACCATTACATGGAATTTTTAAAACTTGTTTCTATTGGAGACATTTCTCTAAATTTACTTTCATTCAGCTTTAGAATCACTCAAATCGAATGAAAAACAAGAAGTTATGATTAAAACACTGATGGTTAGTATGGTCGACCACAACTCTCCCACAGGTGACAAATAAAATTTGTTTTATTTTTCTATGGATTTGTTTTGAAGAGTAACTACTTTTTTGCATGGTTCTTAGATTAGGGGAGCCCAATTACCTCTCTTTCTCCATGATTTGATGTTTTATTGCAAGTATACACTCGTTTTTTGTAGGTCTTAGGAGAATAAAGAAGGTCAATTTATCGACGAGCGATTCTTGAAAGAAATTTTAATGAAACAAAGGCATTTCATCCAATTCATTACCTAACAGATTCATAACAGAAAAAATTAAGAATTGATTCCCATTCGAAGATGAATGGCATTACTGCCAAATTTTTTTTCCAGAGATCATTTCTTTTTCCATTGACAAATTGATATTCCCTTAGAAAATAACATCATCGTTGTTGTAACTTAACTTATTTATTTATATATTGTTTTTAAATAAAGTGTTGTTTATTTTTTTATTTTTCTTATGTTTTTGTGTTTTAGGTGTTGATTCCTTCAAATTGCAGTTTCCGCTCCATTTGCGATTGAACAATGAGGACCCCACCATGCAAGTTTCAATCGCAGAAGGTAATCCTTCGACAACTTCATTTCTGTAAAAAGTTATTTTTTTTTAAACTGTAAATATGATTGATTTTATCTATTTTTCTGTAAACACAATTGTTTTTTCCCGTTTTTATCTATTGCTTTTGTTTATTTTTACGATTGTCTTTTTGTTTTTTAAAGCAGTAGGGATGATTTTTTGTCAGTGTTTTTCCTCTCCCTATTTTATTTGTTGTTCCCTACAAGAAACAGTTGTTGTTCCCTATAAGGAACAACACTTTTTCATATTTATTTTCTTCTTTTGTTCCCTATAAGGAATATCACTTTTTCGTGTGTATTTTCTTTTGTTGTTCCCTACATGGAACAACTGTTGTTCCCTATAGGGAACATCACTTTTTCGTGTGTATTTTCTTTTGTTGTTTCCTATAGGGAACAACATTTTTTCGTGTGTATTTTCTTTTGTTGTTCCCTACAGGGAACAGCTACTGTTCCCTATAGGGAACAACACTTTTTTGTGTGTATTTTCTTTTGATGTTCCCTATAGGGAACATCACTTTTTCGTGTGTATTTTCTTCTATTGTTCCCTATAAGGAAAAACATTTTTTCGTGTGTATTTTCTTTTGTTGTTCTCTACAGGGAACAACACTTTTTTGTGTGTATTTCCTTTTGTTGTTCTCTACAGGGAATAGCACTTTTTCGTATGTATTTTCTTTTCTATTTTTCCCTATAGGAAGAACATTTTTTCGTGTGTATTTTCTTTTTGTTGTTCCCTATAAGGAACAACACTTTTTCGTGTTTATTTTCTTCTACTGTTCCCTATAAGAAACAACACTTTTTTGTGCATATTTTATTTTGATGTTTCCTATAGGGAACAACACTTTTTTCTGTGTATTTTATTTTCTATTGTTCCCTATAGGGAACAACACTTTTCATGTGGCACTTTTTCCTGTGTATTTTCTTTTGCTGTTCCCTATAAGGAACAACACTTTTTCATGTGTATTTTCTTTTGTTGTTCCCTATAGGGAACAACACTTTTTTAGTGTGGATTTTCTTTTGTTGTTTCCTATAGGGAACAACACTTTTTCATGTGTGTTTTCTTTTGTTGTTCCCTACAGGGAACAACTGTTGTTCCTTCAAAGGAACAACATTTTGTGACTATTTTCGAGAACAACACTTTCTTCCCCCTTGCACAATCATTCCTATCCATCCCAGCCTATTTCTCTGATTCCCTTGCATGGCATGAAGTCCAATATTTTTATGAGGAAAAAAATTATGGAGTCTATTGAGGCAGGTGAATACCATTAACGTTATGATCTTTAACAGGAGAACTTCTGGATGAGGGATTTTTTTTAAGAAAAGGGACACAATTATTTGTATACTACTTTAATGCATTATTTTATGTTGTACATGATACCGATTGATCATCTTAATACCATGCTAGTTCCACCCTTCCTGGTTATAATCTTATCTGCCTATAATAAATGAGATTATGGGTATATTTTTTTTTCTATTGACATGTTCAACTTCTTCCACCATCCCTACTCTTAAGGAGTACTGATCCTCCCTCTTTTTATTATAAAATTGTGTAATCACAGCAAAAAAAATTTTGCAAATCGAGGATAGGGGGTCTCATTACGAGCCAGCTTACCATGTTCATAAGGCTATAATGAAGTGACATTCCCATTATGGCCACCACACCAGGGTTATGATCCATTGGATAGCCAAAATATCCTTCGAACAGGAGGTCTCATCATGAGTCAGCCTGATCACTTTTGCTACATCCCAGTGAATGGAAGTGTGGTTATCTGGTTACCACGCCAACACACTGATCTCTTCTGTAGAACAGCACTGGAACTCTCCATTTATAAATTGAGGATCCTGACTCATACGAGTTAAAAATCAACCCTGCCGAGGCTATGGACACCTGCTGGCTGCAGAGGCTCTGTTTATGGTATTGAAGTTATATCTTATCATCAACTATTACTATAATACCCTTTTCTTATTCTTTTTTTATCAAAGAAGTTATTTCCTTAATTTTTCCCTATTTTGAACCTTTATGCATGCGAAATTGTTTTCCAATCAATCACATCATTCTCAGCTAGAATACTGTCAGAAAAGAATCTTTTTGGCATATTTTTGTCCCTTTCTTTTTCGCATAACTTATCATCAATCCACGACATCCTATCTCTTATTTATAACTATCTTTACACACTATGCTCTCATTATAACCATACTTCTTATTGTCCTATCATTGATATATGTACTCTACTTCATTTACTACCATATTGATCATTCCCTTGCCTTGCCGTCAAAACAACACCTTTCATATGCTTTATGGTCATGGAATCTCTTTTCCAATTGGAGGGGGGAATTTATGCATTATGGGATAACATGTGATATAATTACTGAACTCTACCATAACTTGATGATTTGACAAAATATTAGTACTGCATTTATACAAAAAAAATTATGATTAAACTTTTTGCATGCATCTTATCTGTTGCTATTCAAAACTAAACTGTGGATTCAAGAAATTCGCATGCAAAATAGTGACTTGTTACATGAGAAAAACAAGTATGGGGGGGATTCTATTTGTAGCAAGGCCACACTATTGCCCCTAACAACAGAGGCTTGTGCAACTCGCGAACGTGCACAATTGTTCAGACATGATGTCCTTGCATGGCTTCCACATTTTTCATCACTTTCAGTATCCACTTAGCCTACATCAACTTCAACAAATGCCAGTCCATACATGTCATTCCAAATTTTTTTCGGAGGTAAAACTTGAGGTAAAATAGCATACATTTCTGATTTATTACGAATTTAGGAGAATTTCATGCAAAATCCATTGAGCATTATTTATCATCCTTCATTCCACATCTTTACCACTTCCCATTCTTCAAAGACAAAATATTTCAGTTTGGGGGAAGTGTTCCTTTAATTTATTTATTTATTATGACCATCTTATTCATCCTCAACACCTCGCTTCTTCCATGTTGTTTTACACCAAGCATATATTTCAACAGATTGTAGCAACCACCTCTATTCGTTTTCTAACATTGCATGAGGGCATGCTAATTCTTCAGTTTGGGTGAGGCATTGCTACACATGATGGATGTTTTCTACTTTCTTTCTCATTTAAGGCATACAATTTCATTTTTATACAGTGCAGAAATTGATTTTCATATATCTTTAAAACTATGAACTGAATTCTTGTGATTTATGGATAACAAAGAGGTATCATTAAAATACACAAACCCCAATAATTTTACGCTAAATTAGTTCATAAAATTTCAAAAATCATGCACTATCACCTACAACCATTTTGTTTATATCTCATGATCTATGCATTAAAATGATCTGATTTTTGGATCATAAAAGCATTAATATAATAGAAATCTAGTTTTTGAGAAAATGGTTAATGAATTTTGCCGTTACTTATATCATATTTTGTTGCAACTTCATCTACATATAGTTGAACGTCAAATGTAAAAATTGTTACGACTTCATTAAGATTTCTAAATTGAATATTCATTATTTGAGGAAGAATTCTTTTGTTCCATCCATTTCATGAGTTGGGATGAATAATTTTTGTATTATTGCTCGGTTAATAAAGAGGCTTTGGGTTGCATGAGGACATGCAATATATTCAGTTTGGGGGTATGTTGGGCCACTATTTTTTCATTATTATTATCACTTTTTAACACTTATTTCATCCATTTCTACCATTCTTTATCACATTATTTATCATGGTTTATCATATAATTCCATTTTATAATTATTTATGCTCTTATGGATAATTATTATTTCTTCTCCTTTATTTTTAATAAATTGATGATTATTATGCATGATTCTACCAATGATGGTTTATTAATAATTTTTTTGTAACATCACTCACCATTTTAGCCTCCAAGATGTTTTCCAGATTTCAGATTTGATCTCCAGCTCATCATTAAATATTCCAACTCAGAAATTCGTTGGAATAAGAAATGACAGTTTTTCATTGGATGTTGTAGGCAAATGGAGAAGAATCTGGAAAATATGAAACATGGGTTTTGTCCAGAAAAGACCAAATTAATGTTAGGGAGATAAATTTTCCAAAATTTAGTTTTTATTAAGAGAAACGGAAGGTTCTCTGAAAACAATTTTCCCAGATTCGCTGTTGCGGTCGTTTTCCAAATTATCTTAGTTGCAATACCAAAATTTGACTTGTTCTTGTTGAATGATTGATGAAAAGATATTTCATATATGATCTTGTTGATCAATTGGTTGTGTACAATCCAATTTTGTTATGGGAATAATTTTGTAATCATCTCTATTGTAACTTCTCTCAGCTCTATGTGTAATTAAATGAAAAACAAAGATCAAAGAGAGAGAATAATGAAAGGGAATATAGATTTATTTATGAGAATAATTATGGACAGAAAGTAGCTCTGAAAGGATACTTTGATAGTATTATTTCTTTCTGTGATTTTATCTCCTTTTCTATTCGTTATTTTCCTGTGTTAACCAAATAGCTCTGTTTTATATAATTTACAGTGTTGTTGTTTATTCATTTTACTTTCGTTTCAGATTGAGTTTTTTTAGATAAATATTTTGCTCGATGTAATCCAATGTAACAAGTATTAAATACTATTTTTATGCTCTCAGATTGATATCATCGTTGTTTTACTGAAGAATGCATTCGATTTAGATTCAATCAGTTTTGAAGAGAAGAGTTATCACTACTGTACTCTCAACTGATATTACTATTACTTGAATCACATATTGCTATTACGTGAATTGTTGTAGGATTTGATTAGAGGATTGAGTTTTATTTTAATTGAAATTAGAATTTACTTGTTGCATCTATTTACCCTTGTATTAAAAGATATATACTGAAATCTATGAAACATTACTCTCTAAATTAATATCTTGCACATATTGTGTACACTCTTGAAACAAAAAGACTTACCCAGGTTGATAATTAATGTGAGGCAATTAGGAGTTTTAAAAGACACCTTTTACCACCCAACACTTTCCTTCTTCTATGGACAATTCGAAGCTTTGTGCCCAAGTTTGTGACAATGAAAACTTATGATCTTGGACAAGTTTGTCTTTCCCTCTTCGCATTGGGATTTATTTCCCTTGGTGTTATTTTGTTTTCCCACTAATGCACAATATTCTTCTTTTTTGGTGTTGGAGGCCCCGTCTCTGGTGCTCCGCCTTATCTATTCTATTACCAAGTTAGACCACAAATGCTCCCAGTATGGTATCTTCTCCCTCCCATTCATAGAGTCTTGGTAAATATGCCAGCTCTTGGGAAGGCCTATAAGTGTTAAGATCACCAATTCATCATTGGCTACGGCTACACCAACACTTCCAAGATCATCTGTACATTAAGTGAAGTTCACCGAGTATGTTGGTACCGTCTCGCCTTCCTCCTTCTTCATATTTCTGAGCTTTTCCTTCAATGCCAAACTCATTTTGTCATTTTTGTTCTCAAACAAATCTATTAAGGCCTTCCACATAGCATATGGAGTTGCCTTCCCATGGAGACTTGATATAATATGATCTCTAACTCCCTCTAATAAGATCCTTATCACCTTTTCTACCTTCTTCTTCCATGCATCAAGAATTTTGGCATTTTCTCCTGATGGCTTGGGAATATTAGTATCTATGAATTCCCTCAAGCCATTGAAAGATATCTTGATCTGCTGCTAGATCCTGAAGAATAATATGCAAATTCGAAATTGTTCAATACAAACTCAATTTCTTCTCCACTATTGTGATTCCTGGCACTCTGATACCATGTATAAAATCTCTAACACAAATCTAATACCATTTATAAATTATATAAAAAACTCTATGCCAATTGATTCAATATGATCATGTAATGTACTAAAACAAGATATTGTATCCTTCTACTATATTTGCGGAATATAAAACATGATTTCTCAATCACATGAAAGTAAGAGAAAGGAAATTATCAGTCATACAACTACTCAAAACCCATCTATAATATATTGTACATAGTCAAAGAATCATGAAACAATACAATGATTTCTCACACCGAGAAAATCCTGCACTTTACTGATCGTCTCACCCGGATCCTGCTCAAAACTGACTAGCAATTCTTAGGAAAAATTGACCAACAGTTAGCCAATTTTGAGCCCCTACTTAGCCTAGCCTTTCTCATGAAATACCTAGGAAATTAATCCATATTAAATAGTATAATTAACCTTCCTTGACTACGCAATCCCTATAGATCCTTCCTATGACTTTATAATTGCGCCCGAGAAATTCGTTAATAATACAACTGATATTTTACTTCTTTTAACCTCTATCTCAACTGGGTCATCATCAAAATTGACATGCATGTAGCTACTAATAGTGAATCATAAGTTACTTTGTAGATCACTACTTGTTAATTAAATCTAATTTATTTCACTTGACCTCTCACTAGCTCATCACTCAGTTAAAAGTAGTTAAATTGATTTTAACCTAATTAATTTGAGTTAACTAATTACACTCACACTACACTAGTGCATTAACTGCAGATGGATCCTAAAAATAATAGAATCACTCTACATTCCTCACCTTTGACCCTCAACTAAAAATTCTTGAGCTAACTAAGTCTATCTCACTTAGTTAACTGGTACAAGTTGTTATGAGATGAAATTACAATTTTATTTCAATTTAATTACGGGATAATTAAATCAAAAGCCTCACATGGTAGCAAATTTTGGGTTAAATTTTATGGATTTTATATCTGGATGCCAATTTCATTGTTTCTTGTTGCAAATTTCAACAAATGGTGGGCATGCATTTTGACTCAGATGGCACACTAGTTGATGACAAAGAAGAATATGGAAAATATTCATGTGCATGTAGTTATTCATCTGAAGATGCAAATCATGATGGAATGCAAGAACATATGAGTGATATTGAATAATTTTCTAAGACAATTTATATAAATGATGTTTGCATGGTAACTTGAAATAAATATTTTAACTTCCATATGGTATTACACAAATATATGAGTCATTTTTATGTTTGTTGGATTATATGTTTTAATTATGATGAATTCATTTGTTCAGAATATCAAAAATGCAACAATAACTTAGAGAAATAATTTATGTTTCATTCAATCTACAAATATTGATATTTTGATTAATTTAGTCATGGTTGAAATATGTTGAAAAATTAAAAGTTCTTTAATTATATGGTTGAAAATTTGTCAATATATATATATATATATATGGTTGAAAAAAATTAGAATTTTAGGGATGTAAGTGTGATGCTATTATATATGTAATGACATTGATGAAAACCATTAGAATTTTAATGTGTTTCAGATTCCCATTATTTTATCTTTAACACCATCACTAAAAATTGTTGAAATTGTACACGGAAAAGAAAAATGTTATTCTAACAACAACATTAGTGTGTTTTTTTCATTTATTTTGGACAAAAAATTTGGTTTTACTCCCATTTTAAAAATGTTGAAAATTAACCCTAAAAAAAATAAAACATCATTCCAGAATACAGACTTTTCATTTTTGGGCCATTTTTCAAGTTTTTTGGGAATTTTTGGCTACGGTTCTCATTTTGAGTTTACAATCTTTTTTCAATGTTTACATTGTTCTTAAAAGAAGTGTTTTCCTCATTACTTAACTATTTGTGGGTGTTTCTGCATGAATAATTCATCTTCTCGTGCTGCTTCTTCTACTAGTAGGTTCTTCCATTTGGTGAATTACTAAGTGATTGATCAATTTCTGAGCTATCTAGTTTTCATTTCCATTTTTTTGTTATAGTATTCTTTTTCCTTATTAATTAATCTCTAGTAGAATAGTTTGGACTGGTAACTTATCACTAATTTCATTATTTAAGTAAGAAACATGAACGGATGGATGTACATGTGAAGATTGAGGAAGCTCCAATTCGTAAGCCATACTTCTAATCCTATGCACCACCTTATAGGGGCCATATTAAATTGAAGGTAATTTATTGTACTTATTTTTTTTCTTGAGGGATATTTTTTAGTATAGTTCTAGTATTACAAATACCCAATCATCTTCTTCAATTTTCCTTTGACTGCAATGTTGATCTTCTTGATGTTTCATCCCATTTTGGCCATAAGAAAATTTTCCTTCAATAATGTAGAAACTTCTTGTTGGTGTTGGATGTGGTCCTCTACTTCTTGGGCATTTATAATCATTTTCAAGGGTGATGTGATGGATGGAGGAGGACATCCATAATGTGCCATAAATAGTGACATTTTTTATGAAGTATGGAAGGATATTTATCACCATTAAACCAAGGGAAACCATTTGAATCATTGTGTATGTTTATAATATGCAAATGAACATAGATATCCTTATAAAAATTTATTCAAAATCTCAATTTTCCCTTCATATTGAGGATGATAAGATGATTTGTGACCCAATTGAGTGTCCAAGCAAGAAAATATTTTAGTTCGAAAAATTCTAGTAAAAATTAGATCTCTATCACTTAGAATAACCTTTGGTATTCCATGTATATTTTGGATCATTTCAATGAATGTTTTTTCCAAATTAATTTCTTTAATAGGATGATAAAGAGAGAAAATGTGGGCATACTTTATCATTGGATCTACCACTACCATGCTGACACTCTCTCCTTCAAATCTGGGTAAAATCGTAATAAAATCCATTGAAACGTATTCACATTGCTAGCTTGGTATGGATAATGGTCGAAGGAACCTTGGGACCTTGATAGTCCCTCATTTATTTTGTTGGCATACCACACATTATACCAATTTGTTTTGCACACTTTCCTTAACACCTTCCCAAAAAAATTATTTCTTGATCCTATGGTATGTTTTCAAGAACGATAGGACCTTCTTTCGAATTGAGAAATATTACATAAGTATAAGAGATCTTGATACCATAACAAATAATTTTTCCATTTAAATATTTCTACTACATTAGGGTTCTCCTCTAATTTCTGAATTATCTTGCATATCTTCTCATCTTGTTTCCATTATATCCTTGCCTCTTCTACATAGTCAGATTGTGGAATGGAAATAGAACATAGAAAACAATTTGTGTGTTATTCTTTCCTTGAGAATGCATCTGACCCAGTATTTTGTTTTCCCTTTTCGTAGATAATTTAAAATTAATAGCCCAACATCTTTGTGACCCATTTTTGTTTCTCTTTTGAAGATAGTCTTTTCTCCAAGAAGCATTTCAAACTATCATGATATGTTTTTACTTTGAAGTGTCTTTCTGTTAGGTAGGGACACTATTTATTAACTACTTATATTATGGCCAGAATTTAGTTTTCATATATGGGTATAAGTAATTTCTTTCCTTTAATTTTGATACTTTTAAAGGAAATATCCCTTTATTTTTGCATAAAAATTGTACCAATTCCATGGCCTGATCCATCACGCTCCAGAATGAATCTTTTTGTGAAGTGAAGTGTTTCCATGAAGGGATTTGTACACATAGCCTGTTTAATTTATTCAAGTTCTTTGTTTTATTCTTTAGTCCAAGAAAATTCTTCTTTACTAAATTTGTTTTCTATACTTGCTACTATTTGACCATATCTATTGAAAAATTTGCAATAATATTCAATCAATCCTAAGAATCCTTTGATTTTCTTCAAGATATTAGGGATTGGACATTCCTTCATAACTTTGATTCTATCAGGATCTACCTTGAAACCATCGTGTTATACAATATAACCCAAATATTTCATTTATTGAAACCTAAAGGCACACTTAGAAGGATTTGCATATATTTTTTTCTCTTCCAATAGTGTCAAAACCCTGTCACAAGTACAAACAGGGCGAAAATATGTTGTATTTCATTGTTTATTCGAATCATAATTGTCGTATAACTAACACATTGGAGATTTAGTTTTATTCAGTGGGATTGCATCAAATAGTCAACACTTTTTTTAGCGTCAATATGATGTCAAAGTTGGCCAAAACCTCCTTTGACAATACAACACTTTACAATCGGATTTGCAAATAGAGGAAAAATTATCTAACACTTATACATTAGATATGCGATGCCACACTATTCCAGTATAACATGATCTAACCTTTGTTTTTTTGGTATGGAGTTGGATGGACAATGGTGTAGCATCAGATAATCAACATTACAATAATTTTAATTGATAGGCTAAACATTGAATATATGCCACCATAGAGGCCAAACATTTGACGCTTGGGTGTCATATATTTCATGCTATATTATTCTAGTTTGATGGGACCCGACAATTTTTTTCATAGGAATGGTGTCAGATGTTCGATGGTATGGCTTCAGATACGGGGAATTGTAATATATTAATGTGATGGGAGTGTTATGGAACTGACTCATTCATATCTTAGTAGAAATTCGAATATCTTATTGTCAGTTCCATCAGAATGGAATCAGATAGCCGATGTTTAACTTAATGTAGAATATATGATATGTGCCAGATCATTATAAAATAGATTGATCTAGGGAATGACTGGTTGGTGAGGCATTTTCCCGTGTCTTTGTTGGATTGGCTATTCACTTCCTTTTGATTTGGTAGTGCACTTTACTTATATCACTACAATGAGTGTTGCCAAAGTAAAAATAAGTGTGAATTAAATTTCATAGACTTTAAATTTTGGGACCCCATGAGAGTTTATTTTAATGAAATATTTCCATGTGATAACAAAGTGAAATTGTGATCTAATAATGTTAATTCATGCATGGGATGTGTTTTAGCCACTTTTATTTTTTCTTTCAAAAATAAAAGTACAAGATATTAATTATATGTAAAAAACAATAGGTTGTATAGGAGCTCATATAGCCAAAGTATGGTTAAAATCCTTTACAATTTTTTTACGTTATATATTTGGAGTAGCCTAACTATTAGGCTACTCCGAATATATAACATAATTTTTTTGTGAAGGATTTCAACCATACATTGGCTATATGAGCCCCTATACAAGTTTTTTGTTTTTTTTGTTTTTTACATATACTATATATTTTGTATTTTTCTCAGCGGTATAAAGAAATTGGAGTTTATGCAGGGAGGATCCCCTAAGAGCCGCCCTCTTGAAACATTTTTTTGGGAGATCTATGACTCATATATTTCTTAATACCACTCAAGGGAAAACCATTTACCAGTGCAGAATCCCCGGAGGGTGGAAAAGGGTTTATGCAGAAAATATTTGTCATGACATGCGAGCATGTAGAAAGTGAGAAATCTCACCCACCTCACGTCATCATCCACTTCCATGTCACCTTCCACCACAATCCTTCCATACTCTTTCATTTGTATCCTCATAATTTTCATTCTCTCACTTTATGGTTAAAAAAAAAACTCTACCTCACTCCATTCTATCCTTATCACTTCAGATGCATTTCACTCTTGCTCTCGACCCAAAATTGAAATTTCCTCCCCCAAATCATCTAGGTAATATCATCCTCCATTTAATATAATTTTAATTAAAAGGAAAGCTTCTAAAATGGCCAAAAAATTTTCCCTATCTGTGTCAACTACACACATTCCTCTGATGGATATATAGAGGGACATTTTTGATCCCATCTGTTCACTGGAGCTCATGCTAATTCGAAAAAACATGCAAGTTGAGATATGTTGAGGTGACTTAAAGGACACCATTTGAAGACCAATGAGCTAATATTGAGGGGTTAACCCCATCTATTTGGAATTCAATGTGTAGTTTTAGGGGTTTATGACTTATTTTTCACCAAGGGAAGTTACTCCCATCCTTCATGGAGGTCCCTTAACCCAAGAAATGACCTTACGTATTCCTTTGATACATTATTTGGAGGTATTTAAGAACTATTTTGAGCAATTTATGGAGTTTTTTTTCATGGATTTTCCCTCTTTGGAGGTCCGATTTATTTTGACAGAATATTTTTTTGACCATTTAAGTACATTTAACCACTTTGGAGGATTAATTTGAAACTTGGAGATATTCATGGAGAATATACACATGTTGGAGAGCCTTTGGAGCATATATGGGCATCATTCACCATTATTTGGAGGGTAGGACCTCTCATTTACTTCATCCTATTCATTTTACATGTGGTTTGACTACTTCTTTTTTTTTAATGTTTTTTTACAGTTATTTAGTTACTTTTCCTAGGCTAGATCTAGAGAATCACATGAAAATTTGAGTTTTATTGTGAAAGGAAGAGATGCATCATCTATATTATGAGATTCACCTTTTTCATTTGAACTTATGGTTAGGTAATTCATAGCTCTCCATTTTTGGAGCCCAATCAATATATATTTCATGGAGCATCTATGGTGTTACAGTTTCTTTCTTTGTCGTGAATGCCTTAATTTTTGAATCTCATATTATGTGGTTTTATTTTGGTGCATGAATATTAATGGTGGAATGTTAAAAATTTTACAAGCATTTAAAATTGATCCATTGAGGGATATAAAACATCACATGCAAGGGAAAATCTTCTGGTTTCTCATCATTATTCCTTTATTTATTTTTTGTGTATTTAATACCATGATTTGATTTTATTTATGCATCCTTGGATGAATTATTATGTGATTTTTTCAAGTTACCATTGGTTTTAGAGGATGAAGGATTGTATTTAATTGAAGCCCCTTATTCTACACCTTGAATTTATTATTGATACTGATTGGGCAATGGTTAATCATTCATTATTTCCTTCCACCATGGAATTCCCCTCATGGATACGACCATGGTATGATCCAATTGATTTCTCAAAGACCCAAGGATTGCATCATGAACATCCTTAGAGATATGTATGTAACACCCTCCTCTCACATTTACCCAACCTAACTGGTCCACTTGGGTATATATGTGACAAGAGGCTACTATGATGTTATGTTACAAGAGGCTACTATGATGTGATTCAACTCGCCATGTATAGTGAAGGAAGTGGAACCAACGTAACGAAACCAAATAGACCTTCCACACATGCTACAAAACCTTCAGGAGCCAACCAACCCTTCCAAGTGACCAACCTGCGAGAGAACATGAAATTTTATTGATCTGGACCCTCAGCCACTCCCATGACAATCCATGCATGAAAATAAGGCCTTCCAGTCACTCCCATAGTAAGGCATGCCAACAATTGTGGAATTTTTTAGTTAGTTCTATGACACTGCCCATAACTTCATGAAACCTTTATAAATGATAAATAATAATGGAATAAGGTTATCAATGCAATAATTGGTACAAATAATTTATCTAATCCCTACTATCCATGACAAACATTTCATCAAACATGACATAAATATGTAGTCAGCAATTCATAACAACTTATCTGAGCATAAAGGTCTCATACTTGTCTGAGATTCATAAAGAAGCATTGATGCCTTATCACAATAGCTGAACTATCATCTATTATGTCATATATGCATTGTACATTAATTTTCTAATCAAAACATGATGAGATACATATGTCAATATTTTCATTGATCATTCGCATAAACAACATATAGCCAAAAAAATTAACAAGTATATAACAAACATAAGGATCACATATGAACAAGTACATTTACACATGAAATTCCAAGAAGAATGAGCTCTTATTAACATATGAAAAATGCAACCAGGTATGGGACTTCCATATACCACTCGACCATATATTGGGCTGAACCAAATATTTCTTTTAGCCAATCCCCCCCCACACCATTTTCCAAGCATGAATGTGGGACTCATAACAAAACCAATCCATGTTTTCCCAAGCTTTATCGCAATCCAAAATAGATCACTAGGCCCTAAGAAATCATGCATGTCTCTGAATATCTCCACCTACACCATGAGTAATTTTCCCCTCTCCTAGTCTCTAGGCTAAACCGTATATCCTGCCATTCATTGTTCGAGGATTCCTATGCCTAATCGAGACTCCGCCCTCGAGGCTTTACCATATATCCCACCATTTACAATTCTAGGATTCCTAGACCTAATCGAGGGAACACACCTCTAATATTTACCGTATATCCCACCATTCACCGGTTGAGGATTTTTAGGCCTGCTGAGGTACACAAAATCAGAATTTACTGCAATCCCACCTTCTCTAGTCCAGGGATTCCTAGGCATTGTGTTCTTATTTAGAGACCACCTCACTTAGTTTTGAAACCATCCAGAAATCCAACTTAATAAAGTAAAAGAGAACCCATCACACCATTGTTACCTAGAAAATAACAAGGTAAGGATAAAAATCATTGGCAAATTTTGGAAAATCCATGCCAATGAAAACAAGAGAACCAAGAACAAACATTCATATACCATGCATGCAACATCTAGCAAGGAAATCACACATGAAAATTGATACCTACAATTAATCCCATTTTAGCTGCTTGATCTTTCTCTTCCTTGTTTGATCTTTCCTTCCATTTTCCTTCTTTTTTCTTCTTTGATCCAATGCTTAAGTGTTCCAAGAAAAAATTGAGTGTCCAGGAGTGTCTGAGAGAGAGAGAGAGAGAGTAGAGAGAGAGAGAGAGAGCGCTCCAAAAATTAAATGAAAAAAGGTACCAACTAATCCTCAGAATAATTTTTATTAATGAGACCTACAGTTTCTTCATTTTCCTCCTCACATGCAACCTGTGACCTTTCACCTTCCCTTTCTCCTAATTTCCATTATTTTCATAAATAAATTTCCAAAAATGTGATTTTTCCTTTCCAAATCCTTTCATATTTACTTTAGCCATAATAAACCAAATGAACACCCACACTAGGATGTTTTGCCCAAAATTCAACTTGGAATATGCATCCCATGACCTTGGTTATTATTTTTACTTTATTAACTTTGTTACATGGAATTTTGACCAGGGTTGTTACAGAACCCTTCCCCTTGGGGGAATACCTTCCTCAATGTTCAATGACACCTACAACCAACAAGACTGTTGAAATAAAAACATACTGGCCATGGAGCTTTATCACTTAGCTTGTTGCAATATTTACAATGGAAAACCTGCTAAAAGACAAACCAACATGACACCATGAAAGCCATAATGACATGACACCCATAACGCTTATCAGAGCTTTATAACACAACTGATGGTGGTATTTACATACATATACATATATACATATACCAAAATCATTCACTCAATCATTGAATAGAGAAGAATAAATATTCTGCATCTTATCTGTCATCTCCCATGTAGCTTGATCAAGCCCAAAGTGCTTCCACTGCACTTTAACCTGCTCTATTTATCGGTTCTAGAGCATGAGAATATTTCTTTGCAAAACACATTGAGGTTTTGAATAGGATTATCCTTCTAGTCCACCTGCAATAAACACTATTTAATCACATGATCAACATCTTTAATATACTTTTTAAGTAATGACACATTGAAAACATAATGGAATTTCACTGTCGGAGGTAGTGAAAGTTGATAGGATACTGGTCCAATCCTTTCAATAATCCTGAAAGGTCCACAAGACTGAGGTGCCAACTTGGCAAATCATCTTGTTAATTTTTTATAGTGCAGCATTGTTCTTTACTTTGATAGTTATATTTCTTCATTGACATGTTAATTTCACCCCAAATAAATTTTCCATCATACGGATATGAATCATTAACCATAAAAATATATAAAATATGCTGAAATAACAATACTATAATCATCATCATCTAAGCAATGAAAATTAAAAGATAAAAGGAAGAGAAGCATGAACACATAAAGACATCATGATTGGTCGGAGACTAGGGAAAAACCCACTACATGGAGAACCCTTCGAAATTATTCTTCTTAGATATTCATTAAATGATTCAACAACAAGAGTACAATGATCCATAGGTACATATCATTACAATGCAAAAGACCCATAGCATACATGTAGTAAAACCATACCCAATCATCTGAGAACTGAAATTCAATGTCATTGGTTGTAAAATATTGATGAACATGATTGATACCGAATGAAGATTGAAGATACTTCTGCAGCTGAAACAAGCAGATCTACTAATACCAAAACTTGGATACAATAAATCATCAAGTGATGTCATCTCAAATGTCATAGATCTAAATCCAAGAGACTATTATTGACTACTCTGACACAACTGTGAGTGAACAAATGATATTTGAATACACTACGCAATCAACTAAATATGAACCACATCTAATTTTGTCATAAACTCTCTTCGCCATGGCCTTAGAAATCTCTAATCGTGTCTTTAGGGTCCTTGGCCGCTACCAGGACTCAATGTGCCCATGACTCTGCTTCAGATCAACTCTTAAGCTTGGCCGCGAACTCCCCATGTCGTGCCAAAGGCTCTGGGGTCCTTGTGCATGTGCACAACACACTAATCCAGAAGCTCTGTTGGGAAAAATACTGAGAGGGGGGGTGAATCTGTATTTAGGGCTGAATTTTTTTTACTTTTTCTTTCTCTTAAAACCATATGCTATTTTACAGAATCCAACATGAATGTCCAGAGATATTATTATGTCTTTACTTAGATCATTGCATCATTCATTCATCAGATGTTTAGTAAGCAGTAAGTATGAATAGAAATAGCAGAACAAACCATCAAACATAAGCCACACATATGAACACCAGTATTTAAGGAATAACCCAATTTGGGAGAAAACCACCGCTGCTGTTATCTCAGTCTTCAATATTTATTATAAAGAAAACTTCTTACAATTTATGCTGGCGCAGACTTATACCAGCACGTAGGCACCTACCTGCAGAAAGGCTACAACCTTCTCTCGTTAACCAGCTACCACTGGAAGGGAGCTACAACCCCCTCACTGAAGGCTTCGACCCTCAGCACCACTGCGGACCACGTTCCATCAATTTCCATACTAGATCTACCAGTTTCCACACAACATACCTTGCAGGCCACCAGATTTATTCATTTTCTTTAGTACACTCACACCAATTCTTCATGATTTCATCAGTCGATCAAACCAGAGATTCATATTCGTCAGATCATTATATCCATGGCTGCATCATAGATTCAGATTTATCAATTAAGAACAGAGTTCGTCCATGCAGATATTCCTTAGAGAAATTTATTCATTCACCACCCTTACGCATGCACACTTTGTACAATAATCGTCTTCTCCTTATATAGCTTTTGCCTTTAGTAAAACCATGAGTCAAAACCATCCAACCGCTAATGGTATTCCTTCTTTTATTGGAATTTTATTTATCAAATTCGTGGAATTTGATAAATAAAAATTATCCACAACCTTCGAAAATTTAAAATATATAGTATAACTTTATATTAATAGCCAGCGCTTTTAAATAGACCTTAACAATGAGAAATATAAATTAAATTGAGGCCCAACGCTAACAATCGACCCGATCGAAGGGCTCAAGTTCGATCGCACCGCAACATCCAAATCGACGGATATCGCTTGGGTAACTTACATGGGCAATAATGCGTGATGGCGCACCGTACCTGGGTTATCCTTCACGGATCTTCTGAACACAGCCACCGTTCGATGGCATCTTCCCAGATCAACGGTATGTATCAATATCGCTGGGCATCCTAGGTTGAAAAATAATGCGCGATGGCGCACAGTGACAAGCGGTTTTCCATGGGTCCTCCTTGCCACATGTCAAATGATTTATGGAATCTCTCCCAACTCCTCAAATACTGCTCACTCCGCATAGGTGGTGCGATGAAAACCACCTTCACTATTCGCTCAGTCACGGTTCCACTCTTCCACGCAGGGTTCCGTCGCACTTCCTTTTGTTACGTTCTACCTCTTTCATTCCAGGTTCCATTCATGATTCCAAAGGGTTAGTCTGGGTTTGCGCTATCCTTCTTACTTAGTTAACTCTGGTCTATCTTCGGCAGGATTTCCAATAAGCAACGAACAAATGTAGTTCTCTTACGATGGGATTTTCACTACCATTAGGATAGAGTTAGTTATATGCAGGCTTCCTCTATGAGGGGAATGAAGAACCAATGGACAGGATTTCCTCACAAACATCAACTCGAGACAATTCAATGTCATTATGTCTTCAATTCTGCTATAATATATCAACCTTCCATTGCATGTTCGGAGTTCTATCCTGTCACAGTTCCGCTTCTAACTATACATTCAAGTTCTTGATTGTTCAAGCAAAACCATCATATCTCCGCAACCATTAATTCCTTCAATGGATTTCTTACTTATCGCGGATTCCATCAGGGTGAATTAATATTTACTAGAACATTCACTTATTCTTTTCTATTCGATGGCCTTTTTCTCCTACTCTGTCTCTGGACTATTCTGCTTCAATTATGCACTCTTCTTCTGTTGCTACCTTTCTTTTCCTCTTTTCATGGTTACAGTTTCAGATGCTCCTTCTTTGCTGATTCTCTTGCCATCAATGATAACATTTCCAACAATCTCCCCCTTTGGCATTGATGGCAATACTCTTCCTCTGATTGTCTTTATAGAAGCCCCCTTTTTACTTTTCCTCCCCCTTTGACATCAATGGCAAAGAGTTGATCAAGATCCTTTGAACCGAAAATACCATGCTCCCCCTGAGATCATGCAGTATCTTCAAACAAAAATGACTGATAAACGCCAACAATGCATCCTTTTCATATGACCAATGCTCCCCCTTAGCCTGTGCATTCAAAGATGCCCAACAACACCTCACAACCAATTTAATCTTCTGTACTTAAGTATATTTGATCTTCTGCATGGCAGAGACTACTCCTAGTTTCTGTCTGAGATATTTGAACGCTTCCCTGGGTAGAGGTTTGGTAAATATATCAACAACTTGTTCTTTGGAGGGAACATAATCCAATTTCACTTTTTGTTCAAGCACTTTTTCACATAAGAAGTGATATTTGATGGGAATGTGCTTGGTCTTGGAATGCATAACAGGATTTTTTGAGATACTGATGGCACTTGTGTTATCACACATAATGGATATAGGAGGTGAACATTTGATTTGAAAGCCTTGTAATGTTTGAATCATCCAGAGAAGTTGAGTGCAACATGATGCGGCAGCCACATATTCTGCTTCTGCTGTAGATAAGGCAATAGAGCTTTGCTTCTTGCTGAACCAAGATACTAGCAAGGACCCACCACTAGATGCATACCTTTGGTGCTTTTAAGATCATCAACATTTCCAGCCCAAATACCATCGGTGTATGCATGAAGAGTAAGATCGAGATTTCCTTTGGATACCATAGTCCAAAGTCTTGAGTTCCTTGTAAATATTTGAATATTATTTTGACAGCCTGAAGGTGAGTCTCTTTTGTATTAGCTTGGAATCATCCAACAATCCCAACTACATGAATAATTTCTGGTCTTGTCCCAGTGAGATAAAGTAGACTTCCTATCATAGATCTGTATTCTGGCTGATTCACCATGGGGGAATCATCATTAGAACTGAGATTACATCTGGTTATCATTGGTGTACTTACAGGTAAATAAAGAATGTTAGTTCCCCAAGTAAAGAAATTTCAAATTCTTGCTGCATATCAGAAGCAAATTTCTGACTCATAGAATCTTCATTACTTCCAAAAATGATATCATCAACATATACAACCACAATCAATAGTTTATCATTTTCATTTTTTGTGTATAAGTTGCTATCGGGAGACCCCTTTGAAAATCCTTTTTGATGAAGATATTTGTCAAGACGATAATACCATGCCCTCGAGCTTGTTTTAGACCATATAGAGCCTTTTTAAATCTACAAACAAGATTTTCTGTCATTTTAAAATGAATCCTTCTGGTTGTTCTATATAAACTTCTTCTTCTAGATCACCATTGAGAAAAGAAGATTTAACATCCATTTGATAAACTTTGATTTGTTGGAAGCTTGAAAAAGAAAGAAACATTTTTATGGCTTCAAGTCTAGCTACATGAGCAAACGTTTCTTCAAAGTCTATACCTTCTTGTTGAGCATACCCCTTGAAAACAAGTCTATCTTTATTTCTTATAACATCCCCATTCTCATTTAACTTATTTTTGAATATCCATTTAGTTCCAATGAAATTTTTGTCATGAGGTCTTGGTACTAATTCCCAAGTGTGATTCTTCTCAATTTGATCAAGCTCTTATTCATGGCTTGAATCCAACATTCATCTTTGCAGGCTCGATTGACATTGTGTGGTTCAATAGTGGACATGAATGCCATATTGCTAGAAGATCCCACAAGAGTCCTTCTTGTTTGTACACCTGATCCCTTTTCTCCCAAACTTTGAGATTTTGGATGATTCTTTTGAACATATATGGATGGAGCTTTTTCAGATAAATCATCTTTGGGTTCTTCATTGGGTTCACTATCTATATCATCCTTATTTGATGCATAAGGATACATGTCATCATCATCTTCATCTGTTTTTTGTTTTTCCTCTTTTGGAGCTGCAGGAGACTCATCAATAACAACATCAATACTTTCAACAATCTTCCAAAGTATTTTATTGTAACATTTATATGCCCTACTCCTAGAGGAGTAACCAAGAAATATTCCTTCATCTGCTTTGGGTTCAAACTTGCCAAGTTTTTCATCATTATTCTTGATAAAGCATTTGCTTCCAAAAATTCTAAATGCTTTACGGTGGGAGGATTACCATACGATAGTTCATATGGAGTTTTATCACTATTTACACGAACATGTGCCTTGTTGAGAAATGTTTACTTACTGTAATATTTGCTTCTCCCCAAAAAATTTTCGGGTGTTCCAGAATCATCAAGCATAGCTTTCTAGCCATTTGTTGAACTTACTTTCTATAAGATTCATTCTTTACGCAACACCATTTTTGTTTGTCGTTGACTACAAAAAACGTCTTTTTATGCCATGTTGTTCACAAAATTCAAGGAATTCATCTGATGTATATTCTCCTCCTCGATCAGATCTGAGACACTTGATTTTTAGACCTAATTCATTCTCAACTAGTGCTTTGAAGATCTGAAATTTCTCAAATGCTTCATCTTTGTGTTTAAGCAACCCGATCCAACACATTCTAGAGAAATCATCAATAAATAGGATATAGCATTGTTCACCATGTGGTGACTTTTTCTTCATAGTTCCACATATGTCAGTATGAATGAGTTCAAGAGGCTTACTTGATGATCCTTCCTTGGCATTAAATTGTACTCTGGTTTGCTTACCGAATTGGCAAGATTTGCATATGATATTTTCAGGTAGAGTAATATTGGGAATATCACGAACATCGTTGATTCTGCTTGATTTGTTGATTTGAGAGAAGCTCAGATGCCGCAACCTTCTATTCCATAGGAAATTTTCTGAAGATTTACTCAAGTAAATTTTTTCTTTGCAGTTCTTTAATACATACAGGTTGCTTGGAGTTCTTTTTCCTTTTATAATTGTTTTATCTGTATCAAGATCATGTACCACACATTATTTTTAACTAAAGACAACTTCAGTTCCTTGATCACACATTTGACTTACACTTAACAGGTTATGCTTTAATCCATCCACATACATGACATCATTAGCTTTCACCTTTTCTTTTAGAAAAACAAACCCTTTTCCCTTAATGACCGCAGGAGTATCATTTCCAAATGTAACATTATTTTCCTTATCTAGAGCACTATATGCAAGAAGTTTGTTTTTGTCACCTGTCATGTGTCTTGAGCATCCACTATCAATGTAACATTGATTTTCTTCACCTTCTACAAATAATGCTATGCCACAATTTTCAACCTGTAATTCCTTCTTTTTCCATGCTTTGGAGCTTGAAGGAACATGTTCTTTTGGCTGAACTTTGCTCCTGCATTCAGATTCTTCATGGACAAAGTTATTGCAATAAGCACATTAAACTTCATTTTGAAGAGGAGAAAAGTTGTTATAGGTATTATTCTTTGTTTCAATATCAATCCTTTTCTTTCTTGCTTCTCTTGTCATGATGGTTTTATATGCAACACATTGAACAACTTTATGACCAAAATTGTGACGTGAGAAACATTGTCCATTGAAGAAGAAATTTCTGCGATCATGAAATCTTCTACTTGAATTTACCTGTTGATTGGTGTTTCTTTGAAAGATATTCCTATTAGTGTTCTTTGAATTGAGATGATCATGCTTTACCTGTAAAGATTATTTATTCCCTTGCTGAGTGGTAGTATGTTGTATACCAGCTATAGCTGCTTTTAGATAATTTGGTGCTGAAGCCTCAGAAGATTCTCCGATATATCCAAGACCTATCTTTATAAGAGGATAACGTTGTACCTTGATAATCTCATCTAAGGTTTCAGATCCTTTAGCAAATCTAAGATTTAGAGTCTTTACTATCTCAAGTTCTTTTCTTAGGCTCACTACTTCAAACTCTAATTTCTCATTGTGTTTCTCCTTTTCTTCAAGCTAATTTTTTAGAGTCTCTATGGTTATTTTACTCTCTTCTAAGCATATTTTGAGTTGATTTTTTTCATCAAGAAAATCATTGTCCTCTAGAGCATCCTCAAAAGTATCCTTTTCTTCTCTAGATTCTTTTTCAAATGCCATGAGAAGTCTAAGATCTTGTTCACATTATTCCTCACTATCAGATAACCCATCACTGTCTTCATGAGTATAGTAACTCTTTCTAGTGCTAAAACGATTCTTATTCCTTCTTGCTACTTCCTTCCCCTTTTTATGTGTTTCTTTATAAGGACACTTAGCAGCATAATGACCAACTCTTCCAAAATCAAAACATTTGAAAGGAAGCTTACCTCTGAACCATCCTGTGCCAAGTTGAAGTTTCTTTACAAAGTTTATCTCATCTTCTTCTGAGATATATCCTGATCCTTCTGGTTTTTGTACTTCCTTCCCTTTTGTAGAAGTTCTAAAGATTGCTTCTTTGACTTCAGATGGTCCTCCTCTTCTCATTTCATATGCAGTTAGTATGCCATGAAGTTGCACCACAGTAAGATTTTGAAGATCCTGCTTTTCTTCAAGAGCAGAAACTTTTGACTCAAATTTTGTCGTTAGTGATCTTAAGACTTTCTCAACCAAAGTAGATTCGGTTATTGTTTCTCCTAGATTTCTCATACGATTTACAATATCATCAAGACGTAAAAATAAATTGGCAATGCTCTCCTCATTATCCATTTTTAGATTCTCATATTGAATTCTGAGAGTTTGGAGTTTAGCACTTTTTACCTTTGCATCACCTTCATAACTCAGAATGATTTTGTCCCATATTTCCTTTGCTATATTCAGCTGCATGAATTTGAAACATTTTGATTCAGTTAGACTTCCCAATAGAGCATTGACCGCCTTTTCATTTGTTTCATAATTCTCTCTGTCCGTCTGATCTGTTGGTACTGCAGCTAGATATTGATATCCTTGTTCAACAATTGCCCATACATCTGCTCCCAGAGACTGAATATAGGATCTCATCCTTGTTTTCTAGAAGATTAAATTGTTTCTGTTAAAGAGTGAAGGCCTGATAGATGTTGTTCCATCTTGATTTCTCATCTTGATTGATCTTCCTTCTAGCGTCTAAGCTTTTTCAGAAGAACCTGCTCTGATACCAATTGTTGGGAAAAATACTGAGAGGGGGGCTGAATCAGTATTTAGGGCTGAAAACTTTTTACTTTTTCTTTCTCTTAAAACCATATGCTATTTTATAGAATCTAATGTGTTTGTCCAGAGATCTTATTATGTCTTTAATTAGATCATTGCATCATTCATTCATCAGATGTTTAGTAAGCAGTAAGTATGAACAGAAATAATAGAAAAAACCATCAAACATAAGCCACAAATATGAACACCAGTATTTAAGGTGGAAACCCAATTTGGTAGAAAACCACCGCTGTTGTTATCTCAGTCTTCAATATTTATTATAAAGAAAACTTCTTACAATTTATGATGGCGCAGACTTATACCAGCACGCAGTCACCTACCTACAGAAAGGCTACAACCTTCTCTCGTTTACCAGCTACTACTAGAAGGGAGCTACAACCCCCTCACTGAAGGCTTTGACCCTCAGCACCACTACAGACCACGTTCCATCAATTTCCATACTAGATCCACCAGTTTCCACACAACATCCCTTGTAGGCCACTAGATTTATTCATTTTCTTCAGTACACTCGCACCAGTTCTTCATGATTTCGTCAGTCGATCAAACCAGAGATTCATCATCATCAGATCATTATATCCATGGGTGCATCGTAGATTCAGATTTATCAATTAAGAATAGAGTTCGTCCATGCAGATATTCCTTAGAGAAATTTATTCATTCACCAACCTTACGCATGTACACTTTGTACAATAATCATCTTCTCCTTATATAGTTTTTGCCTTTAGTAAAACCATGAGTCAAAATCATCCAGTCGCTGATGGTATTCCTTCTTTTATTGGAATTTTATTTATCAAATTCGTGGAATTTGATAAATAAACATTATCCACAACCTTTGGCAATTTAAAATATATAATAGAACTTTATATTAATAACCAGTGCTTTTAAATAGACCTTAACAATGAGAAATATAAATTAAATTGGGGCCCAGCGCTAACAATCGACCCGATCGAAGGGCTCACGTTCCATCGCGCTGCAACATCCAAATCGACGGATATCACTTGGATAACTTGCATGGGCAATAACGCGCGAAGGCACACCGTACCTAGGTTATCCTTCACGCACCTTCCGAACACAGCCACCGTCTGATGGCATCTTCCAAGATCAACGGTATGTATCAATATTGCTGGGCATCCTGGGTCGAACAATAACGCGTGATGGTGCACAGTGACAAGCGGTTTTCCGTGGGTCCTCCTTGTCACGTCTCGAATGATTTATGGAATCGCTCCCAACTCCTCAAATACCGCTCACACCGCATAGGTGGTGTATTGAAAACTGCCTTCACTATTCACTCGGTCACAGTTCCGCTCTTCCACGCAGGGTTCCGTCGTACCTCCTTTTGTTACGTTCTACCTCTTTCCTTCCAGGTTCCATTCATGATTCCAAAGGGTTAGTTTGGGTTTGCGCTATCCTTCTTACTTAGTTAGCTCTGGTCTATCTTCGGCAGGATTTCCAATAAACAACGAACAAATGTAGTTCTCTTCCGACGAGATTTTCACTACCATTAGGATAGAGTTAGTTATATGCAGGCTTCCTCTATGAGGGGAATGAAGAACCAATGGAAGGGATTTCCTCACAAACATCAACTCGAGAAAATTCAATGTCATTCTGTCTTCAATTCTGCTATAATATATCAACCTTCCATTGCATGTTCAGAGTTCTATCCTGTCACAGTTCCGCTTCTAACTGTACATTCAAGTTCTTGATTCTTCAATAAAAACCATCATATCTCCGCAACCATTAATTCCTTCAATGGATTTCTTACTTATCACGGATTCCATGAGGGTGAATTACTATTTACTATAACATTCACTTATTCTTTTCTATTCGATGGCCTTTTTCTCCTACTCTGTCTCTAGACAATTCTGCTTGAATTATGCACTCTTCTTCTGCGGCTACTTTGCTTTTCCTCTTTTCATGGTTACAGTTTCAGATGCTCCTTCTTTGCCAATTATTTTTCCATCAATGACAACATTTCCAACAAGCTCTGGTTCTCAGAGCCACAATCTTACCTTTTTATGCCCGTGGCCCAAATCAAAAAATCCCATATCTAAAATCTGCCTCTGATTCTGATCCCGATCCACTACGTGAGCCTCTTGCGACGTACTTGTGCGAGCGAAAAATAATATGCAAATCTAAACCAAAAAATCATGGAGGAGATATCATGAGAGAATGTGTGTAAATGAGCTTGAGGATGCTTCTATTTATAACTTTGGGAGGTACCTCTTGGGGTTTTGATGAAATAAACATGCAGTTAACGAACTCATTAAAATATTCAATTAATTCATAACTTAACTTATTCTTAACCGATTGGGGTGCTCTATAAGTCGATTTTGATCCTTTCAAAAATAGGAATCTAATAAAATTATTATATTAACCATCTCAGCTTTCCAATGTGGAATTTAACCCTAGTTTAAAAAATTAATAGATCTTATCCTCAAGGAGATCTTTTTGGGATTTATGTGCAAGTACACTTGTTCCCCAACATGAAATTCCTTAAAAATCTTGTTCCTATATGCATAAATTTTATGTCTGTCCTGTGCTACCTTTAAATTCCTCTTGGTTACCTGCATTTATTTTTCTATCTCTGCTAACATATCTAGTCCAATCAACATCTTGTTCACTAGATCACTCCAATTGATGGGATTATTACAACTCCGCCCATACAGTGCCTTGAACTAACTCATCCTCAGTGACTCTTGAAAACCATTATTATAAGAAAAATAAACCAATGGAAGGTACTCCTCCCATATCCACTGTTGATGCATCACATACATCCTCATATTGTCCTCTAGTATTTGTTTCACCCTCCTTGTTTGTTCATTTGTCTGTGGATGATAAGTTGTATTGAAGGCTATCTTTGTACCCAAAATTCCAAATAACTCTTTCTAGAACCTAGAAGTTGACTTAGCATCCATGTATGCAACAATCTTCTTTTGTACACCATGCAACCTCAATACATCTCTGATGAATACCTATGCCACATCACCAACTAAATACATATTTTTTACTAGGATGAATTCTTCTACCTTTTGTCAACATGTCTACCAAAACCATGATAGAATCATTTTGTCTAGATGTATTCAGAAAACCTATGATGAAAATCCATGGAAATAGCCTCCCACTTCCACTCTGGAATGGGAATTAGCTGTAGTATTCCACCTGGATGCTTAAATTCTACTTCCACCTGCTTAAAACCCAAACATCTAGCCACAAACTATGCCACGCCTTTTTTCAAATTCAGCCAATGACAAAAATTCTTCCCTTCCGTCAATATCTTCTGGTATCTTGAGTAACCTGAATGTTATTTTGCATGAAAATATCGCAAGATAGTATTTTTTGGCCTACTTTCATTCAACATATATGTCCTATCCCTAAATATGACCAAACCATCCACTCTAAAATGATAGTCCCCATCCTTCTCACCTATACCCTGTTGTAACCTATGCCTAATCTCCCTCTACCTATCATCCCGTTGTCCTACCTACAATATGTGATCCTATATATCTATCTCATAAGAGCTCATAGCTGCTATGTTATTCATATGTACTCTCTTTCTAAGAGCATCTGCAACCCTATTCTCTTTACCCCTGTTGTACTTAATCTCAAAATCAAACTCACTAATCATGGCCAACCATCTAGCTTGATTGGAATTCAGGTTCATTTGGTCAAATAGACACCTCATTCCACTATGATACCTCATCAATAGAAACCTCCTGCCAAGAAGATAATGCCTCTGAATATTTAATGCATGAATGATTTCTTCCAACTCAAGATCATTTGTCGGATAATTATGCTCATGTTCATTAATTTTCTGTGACTCATATCATACTACCTATCCTTCCTTCATAAGGACTCCCCCAAGTCCTCTCTTGCAAGAATATGTACACACCACAAACTCTTTGTCTAGATCTATAATATTTAACACTGGATCATTTTTCAACATCTGCTTCAACTGTTCAAAACTTACTAAAAATTCCCTTTTCCATTCAAACTTATTACCTTGCCTCTGCCGTGACGTAATAGGATATGCAGTCCGAGAGAAGTTCCTAATGAACCTCCCATATTATTCTGCTAGCCCCATGAATGATCTTACCTCATCCACATTTCTAGGAAATTCCCACTCCATGATATACTTTATCTTTTCCATTATACTATTATTCCTTCCTTAGAAACCACATGCCCCAACTAATGTTCATTTGTTTTAAATAAAGTACATTTTATAATATTTCCATAAAACTGATGCCCTCTTAGTAATCTCATTACTGCTGCTAAGTGTTTGGCATGATCTTCTTCATTCTTAGGATATATCAAGATGTCATAAATGAATACAATAGAAAACTTGTCTATATTAGGAAACAACAAACTATTCATCAAGCACATAAAGGTATTTGGAGCATTATTCTAACCAAATGGAACTACAAGAAACTCATAATTCCCATTTCTTGTTCTAAAAGCGGTCTTGTAAATTTCCTCTTCTTTGATGTGTACCTGATGGTATCTCTAAAATCAATCTTTGAGAACATCGATGATACCTTCAACTGATCAAACAAGTCATCAATCCTTGGCAACAAATACCTATTATTGATGGTTACCTTGTTCAACTTCCTGTAATCAATGTATAGCTTGAGAGTACCATCCTTCATCTTTAAAAATAACATTGGTGCACCCGAGGATGATACACTTGGACTAATGTATTCTTTGTTAAGAATTGATTTCAACTGCAACTTTAGCTCTACTAACTATGGAATGCTCATCCTGTATATTTCCTTTGATGCTAGTGCTAACCTTGGAACCAATTTAACGAAAAATTTTACCTTCCTGTGATGCATAAACTTTAAAATCTCTACTAGAAACACATCTCGAAACTGCTGCAATATTGGGAACCTAATTAATATCTATGAATCCTCATCCTCCTTACCTTTATCACTAGAAATATGCACTAGCAATAACACACAACCTTTCCTATGACTGCACTTTTCTTGCATAACAGTCACCATTATAACGGATGGTGCCTTCTTCTTACCCTGCCAGACTCTTTGCTCTCCATTGTCATCTAAGAAATCAATCACCTTATCATAACAATCCACCTTGAACTTATGAATATATAACCAATCCATACCCAAAAGCATATTGTATGATCCCCATGGAAGTGTATTCAAATGTGCTTATGTAGGAATACCATTCAACTCAAATGCACAAGCTTTACCTAATGATGAATTCTTTTCTTCATACCTGTAGCCAACTGCACTAACTAAGATTTTTCATCGACTTATTTATTAAAACCACACTTATCCACCAAGTTAGGGTTAACATAGTTATAATTAGATCCAAGGTCAATCAAAATAGAAAAAATTTGATCAAAAATATTATTTTCCATCTCGATAATATACGCTTGGTTATCCAATGTTGCATCTCTATATCTGTTGAATGATCTGCCCAACATCTCGAACAGTCTGCACCTCCAGTGCTTTGTAAATATGAGTCCTACCACCCCGATTCTATGGAAAATCCCTCTTTAGATTCTCCTTACGACATGTCCAACACTACAACAGTGCCTTACCATCACCTATATTTTTCTGCCCTCCTAGATGTGACCCATGTCCCTTTCTAACCACGTTGAACTTCTTGTAAGGTGCAACATTTTCTTTCTCTTCTGCATCATGAGGCCTTGTTATTTTTGGCTTCCATTTACCTTTAGCTTTTTCTTTCCATTTCCGACCCTACTGTAATTTTTTCTTAAACTTTGACTTATAATAAAAGTTCTTCAATTTCCCAATAACCTCCGCAAGTCACTGTTACATAGTAATTTGTCACCATGCTCATTTTCTCGTCCCTGATCCTGAAATGCCCTGTGACGAATCTTGTGCAATGTTTCCATCATCAAGAAATATGATAACATATCCCCTTGAAGATCCAAAGAATACTTCCTTGAAATATTACTGAAGAAACTTGGTCAAATTCCTAGTTTCTTGGGTTAACACCATTCCTCGTGCCATGACCATGCTGATGTCCTTTTCCCAGTTCTGGACCAGCGTTGTTAGTACCCTAATTTCTTGGAAAATTTCACTAATCCCCTTTCTAGTAGTGCTTCCTCAAATGGAGGATAAGCTTCAACCTCTAGAAGCTTAATGGTGACAAGTTAGTTGTTGAAAAAAGATGATAAGGTCAAGCTCTCTCATTTTGGAGCCTTGATCTCATCCATGTGTTATCATCCCTTAGAAAGTGCACCTTCCTCCTCCTTTCGTTGGCTCTCAACCTCCTTCTCCTTCTTATAAATTCAAATCCCTCATTCCCCCATGTTTAGAGCTTGGTTGATCATTTTCAGACTCGTCTAAACTCTCATCCCTTTGCATGCTAGCATTGTGATGAAGGCTAAGTGCACGAGAGAAGGAATTATTTTGAGTTGGGTGAAGGACTCAAATTTTCACCTAAGGAAGCCTCCAACATCAAGGCATGGTTGTAAGCTCTCCTTTTGTAATTTATCAATAATAGCATATGATGTTTGCTTTCTATATTTTTCTAGATGATTATGCAAATATTTTGGTACTCGTTGATATGCTAGATAGCTAGTGTTTACATTTATTATATATTTTATCCAAATTTTTGTTGTTTCCCAATCATCCACAGCTATTCACGTTCCAACAATAGCAGGAAGCAAGCCTATAAGGATCATGGATCGAGGTCACCATCAATAGATCCAAGGATAACGATTGGAAAAAGGTATTTATGTCTCTTTCCTCATTGAATTGTAACCATTGGTTAAGAAAGCTTATGTTAGAAAGAATCTCATGTTGCTAGACCCACTCTAGGGCTAGAGAGATCGCCTCTATCTACAAAGGTATCTTGACAACAAAATTGGTGACTTCATTGGGGATATTTATCCTTTTAGTTCATTCTTCCCTGAACTGATCTTGGATCAGTTTCACCGATTTTTGAAATTTATATATGCTTAGGCCTTTGTCAGCTTGTCTAAGGATTGTTTGTTACTTCACTGTGTTAGGTCTAGTTTTTGTGTGAGGCTCTTTTTATTTTTTCCTTGTTTTTAGTGACCAATGCCATTTCTGTCCTCACAGTAGTGCTAGTAGTGTTGTTCTATATAGTACAACCACATTGATTCGCCTTTCAACACCATTTTTCTTAGCATAGAAACACTGATATCAACATTGGGAAAATTTGAGTTTCCCTTATGATTTTCCAGTGTGTCCTGGACCTTGAAGGAGTTTGTGAGATATCAGTGATCTCCTTGCTGTGTGTTTGACTTACCTATCCTCTATGAGCGTGTATTTTTTGTCTCTTTGATTTGTTGTAAGTTTGGCAAGTTTTTTCCATTTCAAAGACCCTTTTTTACATTTATCTTCTCTTGTTACGAAGAGAGTTGGTGTGCACATTGGTCATCTCTATGTTTCTGAATGTTTCCCTTCGGTTTAGTGTTAAGGACAAGATTACAGTTTTTTTGGCGCACAAGTCTAGAAGAGTGTGTTTTGACTAAATTGAAAAGAAATTGGAAGTGATTTTCTTTTTTGTTTTTGATTTAGATTATCTTTGTCATTTAAGAATAGTGAAAATAATTTCATTCGTGCATTCTTTAAGGAGATTTTTGTTTGGTTCGATTGAAAGAAAATTAAATATATTTTTCAATTATTCTTTCATTCATTTTTTTTATTACATTTCAAAGTGAAAAATAAAAAAAAATATATATTTTCTTGCATCTTAGTGAAGGAAAAGACATTTTCGTTTTCAATAAGTTGCATTTTTTGGGAAAGTGAATTCAATTTGGAGAAGCATTGCATTTTCAAAACTCTGAGCTAGTTTGGGGGCATTATTTCTATTGCATTGAGTGCATCTTGTTTTTCTCTCTTCCTTAAATATTTTAGGATTAATAAAAATTGAAAGCTTATTTCTTGCATTTAATCTCCATTATAAGTATTCAGGTGACATTCATTTTGAGCCTTGAAAGTCAAACTTTAATCAAGATAAACTTAATATCAACCCAATTTACATTAAGGAACATTGGAATTAAAGAGAATATTTAGTGGTCTAGGCTAGAGACATGTTCTGATGTCGTTAAACATAGGAGTTGTCACTAACGATCTGTGTTACAACCCGAGGGTGATATCCCGTCCCATGTATAGTAGTTTTTTGATGTATGATAAGTATATTTTGGGCACTCTCATAAAATTATTATGCATCAGAAAAAACTACTACGGACTGGACTCCCACGTTCTGTCGTGTATATTTGGGGATAAACCACTAAGTTGCAGGCATGCCATAGGTAACTCAGTCGACCGCCTTGTAGACATGATACACCGATTGCAACATTCGGGGAGATTGGTTGTCGTACGTTAAGTTCTTGGTAATTTATCTTTAATTTGATCAGCAAGGTGTATATTTCAGTTCACGAATACTTGGTAAACCTTTATGCATAACACACCCTTTTTTATTTTTTACTAATTCTAAAAGTAACTTCCCACAAAAACATCTCACCCGTGCAGTTATCCAACTTTTATTGCTGTGTAACTTGTGATTTTTTTCACCTCTTTCCTTTTTGATCTTATTTTCGAAGATCATCATGGATAAATCATCGAATTCTCCCACTCCTTCCTCTAACGGATATCATGAACCTCCTCCTGTGGTCCCTCGTTTTCCGGTTGGAGCCCTCGAAGCATGAGGTGAAGAGCTTTGAATTATCATTAGTGTTCAACCCATATCATCTCGAGCACCTCCTAATGATTCTCCTTGGAATACATCGGAATAATATGAGCTCGAAAGCCCTAAACAAACTGCACAATTATTAGCCTTTCCTCTGAATCCATTCTTTGATCTGATTGTAGTCTCTCCTGAGCAACTTTACAGCACTTTTGATAAGCTCAAAATCCCTTTTCGAGCTTCTCTGATAGCATCTCAATTTACCGTCCGTCGCTTGTTTCGTCACGAAATGGCATCTAATGTTGATGATGTTCCATTCGTGAGTACTCCTCGAAGCACTTTTCAGGAAACCTCTGGCTCGTATATCCCAAAATCCTCTTCGTCAGTTTTTTTCCTATGAGGGAGAATTGTTCAGATCCACACCTCAAAATTCGGGCAGTGTAACCAAAATACCATTTATTTATATTGTGTCTACATTCCCACATGGTTATACCTCTTTGGGAAACCTTATTTCAGAGCTTCTGGTGGTACACCCTTATTTCCGGATTCTGGTTGGTCAACGGGTATTCCTCTGTCTTTCGACCCATTCCTCTAGAATGTGTTCGCGGTGTCTCAACCTGTTCTTTGACAGATAGTCACCATTGGTTAAATGATCTTGTCGTTTAGATCCTCTATCCCCTATTTACAATCTACAATTACTGCAGTCCCAACATTGAGTGGGAAATCCATGGTTTCCTCTGTGCCTGGGGTATATTCTAACCCTCTCTATGTACCTCCCTTTATGGGTGTGGGGAAGCCAAGTTCTGGATCTATTCCTAGGTGGGGGGAAGCCTTATGTTCAATATTTCTAGGTTCATTAGCATTTTACATAGTCGAACAAGGCATATTTGTATGTTCAGAAACCTAACATTCCTTATGTTCAAAGGCATAACATACAATATCAGCAGTATGCCCAACAACCCCAACCTTCGGTTAGTGATGTTGTGACCAATCCTCAGTTTGGTTCTTACACCCATGCTAGTTTGAATCTCCTTCTGGATAAATATGGTCCTTTCCCTCATCAACCTGGTACTTAGTACTAGCCATTCCCTCAAGGCCAGTACCAGCAACCCCATAATGGGCCTCAGCCAGTGCAATATTCCCAATTTTCCATCAGTTAATTGGAATATTAGAGTTCTTACTTTTCTTAATTAATTAAGTAAATAAGAGGGTGGAGGGACCCATAAACCCCATAGATGAATAAAATCCACTTTTGATGTCTGTATGTGGATAATTTATAACTAAATCTACATTATGGAGTAGTGGAGCAACTCATTAATGAAGAAGGAGTGGAGATCATGCATTATTAAAGATAATATCATGGAGATCATGGAGGAATTCAAATGAGGTCATGGTGCATTAAAAGTAAGGTCATAGAGCACTAATGATGAGATAGTGGAGGAAGTTGTGCATATAATGCACACATGATGGAGAAAGTGGGAATTAAATGCAAATATGGTGGAGAACATGGAGATACAACACAATTTTCATGGAGGCTAGTGGCCAAATATGTAACGCAATCTTCATGGAGGCTAGTGGCCACATTTAAAGCGCAGCTATGAGGTGGGCCAGGGATATGGAAGGCTCACAAAGCATATAAGGGAGATGAAGGTAGAAATATAAGGAAGTCTTTAGATTATTATTTTTTATCTTTTTAGATCTAGATTTGTCGTTTGAAATTTCTATGCATGTTTCAGTTGTTTAAAAAAATCTGCAGTGTTGTTTAGCACGCAGGTGTTTCCGAGCAGAAATCCCACCCTTAACCACGGGGGAATTCGAGTGCCTACTTTGGGAAGGTTTCTTTGAGCTGCCATACATCATCAAGAATTGATGCCACATGCAACCACTCTCATATGCACATTTAGTGTCTTGAATTACACATTCGTGCTTGAGGGTTTGAGAGGTGGAGGTTGTTTCTAGCACTTCAGCTAGGAAACCAGTGGAGGATTCATCCTTTCACTTTTTGCTTCAAGATCAGCCTTTCAGGAGAAACATATTCATATCTGGCATTGAGGCCATCATTTCATACCTCCATGCAGCAGCAATTCCCTAAGGGATTACGCAATCCAGTCGTGTAGATCTATTGGAGGAGGGAAGTTTCTAGTATTTTAACTGGAAATCCTATGAGGTACCATTCCTTCACTTTGGGCATACTATTTTCATCATTCTTGATCTATATTGAAGCATCTAGCATCAGGATATAGAACCTCCCTCCTTGATAGTGCGTTTTTCTCTAGCTATTGTGTATTCAACAGTTGCGTTCACTAGAGGAGGAAAGAGGAGCTAGATATTGAGCTTCTAAGCTTGAGGATATATTGAAGGGATCAACCCTTCAAGCATTGAGCTGATTGTATGACATTGCAGCCATTTATTCTTCAGTTCATGCTTCAGATCTGCATACCCAACAATAATAGTTGTAGGGCCTAAGAGGGTGATTTTCCACGATTGTTATATCTGGAAATCCTTTCTGGTTTATTATGGGTATTCATCACAGAGCCTGGATTTGGAATCCTGACATCATCTGAGCTCTGGAACTGCCATATCTACACTTCTATATTTTTTCTGGCAGTTTTAGTCCTGAAATTTGCAGCAGGGACATCGCAGTATTCCTTCTAGCAGTCCAACAGTTACGCAGTCCCTCTTGTGGGAGAATTTTTGGGTCATTCTAGGCCATCTCTTTGGCTTGAGTGTCTCATATTTTGAGCATTGATGTACTTATATTCCACCTTTGATATAATAAAATGGCCCAGATATTCTGTACAGTTGTATGGTGGCTTTAGATTATTTATTTACATTGTTGCAATTTTTATATTGTGTTTTTGTATTACTGCATTCTCCCTTTTGGGATATTACAACTAGGTGCTTCATATCAACAAATTCCTTAGTACCCGTAGGCTGGACCCGGGTTGGACCTCATGTTCAACATGGACCACAAGCCAGACCTTATGTTCAACCACGACTGTAGGCTAGACCCTAATTTCAACAGGGACCACAAACTAGACCTCATGATCAGCAGGGGCATTATCTTGGACCCCATGTCCAACAAGGCCCACAACCTCAGTTCCCATAGGGGCCGTATCAACAACCCCAAAAAGGTCCCTATCGGAAATATTTGCAGCAAGGTCTTTACCATCCATGGGGGTAATATGCATATCTAGGTCATAATCCGCCCTATTGGGGGTAGAATACTTATCAATCAGGTTGTAACCCCTGACCTTTCTCACCTCATCATCCGCCTTTGTTTTTCTTGGCCACGTTGGAATTTTCAGAAGTGTCAAAGCTCACAAATGACCCCATCTAGCATCAGCTACATTGGTCGTCGATTTGAACTAAGATTTCAAGAGATTTTCCAAAGTTCGAAGGAAAATTTAGGGAAGACCCCCAAACCCATGTTATGACATACCAATCATGGTGTTCCTCTAACTATTGGGTAGAGGATTCCATTTGTCTTCATATTTTCCGACTCACATTGACAGGTGATGCGGCCAAATGGTACATTGAGCTCCCTTGAGGAAATTTATTCAATTTCAATTCCTTGGCTATGGCCTTCCTCACTTGCTTCTAGCTGCCTATCTGATATGAAACCAACACCCACTTGCTCACCTTGTTGAAGCTGTCAACTGCTATACATATCTCGTATCACATCCATGAATGGCGGCATCATCATCGGCTCATCAAATTTGAGATCCCTAATCATTTGTTGACCGCATGGTTCACAAAATCATTCGTACCCAAAATTGCAAAATATGTTGCAATGGGAGGGTGTGTCACAAAAGAGGAGGTCATCACTAGAGATAAATGCCTTGACTTGGTTTATTTCTAGTTCGGGACTCTATATGAGTTATTATCTAATGCACCACATCCTTCAACCAATCCTATATCATGACTGTTACACTAAAATTGTCACCATGGTGTTTTATTGTCTGTGTGGGTTCATCATTACTCATACAATACTCCCTTAGAAGTCTACAAACATCAAGTTCCTAAAACCAAGCCTTGAAATTGAGAGAAAAGCTTATAGAAGTCATAAAAATACTTGTACTTCACTTTATCTTAGTATTACCTGCGGTGCCACATCTATTTGTTCTATAACATGTGGAACTAGCCGCACTTTTTTTTCATTAAAGGTGCAGATTCCTGTAAAAGGTAAAATAAAGGTGGAACTAAAATTTGGAAGCCCAACTAGTTGAATCTGGAAGCTTCTGGAAGAAATTATTCGGTGGAAAGTTCGCTCCTTTCATGTACATTCATCCCTCCATTAAAGGATCCTACCCCTTGGTATGTGGAACTTAATCCCTTGAAAGATGTTTCTATCCCTTCTTATTTGGAGCTGTAACCACTTCTCTTTTGCTATCAATTGAGGCCATAGTTCAGCCTCAATGGGAGTTAGGCTTTGAGATTTTTTGAGGAGAATTGCTGGAAAAACTCAGACTCTCTTAACTGCTTACCATATGGGAATGATTACACACTCATGTGTATGTTAGTCAAGAGAGTGCAAAGGCTTGTCAAAGTAGAGGAAACGCTTGTTCCAGACCCCGGAAGGACCTATACAACATCAAGGAAAACACAGTTGTAAGGCTCCTTCTTTCATCAAAGATAACACAAATGGATCCTATTTTATCAATGAGTTGTTTATTTAAATGGATTATTTCTTGAGTTCCTTGATCATCAAGATAGATTTATAGTTTATGAATTAATCTATTATATGCAGGTGCTTCTGATTCTTCCATGTTTTTGATCGCATATCCCGAAAGGACTATCTATAATGAAGTATTTAGGACTTACCTATACTCCAGTGATAGGTAATTTATACTTGTCTATTTGTTGCTAGTTATCAGTAGGATACTAGGGAGATATGTCTTGTCCGCAAGAACAATTTATCTGTCCAACAAAATGGTGACTCCTTGAGGAGAATATTTTGTTAGGCAGATAAATCGTTCTTGCGGAGAAGAAAGATCTCCCTAGTATCACAACGATAGCTATAAAAAAACATGACAAATGTAAACTAATTTCTCTAAATTATGTGTAATTTAGAATTTTGTATGATGAATAAAGGACCTACCTGTGATCCAATGCTAGTTTAATTATTCTTTCCCGTCACTCCAAGAAGTCACCTCTTAATATATGAAAACAAAGACATGGAAGAGAATCAAAAGCACTTGCAACATATACTAATTCAAAAATTACAAATCTATCTTAATGATCAAGGAATTTAAGAAATAATTCATTCAAGTAAACACATAAACAGCTTATTGAGAAAACAGGATCCAATTGTATTATCTTTAAATAAAAGAAGGATTCTTACAACCGTGTTTGCCTTGATGTCGTACCGGTCCTTCCGGGGTCTGAAACAAGCGTTTTCCTTTGGTCTGACAAGCCCTTCCACTCTTTGAACCAGCCTAAATCATTCTCGCAGCTAGCAAAAGAGTATGTTTCTTCATAAATTCCCTTCTCTATCGTAGCTACCAAGTACAAATCAAGCACTAAGTGTATACAAAATGGATAGAGAAGTTTTACATATATCAGCATGTACCTTTCAATCTTCGTAAGTACCGTTGAGACTGAACCAAAGCTTCAATTGATAGGAGAAGGAAAGTGGTTACAGCTCCAAAATGTAAGGGATACAGTCCCCTTATCAAGGGATTCAGTTCCAAAATCCAAGGAATAGGCTAATTTTATGAAGGGATGAATTTTCATGATAATGGAACGAACTTTCCATCGAATAATTACTTCCAGAAGCTTCCAAATTCAACCAGCTGGGCTTCCAAATTTTACTTCTACCTTCACTTTACCTTTTACAAGAAATCACACCTTAAATGAAGAATAAGTGTGGCCAGTTCCACATGTTCTAAATGAAACAGATGCGACATCGCAGGTAATACTAAGAGAAAGTGCAGTACAAGTATTTTTATGACTTTTATAAGCTTTTCTCTCAATTTCAAGGCTTGGTGTTAGGTACCTATATTACTAGTATAGTCCCTTATTGTTGTTAGTGTAACCCCCTTATTGTTATTATTGTACCCTTGTAACCCCCATTTTGTTATTATTGTGCCCTTAAATTATTATTGTTAGGTCGGCTAGGATTACATTGTGGCCCATAGGATTACATTATGGCCCCATGGACTCCTATATATAGAAAGGAGGTTTTGTAAATTGTATCATCCAAGAATTGTTCATTTATGTAATGTATTGGAGGTTTCCCCCTCGAAGTGGCTCATTTCTAAGGCGTTTATATCTCTTTTCTTCTCTTTTGAGTTGGTTACACAACATTTGGTATCAGAGCTTTGGGATTCTAGGGTTTCGCTGCTCCAAACAGGTCATCGTGGCATTTTCGCTATAACTTTTTTTCTACGAAGCTTCAGAAGCTGAAATTTCTAGGGTGCGAAGCTGAAATCTTGAGGAAGGTTGTCTAAAAATTTCAGATCTTGGTTCGCAATATTTTAGGAGATATCATCTGTGGAAGTTAGGTATTTTTTCAGGCTCATAAACAGGTCATCGTGGCATTTGCGCTATAAATTTGTTTTTACGAAGGTTCAGAGTCTGAAATTCATATGGTGCGAAGCTGAAATCCTGCGGAAATTTGTCAAAAAATTTCAGAGCTTGGTTCGCAATATTTTTGGAGATATGATCTGTGGAAGGTAGTGCTTTTTCAGGCTCCTGAATTGCATCTCAAAGAGGTGATCGTGGGAAAAGTTCAATAACTCTCTCTCTGGGCAGTGGATTTGAGTGCCGTAAAAATTGGTTGCAAGTACATGGAATTTATTTTCTTGGCTATCAATTTCAGAGACAAAGGACGAAACAGTGACACGTGGCAAGTCCTACACGTTTTCTCTACTGAACCAGTCCAGAATTAGGTCATTGTGGGAGATTGGACACAACTTTGTCTTGGGGAATCCAAATTAGATCAGACCTGTGGCATTTGAAAGAAGCTTCAGAGGGCTACTACAGGGCTGAATTTCAGATATTGAAGATTTTCAATTATAGAGATAATTCAATTTCAATATCGAGCTCCTCAAAGCAAGTAAAAGGTATCAATATTGGATTCTAAAATGGCACCTAAAAAGAATTCAACACCCATTAAGCCTTCAGAAGGCTCTACCATGACTCATGAAGATGAAGAATTGCAACATGATGTATCAAAATTACAAGAGCAAGTGCAACAAATTTCACTTTCGCAAAAAGCAGCAAAAAATGAAATGGAAGTTTTGAAGAAAGGCGTGGAAGTGAAGATGGACGGTTTGAAGAAAGGCATGGAAGCTAAGATGGATGGCGTGGAAGTGAATATGGACGGTTTGAAGAAAGGCATGGAAGCTAAGATGGATGGCATGGAGGCTGGCATGGAATCTAAGATGGATGACATGGAAGCTAAGATCGATGAGAAAATGGAAAACAGGAAGAATTTTCTAAAAGCACACATGGAAGGTTTGACAAAGTTTATACAAGAAAGGTTTCCTAATGGTGAAAAGATAGTAGAAGAACCTCATGATGAGAACAAAATAAATTTTAATTGTGATTTCATAAACTCTAATGTTGGTGGGAAGAACCACCATATTCCAAAGATGGATATGAGGAAGTTTGATGGAAAGGATCCTGTAACATGGATACTACAGATGGAGCAATATTTTGATCTCCATAATGTGCAAAACACACAAAGGTACGCATTGCAACTTTACATTTAGAACAAAATACATTTGTATGGTATCGATGGCTTTTCTCCCGTAAAAAAATTGTCACTTGGTCAATTTTTACGGAGGAAATGATAGCACATTATAAGGATACAAAGAGCAACACCTTCTTTAGCCAATTGATAAATCTCAAACAAAAGGGTTTAGTGGGGCAGCACATTGAGGACTTCCAAAATTGAATATAAGGGTAACTGATATTCCAGAGGAACACAGGATTGATCTCTTCATAGGTACTCTAAAGGATAACATCCAACATGAAGTTCGTGTTTTGGAACCCGATTCATTGGAGAAGGCATTCAGGTTGGCAAGAAAAGTTGAATGTAAAATTATGGCGACAAGGAAGCCTACCACTCAATTCTATAAAGAAGGAAGTGTTTCTATGCCTAGATTTCCACAACCTACAAGGTTGACACCACAACAATTGGAAGAAAAAAGAGCAAAAGGGCTTTGCTACAGTTGTGATAGCAAATACACTAAGGTCATAAGTGTGCTGAGAAGAAATTATTTTACATAGATTGTGAAGAGGAAGAAGAAAATGAACAAGAAGAGGATATACACCAGGAACCAGCTCTAGAAGAGGAAGAAATGAATCCGACCAGGAATTACCACTCCTCAAACTCTCAAGATAGAAGGAAATATCAAGAAGAAAAAGGTAATAGTGTTGATTGATTCGGGTAGCACCCATAATTTTATTCATTGTAAGGTAGCCAAGGAATTAAATTGTTTCCTATACCCAGCACCAGAATGTCAAGTGATGGTTGCAAATGGAGGAACTATAAATTTCTCTGGAAAATGCTATAATATCAAGCTAACCATGGGGGAATATGTGTTGACTAGTCCAATGCTTTCCATTCCTATGGGAGGTGCTGATGTTGTACTAGGAGTACAATGGTTACAATCTTTGGGGACGGTAGCTTTTAATTTTCAAGAACTTTTCTTGAAATTCTTTTCAGAAGGGAAGGAAGTCGAATTACGGGGTATTGAAGGGAAGCCAGGAAGGATAATAAGCTCTAATGGCATGACAAAGCTTCTAAAGAAAGAACAACGAGGCGTAATTGCACAATTATGCTCACTAGAAGTTCCAACATCAAAATCATCTATTTCTGCAGATCTCCGACAAGTCTTGGACAATCATTCCAAGGTGTTTGAAACTCCCAAAGGACTCCCACCTATTCGTGATCATGATCATGCTATTCATTTGATTCCAGGAAGTGTTCCTCCAAACATCGAGCCTTATAGATATCCTTACTTCCAAAAGAGCGAAATTGAACGTATGATTGCAGAAATGTTAGAGGCGGGTATAATTCAACCTAGTCAAAGTTCTTTCTCTGCTCCTGTAGTATTGGTACACAAGAAGGATGGATCATGGCGAATGTGTCCGGATTATAGGGAGCTCAATAGCTCACCATTAAAGATAAATTTCCCATTCCTATGATTGATGAATTATTGGATGAATTACATGGAGCAATTTATTTTACCAAGTTGGATCTTCATTCAGGATATCATCAAATTAGAATGAAGACTGAAGATATTCCAAAAACAACATTTCGAACTCATGAGGGTCATTATGAATTTCTGGTCATGCCTTTTGGCCTTACCAATGCACCTTCTACATTTCAAGGGTTGATGAATTCCATTTTCAAACCCTTCCTTAAAAAATTTGTGCTAGTATTTTTTGATGATATACTAATCTACAGCAGGTCTTGGAAGGATCATGTTCAACATGTTGACAGGGTGCTCAAACTATTGGAGGAGAAACAATTATATGCAAAAAACATCCAAATGTTTCTTTGGAGTACAAGAGGTGGAATATCTGGGTCATATTGTATCTCACGAGGGTGTTAAGGTAGACCCTAACAAAATTAAAACCATTAAGGAATGGAAAGTCCCCACAACCATAAAGCAGTTGCGAGGATTTCTCGGGTTAACAGGGTATTATCGCAAGTTTGTTAAGAATTATGGGAGAATAGCAGCACCTCTAACAATATTATTGAAGAAAGATGCATTTTCATGGACTCCTG
This sequence comes from Pinus albicaulis, assembly GCA_034641835.2. Lineage (NCBI taxonomy): Eukaryota > Viridiplantae > Streptophyta > Pinopsida > Pinales > Pinaceae > Pinus > Pinus albicaulis. The sequence continues at coordinate 15,405,574 of CM076577.1, read as the reverse complement.
AAGCAACTAAGGCCTTTGAACATCTTAAAGAGGCAATGTGCCTAGCACCGGTCTTAGCTACGCCAGACTTCACAAAAACCTTTATTGTGGAATGTGATGCCTGAGGAAATGGAATTGGTGCAGTTTTAATGCAGGAAGGAAGACCCATTGCTTTTGAAAGTCGTCCAATCAAAGGAAAGTATTTACAGAAACCTATTTATGAGAAGGAAATGTTAGCAATCCTGCATGCACTAAAGAAATGGAGAACTTACCTAATGGGAAGACACTTCAAGGTAAAAACTGATCATGATAGTCTTAAACACTTTTTGGAACAAAGACTATCTTCGGAAGAGTAGCAAAAATGGGTCACAAAGATGTTGGGTTATGACTTTGAAATAATCTACAAAAAAGGAAAGCTTAATGTTGTTGCAGATGCACTCTCAAGAAAGAATGAAGAGGTGGAAGCATTGCTTTGTGCCATTTCTGTTATCCAACCAGATTGGATAACCGAAGCAAGAGATGAATGGAAGAAGGACAAAGATGTATGGACACTCATTCAAAAGTTGCAGCAAGATCCTAGTACATCCGATACATTTAGTTGGAAAAATGATTCCTTATGGTACAAAGATCGCTTATATCTTTGTAAGAATTCCCAACTAAAACAAAAGATTCTTCTGGAATTGCACACTTCTCCTTTAGGAGGACACTCAGAATTTTTAAAAACTTACCACAGGGTGAAGAAAGATTTTTTTTGGGATGGCCTTAAATCTGATATTCAAAAGTTTGTGGCGGAATGTTTGGTTTGCCAGCAGAATAAAGTGGAGACAATTAAGACCCCAAGACTTCTACAACCTTTATCCATTCCATGTCAACGTTGGGAGGAGATTTCAATGGATTTTATCACAGGTTTACCGAAGTCCGAAGGCAAGAATGTCATCATGGTGGTAGTTGATAGACTTACCAAGTATGCACACTTTTGTGCATTATCTCATCCATTTAAAGAAAGTACAATTGCTACTACATTTGTGGACAGAATTCAAAAGCTACATGGAAGCCCAAGGGTTATTGTGAGCGACAGAGATCCCATTTTTACGGGAAATTTTTGGACGGAGTTATTTTCTTGTTTGGGTACTCAATTAGCTCATAGCTCATCTTATCACCCTCAATCTGATGGTCAAACAGAGATAGTAAATAAATGTTTGGAAGGATATCTTCGTTGTTTTGTATCTGATAAACAAACACAATGGGTCAAGTGGTTACCTCTCGCTGAATGGTGGTATAACACTTCCTTCCATACCGCAGCAAAAATGACCCCATTTATGGCACTTTATGGATATCATCCACCATCGATCACATCATCTTTAAGGGAAAATTCGAAGGTTCAAGCAGTGGAAGATCACATCGAGCATCATCAAGAAGTTCTCCAACTCTTAAAGGATAACCTGAATTTGGCACAAAATCGAATGAAACAACAGGCAGATCAACATCGCAATGAGAGAAGTTTTGATGTAGGAGATTGGGTATTTTTACGGCTACAACCATACAAACAAATGTCCCTCAAGCAAGCTAAGAAGGATAATAAATTATCGCCAAGGTACTATGGTCCTTACAAGGTGTTGCAAAAGATTGGTACTATGGCATACAAATTGGAGCTTCCTGCTTCTTCACGAGTGCATCCAGTTTTCCATGTTTCATGCTTAAAGAAGGTTATAGGTGAAAATATTCCAGCTCAAACAATATTTCCAGAACTTGATGAGGAAGGAAAAATCATATTGGAACCTGAAGCGGTCATGGAAACAAGAACTCGACAGCTACGGAATCGATCAATTTCAGAGTATCTCATCAAGTGGAAGAACTTACCCACTGAAGATTCTACATGGGAGGATGAGAAGTTTATACGTAAGCATACGTAAACACGAAATTCATGTTGGATGTTATCCTTAGAGTACCTAAGAAGAGATCAATCCCGTGTTCCTCTCGAATATTAGTTACCCTTATATTCAATTTTTGGAAGTCTTCAATGTGTTTCCCTACTAAACCCTTTTGTTTGAGATTTATCAATTACAAAGAAGGTGTTGCTCTTTGTATCCTAATAATGTGCTATCATTTCCTCCGGTAAAATCGACCAAGTGACAAATTGGAGCTTCCCGTTTCCTTCGCGAGTACATGCGCTTTTCCATGTTTCATGCTTAAAGAAGGTTATAGGTGAAAATATTCCAAACTCAAACAATATTGCCAGGGAATCCCGATGAGGAAGGAAAAATCATATTGGAACCGGAAGCGGTCATGGAAACAAGAACTCGACAACTACAGAATCGATCAATTTCAGAGTATCTCATCAAGTGGAAGAACTTACCCACTGAAGATTCTACATGGGAGGATGAGAAGTTTATACAGAATCTTACAGAAACACAAACTTCATGTTGGATGTCATCCTTTAGAGTACCTAAGAAGAGATCAATCCTATCAATGCTATCAATGCTATCACTTTTATAAGCTTTTCTCTCAATTTCAAGGCTTGGTGTTAGGTCCCTATATTACTAGTATAGTCCCTTATTGTTGTTAATGTAACCCCCTTATTGTTATTATTGTACCCTTGTAACCCCCATTTTGTTATTATTGTGCCCTTAAATTATTATTGTTAGGTCGGCTAGGATTACATTATGGCCCCATGGACTCCTATATATAGAAAGGAGGTTTTGTAAATTGTATCATCCAAGAATTGTCCATTTATGTAATGTATTGGAGGTTGCCCCCTCGAAGAGGCTCATTTCTAAGGCGTTGATATCTCTTTTCTTCTCTTTTTGGAGCTGGTTACACAACACTTGGTTTTAGGAACTTTATGTTTGTAGACTTCTAAGGGAGTATTGTATGAGTAATGATGAACCCATATAGAAAGTAAAACATCATGGTGACAAATTTAGTGTAACAGATTGCCCCCTAAAGTGAGAAGTCTGAGACCATTTGAAGAGTGATGTGCTTTATCATTTTGAGGATTGGCTTGTGGAAACACCAGTTGAGACCTGTAAAAAAATTCAATGCAAACATATATATATATCATCGTTGAGGTAGGCATTCCCATACTCAAATCAAAACTAAATAAATTGTTCTGATTTAGAAATGATTCTAATATTACATCAATAGTAGACATAGTACAGATACAACCATCTATTATGAATAGTCTACTGCATAGTGAATAATAAAACTCCTAGCAGCCTAGATGGTGGAAACTAGATCCAGGGTCTTGATTTCCGCTACCCGAACTAGTACAATTCTATCCATGCGATTGATTATGTCGAAGTCGAACATGGTAGAAACCACTTGATTACCAGTCAATGATGTGAACTATTAACAAGTGTGAGAGAAACCACCAATAATGAAAATTTCTCTCAAAGTACTCAGTACAATCCATGAAGTGTGAATAAATGATTTGAAGTCGAACACTTCATGAAATCATTCGATCGAACATCAATGATGCAACCTATCGTCGAAGGCAATAAACCTGCCATTAGGGCATGCAAATTCCAAGGTACTGATAGGATTCTATATCAAATTCCTAGATGATGAGCTGTCATCAATAGAAAGTGAGCTATCGTAGGAAAGCCCACGACACGAAACCATTAGATCAAGTTTTGTAGAAATATTTTGCAAGGACTGACTCAGGGATGGTCAATGCGAATGGAGACAAATGTTTGCAAATGAATGATTTATTTGAACTATCTCTTGAACACATAATGACACTGCAGATGATTTGGTAACAATTGACCAAAGCTAATAGCCAAAAATGGACTGAAGACTTTCAATATGGTTTTATTAACTAATAAGCAAAGGATTTTCCCAATCCAGGTGGAAGTGTGACAAAAAGTGTCATGTTCAAGATTGGTATACTACTGTTAAACAAAGTTTAACAACTAGATTCATTTTCCCTCTTCCCCCCCACCATTTCTAGAAAGTACCTCTTTATTTTTGACAAGCTTCAGGAGGATAACATTTGCTTGTTATATAAGCTCATCCTTCAGATGAGTCCAACTTAGTATAAAATCAAACCCTAAGAAGGAGTGTTTCATCCCTATTTGTAATCGACAGGTCCTTTACTGTTTAGTTTTAACGAGTCCAGTATAGGAGAAACTCGGTGTTTTTCAATTTTAGGGAGTTATAAGAAATGATTAAGGAAACTCCATGGGTGTACTTTTTCGTAAATATAGTCTCTAAAGCCTGAAAAAGGATAAAATAATACAAGAGATAACTCTATTGACCATGATTAGTCAACGTATACCTTTTTTGTAAATAGTCCATTTCAGTCAGGAAAAGGTGTAAACTTATACTGAAGGGACGACCATTCATTTACTTTAATGAGTTCGAATATTCAAGTACTCGGCAATATTTTCATCTTTAGAGAGTCTGAAAAAGGCTTAAAAGAGAACTCCAAGGTTTCACTTTTTTGTATTTTTCAAGAGTCTGAAAAACTGATAAAAGTATACTCATTAGTTTCACTTTTTCGTAAGTTTTAACGAGTTCCAAAAAGGGATAAAAATGTACTCATAACTTTCGCTTTTTCATAATTTTTAACGAGTTCGAAAAATTGATAAAAATGTACTCATTGACTTTGATTTTTTTGTCAGTTTTAACGAGTTCGAAAAAGTGATAAAAATTGTACTCATATGGCCGAATTTTAATTTAATTAACGAGTAGGAAAAGACGGAAAGAACTCGACATTTTTATGTACATTTTACGAGCAAGCAAAGAATAGCAAAAGAATCTTGGGATTTTCATGAGTTTAACAAGTCTTGAAAATAATAACTGAAATGGACTTAAGATAGGTTTCATTTTTATACAAGCTTTAAACGTAGGAAAAATATGCTTGAAAATGGTTTGTTTCATTTTTACACAAGCTTGAAACAAGGTAAAAAACATGCTTTAAAGTGGTTTCATTTTTACACAAGCTTGAAATGTAGGAAAACTGTGCTTGAAAAAGGTTTGTTTCATTTTTACACAAGATTGAAACAAATGAAAAATCATGCTTAAGATAAATTTTTTAATGTCCCCCCAGCGTAACTTGCTAGAGCGCATGCCCCCCAAGCTTCATTTCATTCAACTAAGTAGAATACTAGTTACTAATATTTGGATGGAATGAAGGTTCATTTACGAGATCAGATGAAAGACTCGACTTTGACTAGGAGAGGATTTGTTTCATTTTTAACGAGGTTGAATCAGTAACAGGAACCATTCTCAGAGACATGTTTCATTTTTTAACGAGGTTGAAACAGTAAAAGGAACCATCCTCATGGATCCATGTTTCATTTTTTAACGAGGTTGACACAGTAAAAGGAACTATCCTCATGGTGACTTGTTTCATTTTTTAACGAGGTTGACACAGTAAAAGGAAATTTCCTCATGTAATCTATCAATCTACTCTCTAAAATATACCTATATAACCTACTGATTCATTTTTAATGAGGTTGGCACAGTAAAATGAACTCTCCTCATTACCCATTGATTCATTTTTTAATGAGGTTGACACAGTAAAAGGAATTTTCCTCTTGGTATCTGTTTCATTTTTTAACGAGGTTGACATCGTAAAAGAACCATCCTCATGGAATATATTAATCTACTCTCTAAAATCTACCTACATAACCCACTGATTCATTTTTAACAAGTTTGACACAGTTAAAGGAACTCTCCTCATGCCTGATTCATTTTTTAATGAGGTTGACTCAGTGACAGGAATTATCCTCACGAGAAGCTGTTTCATTTTTTAGTGAGGTTGACATAGGAAAGGAATTTTCCTCATACCTAATTCATTTTTTAATGAGGTTGACTCAGTAACAGGAACTATCATCTGGGCACCTACTACCTCTAATATATCAATCTACTCTCCTCATCTAAGACACGTTTCATTTTTTAACGAGGTTGACACAGTAAAAGGAACGATCCTCAACTACATGTTTCATTTTTTAACGAGGTTGACACAGTAAAACAAACTATCCTCAACTACATTTTTCATTTTTTAATCAGGTTGACACAGTAAAAGGAACTTTCCTCTTAGACATATTTCATTTTTTAACGAGGTTGACATAGTAAAAGGAATTGTCCTCATATCTCTGGTCTGCGAAACCAGAGATTTTTGGTTCGATCCCCAGTATGGTCGCAAATTTGTTAAGCGGATAAATATTTCTTGCAGACAAGAGGGATCTCCCTAGTATCACAAGGATATCTAGAAACAAACAGGACAAATGTAAACTACTTTCTCTAGATTATGTATGATTTAGAATTTTCTATGATGAAGAAAGGCCCTACCTGTGATCCCATGCTAGTTGTATTCTTCTTTCCGTCTCTCTAAAGAAGTCACCTCTTAAGACCTACAATCAAAGACATGGAAGAGAATCAAAAGCACTTGCACAATATACTAATTCATAAATCATAAGTTTATCTTAATGATCAAGGAATTTAAGAAATAAGTCATTCAAGTAAACACATAAACAACTTATTGAGAAAATAGGATCCATTTGTATTATCTTTAAATAAGAGAAGGAGTCTTACAACTGCATTCAACTTGATGTCATACAGGTCCTTTTGAGGTTCAGAACAAGCATTTTCCTTTGTTCTAACAAGCCCTTCCAGCCTTTGAACCAGCCTAAATACGAGTGTGTAATAATTCTCGCATGGATAATGGCTACAAAAAAGAGTATGTTTCTTCAGCAATTTCTCTTCTCTAATGTAATATGAAGTACAAAGAAAGTAATTTTTTACATATCAGTAGCTACCAAGTACAAATCAAGTACTAAGTGTATACAAAATGGATAGAGAAGTTTTACATATATCAGCATGTACCCTTGAGACTGAACCAAAGCTTCAATTTAAAGGAGAAGGAAAGTGGCTACAGCTCCAAAATGGAAGGGATAGAGTCCCATTATCAATTGATTAAGTTCCAAAATCCAAGGAATAGGCTCCTTTAATGAAGGAATGAATGTTCATGATAATGGAGGGAGTAAGGCTTCAACTGGATAACGCATTCTAGAAGCTTCCAACTGGGAGAATATTCGACCAGCTGGGCTTCTAGAATTTACTTTTCCTCTCATTTTACCTTTTACAAGGGTTCATAGCTTTAATACAGAAAACGTGCAGTAGGTACCACATTTTTCCTTCACAAAAGGTGTGGTATCATAGGTAATGGCTAGGAAAAGTGTGGAACTAGGGTTTTTATGATTTTTATGAGCTTTTCTCCAAATCCAAGACTTGGTTTAGGAACTTTGGGGTTTTTTAATTCTAAGGGAGCATGATATAGGTGTTGATAGACCTATATGAGCAACTAAATGTCATGGTGACATATTTTAGTGTAACAAATTTCCCCCTAAAGTGCGAAGTATGAGATAATTCAAAGAGTGAAGTGCTTTATCATTTCGAGGATCGGCTCGTGGACACACCGATTGAGACCTGTAAAAACATTCAATGAAAACATATATATATATATATATATATATATATATATATATATATATATATATATATATATATATATATATATATATATATATATATATATATATATATATATATATATATATATCATTGTCGAGGTAGGAATAAGTTACCAAATCAAAATTAACTAAATTTCAAGTATATAGAAATGATCTTGTTCATTACATCAATAGTGGCATTTATGACACAACCATATGCTGCAGAATAGCTCAATGATAATGAATAATAAAAACTCCTCGCAGCCCCGGATGTGGTGGAAAGCCAGGATCCAGTATCTGATTTCCTCTACCCTAGAATCTAACATATTCTATCCATTGATTGTTTGCCTAACATGTAGAAACAACTTGATTACCATTCAATGATAATTATTAAATAAGGTAGAGAAAAAACCATCAATAATGACAATGGTTTCAAAAGAATGCCTAATCCATGAAATGTGAATAAATGATCTGAAGTCAAAAATTTCACGCAATCGTTCGATTGAAGGTCAATAATGAAACTTGTCGTCGAAGGCGAGAAACCTGCCATTAAGGCATGTAGACTACAAGGTACTGAAGGATTCTAGATAAACATCCTAGATGATATGCTGTCATCGATAGAAAGTGATCCGTCATAGGAAAGCCCACGACATGAAACCATTAGATCAAGTTTTGTAGACATATTTTGCAAGGACTAACTCTGGGATGGTCAACGTGAATGGAGACAAATGTTTGAAAATGAATGGTTTATTTGAACTATCTCTTGAACACATAAAGACACTATAGATGTTTTGGTAACAATTGACCCAAGGTAATACCCATAAATCGGTTGAATAATTTCAATATGGTTTGCTTAACTGATAGGCAAAGGATTTTCCCAACCCAGGACAAAAAGTGTCATGTTCAAGAGTGGCATACTGCTTTTAAACAAAGTTTAACAACTAGATCCATTTTCTCTCCTTTTCCCTCACCATTTCTGGAAAGTACCTCATTATTTTTTGACAAGCTTGAGGAGGATAACATTTTCTTGTTATATAAGCCCGTCCTTCATATGAGTCCAACTTAGTTTAAAATTGAACCCTAAGAAGGAGTGGGTCATTCCTATTTGTAATCGATAGGTCCTTTACTGTTTAGTTTTAACGAGTCCAGTATAGGATAAACTCTGTGTTTTTCACTTTTAGTGAGTCAGAAGAAAAACTTAAGGAAACTTGTCTTAGATGAGGAGAGTAGATTGATATAATATAGATAGTAGGTGCCAAGAGGATAGTTCTTGTTACTGATTCAACCTCGTTAAAAAATGAATGAGGTATGAGGACAATTCTTTTCCTGTGGTAACCTTGTTAAAAAATGAAACAACTTCCCATGAGGATAATTCTTGTTACTGAGTCAGCCTCGTTAAAAAATGAATCAGGCATGAAGAGAGTTCCTTTTACTATGTCAACCTCGTTAAAAATGAATCAGTGGGTTATGTAGGTAGATTGTAGAGAGTATATTGATAGATTCCATGAGGATGATTCTTTTACTGTGTCAACCTCGTTAAAAAATGAAACAAGTCACCATGAGGATGGTTCTTTTCCTATGTCAACCTCATTAAAAAATGAAACAAATCCTCCCCTAATTGAGTCGAGTCTTTGATTAGATTTCGTAAGTGTTAAGTTGAGTCTTTGATCTGATATTGTAAATGAAACTTCATTCCATCCAGCTTTTAGTAACGAGTAGTCTACTTAGTTGAATGAAATGAAGCTTGGGGGGCATGCACTCTAGCCAGTTATGCTTGGGGGGCATTGAAACTTATCTCAAGCATGATTTTTCCTTTGTTTCAAGATTGTGTAAAAATGAAACCACTCTTAAGCATAGTTTTCCTACGTTTCAAGCTTTTGTAAAAATGAAACCACTCTCAAGCACAATTTTCTCTATTTCAAGCTTGTGTAAAAATGAAACAAACCTATCTGAAGAATAGTTTTCCTCTGTTTCAAGATTTTGTAAAAATGAAACATATCTTGAGTCGATTTCGGTTATTATTTTCAAGACTCATTAAAATCATGAAAATATCGAGATTATTTTTCTTTTTTTCATTCTCGTAAAATAAATGAAAATGCTAAGTTCTTTCTGTCTTTTCCTGCTCGTAAATTAAATTGAAATTTGGCCATATGAGTACAATTTTTATCACTTTTTCGAACTCGTTAAAACTTACGAAAAAGCGAAAACTATGAGTATAATTTTATCACTTTTTCGGGCTCTTGAAAAGTACGAAAAAAGCGAAACCCTGGAGTTCTCTTTTAAACCCTTTTCAAACTCTTAAAAGATGAAAATATTGCCAAGTACTTGACTATTCGAACTCATTAAAGGAAATGAATAGTCGTCCCTTCAGTATAAGTTTACCCCTTTCCGAACTCAAATGGACTATTTACGAAAAAGGTATACGTTGACTAATCATGGTCAATAAAGTTCTCTCCTGTATTATTTTATCCTTTTTCAGGCTTGAGAGACTAAATTTACGAAAAATTACACCCACGGAGTTTCCTTAAGTTTTTCTTCTAACTCCCTAAAATTGAAAAACACCGAGTTTCTTCTATACTGGACTTGTTAAAATTTAACAGTAAAGGACCTGTCGATTACAAACAGGAATGAACCACTCCTTCTTAGGGTTCGATTTTATACTAATTTGGACTCATCTGAATGATGAGCTTATATAAAAAGAAAATGTTATCGTCCTTAAGCTTGTAAAAAATAAATAGGTACTTGCCAGAAATGGTTGGGGAAAAAGAGAGAAAATGAATCAATTTGTCACACTTTGTTTAAAAAGCAGTATACCACTCTTGAACACGACACTTTTTGTCACACTTTTACCTTGGTTGGGAAAATCCTTTGACTATCAGTTAATCAAACCATATTGAAAGTCTTTAGCCAGTTTTTGGGTATTAGCTTAGGTCAATTGTCACCAAACCATCTGCAGTGTCGTTATGTGTTCAAGAGGACAGTTCAAATAAACCATTCATTTGCAAACATATGTCTCCATTTGCGTTGACCATCCCTGAGTCATTCCTTGAAAAATATTTCTACAAAACTTGATTTAATGGTTTCGTGTCGTGGGATTTCCTATGACAAATCATTTTCTATCGATGACAGCTCATCATCTAGGAAGTTGATCTAGAATCCTTCAGTACCTTGGAATTTGCATGCCTTAATGGCAGGTTTCTTTCCTTCAACAACAGGTTGCATCATTGACCTTCGATTGAACGATTCCTTGAAATTTTTGACTTCAGATCATTTATTCACATTTCATGGATTTTACTAAGTAATTTGAGAGCCATTGTCATTATTGGTGGTTTCTCTCACACATGTTAGCAATTCACATCATTGACTGGTAATTAAGTGGTTTCTACCATGTTCAACTTCGACACAAACAATCACATGGTTAGAATCGTACTAATTTGGGTAGCGGAAATCAAGACCCTGGATCTAGTTTCCACCATCCAGGCTGCAAGGAGTTTTATTATTCATTATGTAGTAGACTATTCATAACAGATGGTTACATCCATATTGTGTCTACATTATTGATGTGATAGTAAAATCATTGTTATATCAGAACAAGTTTTAGTTAGTGTTTGATCTGAGTATGGGAATGCCTACCTCAGCGATGATATATATATATATGTTTTGCATTGAATGTTTTTATAGGATTCCAACTGGGGTTTCCACAAGATAATCCTCAAAATGATAAAGCACATCACTCTTTGAATACTCTTAGACTTTTCACTTTAGGGGGAAATCTGTTACACTAAAATTGTGACCATGACGTTTTACTGTCTGTGTGGATTCATCATTACTCATACAATACTCCCTTAGAATTCTACAAACATCAAGTTCCTAAAACCAAGCCTTGAAATTGATAGAAAATCTTATTAAAGTCATAAAAATACTTGTGCCAAACTTTCTCTTAGTATTACATGCGGTGCTGCATCTGTTTGTTCTAGAAAATGCGGAACCAGTCGCACTTTTTCTTCATTAAAGGTGCGGATTCCTGTAAAAGGTAAAATGAAGGCAGAAGTAAAATTTGAAAGCCCAGTTGGTTGAATTTGGAAGCTTCTAGAAGTAATTATTCGGTGGAAATTTCACTCTTTTCATGTACATTCATCCATCCATTAAAGGATCCTACCTCTTGGTATGTGGAAATTAGTCCCTTGAAATAGGATTTTGTCCCCTCTTATTTGGAGCTGCAACCTCTTCTCTTTTGCTATAAATTGAGGCCATAGTTCAGCCTCAAGGGGAGTTAGGCTTTGAGATTTTTTGAGGAGAATTGCTGGAAAAACTCAGACTCTCTTAAGTGATTACCATATGGGAATGATTACACACTCATTTTTATGTTAGTTGAGAGAGTGCAAAGGCTTGTCAAAGTAGAGGAAATGCTTGTTTCGGACTCCAGAAGGACCTGTACGACATCAAGCCAAACACGATTGTAAGGCTCCTTCTTTCATCAAAGATAATACAAATGGATCTTTTTTTCTCAATGAGTTGTTTATTTAAATGGCTTATTTCTTGAATTTCTTGATCATCAACATAGATTTATGGTTTATGAATTAATCTATATTATGCAGGTGCTTCTGATTCTTTCATGTTTTTTATCACAGATCCTGAAAGGAGACGTATTCAAAGTGATAGGAAAGAATACTACGATCAGCGCTGGACTACAGGTAAGTCCTAAATCCTTCATTATAGATAATTCTAGATCAAATATAATCTAGAGAAAGTAGTTTATACTTGTCTGTTTGTTGCTAGTTATCCGTAGGATACTAGGGAGATCTGTCTTGTCTGCAAGAACGATATATCCGTCCAACAATCACAGTCTCCTGTTACGCTTCTGATGGATGGTGTTATTTAAAAAATGGCTCATACTGATAGTAGTACAACTAAGGCTTCTTCGAAGTCCAAATCTACTACTGTAGTTGCACCCCCTACTCCTTCCCATAACTAGAATAATCCTGGTAAAACCTCAAAGGTAAATACTATTCATTCTACCACAGCATAAAAATCCTTGAAGGGTAATAAAAAGGGTCAAGGCAAGTCTAAATCCAAAAACCCTAAACAAGATTCAAAAAAGTCATTTGTTGGTGATTCTTCAACTCGTAAGCCTAAATATTCTTGTCTAATATGTGATGATGATCATTACACCAAGGATTGTCCTTTACGTGCCAAAGTTTCCCATCTTCTAAAGGGTGCACCTAGGACTCTATCCGTTTTGAATGAATCGTTCCCTTCCCATCATAAGAAAATGGTAGACGAGGCTTAATAATCTAGTAGATCTTAGGTTTTCATGGCTAGAATGAAATCCTTTACCATCACCACGAGAACAAAATATTACCCCAATCCATCCAAGGCTCCTATGGAACTAGATGTTTCGGATCACTCTTCCTCTTCCACACCTCCTACCTCTAGACCTCTCTAGATCGAGAGACCAAGTAGTGACTTCATCATCCGACCACCCCCTAAAGTTGTTCTTCATAAATCATCTTACAACACGAATGTGAGAGTAGTAAAACACTACAATATTGTAGAATATCTGGCTCAAGCACCTTTGGTGATGTCGGCTTTGGAGGTCTTTCAGTCATGCCCATCACAACGCAAGGAACTACTCACTACCATAGAAGGGTTTGATCCTTTAGATTCTAATTTGATTATTTTTTATCTCGAGAATTTTGTTCCTTGCCTCCCATCTTAGGTATATTTTCTGATTCAAGTTACCATTATGGGAAAAAATATTCATCTAACTGTCTTTGATGAAGGTGCTTTGACTTGCATCATGTTTGTTGCATGTTGGAAAGCCATTAGCTCTCCTCCATTGAGCCAGTCCCCAAAAACCTTAGAAGCTCTTTATGGTTGAGGTTCTCAGCCATACGACATTCTCAAGGCATTGTCCATCCTGTTGGATGGGAAAATGGTAACCATGGAAGTTGAGGTGGTGGATGCAACTTGAACTATAATCTCCTTCTTGGACCTAGTTGGACAAATGTTGTGGTTTTTTTAGTCTCCAACCTCTTTCGCCTCCTCTGTTTCCCTCATCAAGGGAATATAGTGACTGTGGATCAGTTGGATTTCTTCCCCTCCGAGTCTTCATCAGGCAATATTCTGTATGTTGGGAAGGCCGCTACTCCTTACGAGAACATTGGGTCGGGTTTGTTAAAAGACTCATCTCTTATGGGGGTTGTTCTACTTCCACCTCTGAATGTCACCTCCATCAATATGATTTCGTCTGGTCACGAGCCATGGATTTTTCCTAATACCGACCAGATCAAGACTTTTGGTGACATTATGCCTCTTAACCGAGCTAAGAAAATATATCAAGATATTATCATGGTTTTTTAGGCTACATCCAAGAACAATACTCATTTGGTTTCTTCTCGAGACACTTATGCACAATTTCCCTGGTTTGGTTCTTAGGACTCAGATGATCCCTTGAATGAGAATTTCCCTAGTGAAGAGAGTATCGTTGAAATCATGTCTCTCAAAGAAACTTTATGGATTATGGACATCATCATTCCTCATTTATCCCTATCCTAGGTGACATCTCTTCCTGTCTAGGATCCCATGCTTCATCAGTACTGACTGGCCCATTTTAGAATCTGAATTTGATTCATGAAGTGTTGTCTGAAGGGAACATGGGAAATATCATTATTACCATTCCGTTCAACATCTTTGTGATTATCGAGGATGTCTTTTTCTGGGTTTCGTGTTCTCCCAATGAGCTCAAGATTTACATTTCTTTCCTTAAAAATCATGACGTATCCACTCCCTTTGACCATGTTCTTACCATTTGGTCACTTCCCCTCGAGGGCATTATTTCCATGCTTCATAACCCTTACTCAGCCCGGGGGCATGGGTAATTTACTGCTGCTATGATTTTTCTCACAAAATTGGCCTAGGTAATGCTTACACGAGGTGTCAATGGTATAAATATGGGTTTATTTCTATTAATCATGATAGAATTATGTCATCTGAGTTCATTCTTGAACTCTATCTGAAGAAATATTACGCTTAATCTTAAGTGTGATAATTTGTACATTAGTGTGTTATTCATTAGTGTGCTTTGAGTTGATTTTTGGTGTGATTGTTTGACTTGCAGACATGTTTCCTCTGCTTACCTTGTCTCCCACTTGGTTTGTAGACATATTCAGAGCACTACGTTTGTTTTGTTGATGGCTCTTGTCGTAGCACACACAACCTGTCTTCCGCAACATGAGAACTCTTCGCTCCTGATGGCGAGTTGATTAATCTAAAAGCATTTGTTTGGGTCAGAAAAATAACAGTATTGTCGAGTATAGTGTAGTGATCGAACTATTATCAAATTCCATTTATCTTGGGATTAGATATTTGGTTGTTAAGTTGGACTCACAGCTCGTTGTGTTACAATTGAATGGGTGTTATTTTGTGTGCAATCCTCAAATTTTGTGTATGTATTTATGTGTTAGATTATTGGAAAGGAATTTTGATTTTATCACATATGAAAATATTCCAAGGCATTTAAATAAATTAACAGATTCATTAGAAAACCATGTATTAGATAGGCATTTATGCAATATGTTAATCAAGACATCATTATGATACACAAGTAGCCGTAGAAACATACATATATATATATATATATATATATATATATATACTTTTCTATAGGTGTGTTACATCCAAAGCTCAAAAAATATGTGTTCTATTACAAAAGTGGCTCTTTGAGCCTAAGTTAGTACAAAAATGTATAAATAGGGCTGTTATCCTCCCACATGGTGCTCATGGTAGCAAGTGACTACTCGAATTACTCGTTAGAGTAATCGACGTAGACGTAGTCTTCTCGGAACTCCGACAGTGTGTCTCAGGAAACGTAGTGGGATCTCATAAAATGTGGGATAAAATGGAATGCCTCGCGTAAGGGTAAACAGGTTCCACTCCAGCTCGGCTAATGTGTCTTCTCCCTCCTCATAAGGAGAATCCTCTGTTGGATGGGCTACTGTTGTGCAATCTGTGACATGTCGAGAGGTCTCTGAGGACCCATATCTATAAACAAATAATAATTTTACATGTCAGAACATATAACAACAACATATAAAAAGTAAAAAATGTTTAAAAAACAATTTTTACCTGCATCAGTCCACTGTGTGCCTGGTGGGATTGGAAGATCTGAATCTCCTCTAAACTTGATGCCAACATAGGCATAGTACTCAACTACGATCAGTTGATGCTGCAACCAACTGAAGAAGGCTATGGGGAAATGCATCTATTTCCCCCTCCCTGTTAGGGCATTATGTCAAACCATTGCATCAGCCTTAGATCCCTCGGGGCTAGATCATGGATCTCTAACCACTGATATTGGAACAGTGGCACTCTCTCAAAAAATAAGGTCACCAGAATTGACCCATACCTAGACCATTTTAGTGATACAATGCATCATTGTGATGAAAGATATGTATACCTTCCCACTCTCTATCTTTCGTGCCCTAGGACAATCTCTCTAGATGAGCATGATTGTGCTCTCACCCCTTGGGCGAGCTCTAGAGAGTTGGATTCTCTCTCCTTGCCTAGATAGTCTAGTGATAAAGTAGATTTCCATCACATCTAACTCCAAATCTTGGTCCCCGATGATGGAAAACTATCGGTTCACATCCCAGATATTGATTAGATACTGGATAAGCTCTAGTTGATCTCTTAGGCTAGATGTTTGAAATAATTTCAACAATCCGGAATTATGCAAAGGATTGACGCAATCTTGGTCCTACAAGGCTTGGTGGTCTTCCACCTCGTGGCCTTTTTCTTTCCATTTGACCGACATATTCACTAAAAGCACCTACAAAACATGTCCAATTGGTATTTTAGGAGCGTTCATGGAAGAATGTTTAGAAATTAACGGTGGAGTTGGGAGATTTTATCAATTTAAAATTATTTTCTGACGGCTAGTGTGTCCATCCAAAATGATTCGATGCTATTGATGCACTTCCCTAACGGACTGAGTGCGACCAATGCGACCCCGATAACTCAAAATTGCATTGGTAGTAGACAATTTTTAATTTTTAATTCCTTCCCTTAAACTCCCTAATTCTAGAAACTAAATGCAAAATTAATAGAATTAAAATGAAAAAAAGGTTCAAAGCTCTTACCTGGTGCTCACGGATAGACAAACGGCGTCTCAGATCGGATACACCATTGATTTGAAATTTTGAGGGAAAATGGACAAAATGCTCCTCTAAAAATGGAAAGGTGAAAATTATTTTGTTTTTTGGTCTATTTATAGATTTTTGAAAAAGTTTCGCTAATATTTTATTATTTTTCTTGATATCCATGATATTTGTTGTTTATATGTTGTACATGACTTTCAAACTACTGATGATATTTTCCGATGCAAACAAGTTGAATTTTATGTCTTTTTCGGGCTCGCTAAATGTTTACAAAAAAGGAACCCCCCTAGAGTCAACTTTCAGCTCTTTTTTGAATCTCGAAAAATGAAAACATTATTGATTACTTGTCTTTTAGAAATCGTTAAAGTGAATTAATTGGCGTGATATCAATATACATTTACCCCCTTTTCAGGCTGAGGTTTAATATTTACGAAAAAGGAATACCTTGATCGAAAATGGTCAAGAGGTTCTCTCAAACATAGTTTTCTACCTTTTCGGATTTGAGAGACTATTTATGAAAAGGGACATGATGAAGCTTTTTTACTTTTTCTTTTCAAGCTCCTTAAACATGAACAATTACCAATTTTACCTTTCGTTGGAATTGTTAAAGATTAAACGATGAAAGACTTGTCACCATGACGAGACTGAGTTCCTCGTTCCTAGGGCTTGTTAAAATTACTAGGATGGATTCATTTGAAGAATTAACTTACTTTCTCAGCATATGCTATCCTCTTCATGCTCGCTATGAAAAATAAAGAGGTAATCGTTAGCAATAACAGGGGAAAATTGAAAGTGAACATTCTATGTGCATTTTTGGCACCTTGTCGCTCTTGAACATGACACTCATTTGCTATTCATGTCGATTTGGGGACATCCTAAATTCGTCAATTTTCCTCCATGGGTTTGGGAAATACGTTTGCCTCTTATTTCATTACCAATTTTGTCAACATGACCTCTGATCCTATCTGAGTCAAATGCTTCCACACTTTGGAGTCATGTTGCTAATATGTTCAAGAGAATTCCTTTTTTCCTAACACCTTTTGCATGCATGGCCTCCTCTGTTATGATCCTGGATCACTCCTATAATCTTAAGATATATGTTGTTTTTTGCCGATGATGTGGGGATCATTATGGCCCTCCTTAGATGAATCACTTCCTGTTAACTTCAGCTCATTATCTGAGAAGGTGATTTAGAAACTTCTGTTCAGTACCTTGGAGCTTGCATGCCTCAATGGAAAGTGTCTTCCTTTTCAAAGATAGGTTCACATCATTGGCTTTCAATTGAATGATTCTACAAGTGTTTGACTTAAAAACATCCATTCCCACTTGTATATTATGTTGTTGTACCTTGATTTCCATCGTCATTATTGGTGGTCTCTCTCGTGCCTGTTAATAGTTATCATCATTGGCTAGTAATTAGGTGGTTTCTAATATGTTCAACACCAACACATTTATTCACATGGTTAGACTCATACATTGGTTTTATTGATATCGCAGTGAAGACCCTGGGTGAGATCTAAGTTTTGGTCCAGGGTACGAGGAGGAATTGAGTATTCATGATTCAATACATGATCCTATCTATATGGATGGCTACCTCCATACCAAATATCCATTTCTATGATCTATTTTAGATGGATGGTTCTGACCATACCGTGGGCCCATGTGTTAATTGATGCCTAGTGCAACATTATGTGGTTAGGCATATTTATACCAAAGATGTCATATATTGTAAATGTTTTATTTGGAAGGTTCTATGAAGGTGGTCTGTGTTCTTTTCCTTGGTTCATAAATCATTTTAGCCATCACTCCTTGCTATTCCTTCATGCTTTAGGGGGCATTTTGTTACACAGTAATTTATCACTATGCTCATTTTCCCATCCCTGATTCTAAAATTCCCCATGATGAATCTTGTGTAATGTTTCCATCATCAAGAAATATGATAACATGTCCCCTTGAATATCCAAAGAAGACTTCCTTGAAATATTATTGAAGAAACTTGGTCAAATTCCTAGTTTCCTTAGTCAACTCCCTTCCTGGTGCCATGACCACGATGATGTCATTTCTCTAGTTTTGGCCCAGTGTTGTCAGTGCCCTAATTTCTTGGAAAACTGCACTGATCCCTTTTCTGGTAGTGCTTCCTCAAATGGAGGAGAATATTTTACCTTTAGAAGCTCAAGGGCAGTGATTTGGTTCTTGAATAGAGATGATAAGCTCGATCTCTCTCATTTTTCAGCCTTGATCTCATCAATGGGGGATCATCCCTAAGAAAGTGGGCCTTCCTCCTTGCTATAAATTCACATCCCTCATTCCCCCAAGTTTATATCTTGGTTTATCATTATCAGACTCATCTGAACTCTCATCCCTTTCCATGCTAGCATCATGATAAAGCCTAAGTGTACAGGAGAAGGAATGTTTTTGAGCTGGGTGAAGGACTTGAATTTTCACCTAAGGATGCCTCCAACATCAAGGCCCATTTGTAAGCTATTATTTTGTAATTTATCAATAATAACATCTAATTTTTTCTTTCTATATTTTTCTACATTATTATGAAAATATTCTAGTACTCCTTGATCTATAAGATACCTAGTGTTTATATTTATTATATATTTTATCACGTTTTCTATTGTCGCCCGATCATCCACGAATATTTGCATGCCATCAGTAGCAAGAATTGGGACTACAAGGATCATGGATTGAGGTTACTGTCAACGGATCCAAGGATAGCGATTGGAAAAATTTATTTATGTCTATTTCCTAATTTCATTGTAAGCATTAGTTAAGATATCTTATGTTAGAAAGAATCTCATGTTTCCAGACCCACTCTAGGACTAGAGAGATCGCCTCTGTCTGCAGAGGGGATTTATCTTGACAACAGTGACCAAGGCTAATCATACACACTCCTATCTATAAACTCTAATGGTAATCCAATAACATATCTATGAACCTTATATTTCTCATCCTTAATATATGATAAATACCTCAATAGCTCCAGGAACTTGGTCACATACTCCTCATCTGACATCGATCCCATATTTAGCTCATATAATTCCTTGGATTTGTTGTTGTAGTATCTCTCTCACAAGTAATTATTTCTGAAAGTATCTTGAATTCATGCCGACTCAAGTCCTCTATCCTGATGTCCCTGACCTGCTTCACATCTTCCCACCAAATGTGTACATTCCCTTTGAGGCTAAATATAAATACTATGCAATTCATATTATCCTTGTAATCATTCAACTCAAATAAATCATTCATCCAAATTAACCATGCCTATGCATCCTTCGGCTTCTCTAAATACCCATCAAAGGTAGGTTGCTTAGATTTCTTGAACTCATCTAGAAAATATCCCTTTTCACTCCTCCTGTAAGGATGATAATGATGATGATCATAGTGCCTTCTAGAACCAAAGCTAGAATAGAATCCGTGTCCATCGTCTCTCCTATCTGAAGTATCCAATAGCCTACCATCTCTGATCATGTCATCCCTACCCGAACTGAGCCCACCATGAGATATATTGCCATATGCCCCATTAGTCCTATCCTCCTTCCCATGTATGATCCAAAGTGGTCCTTGTATCTAAAATTATGACAAATCTGAATGATTACTACATTGACTTATACTTGATTCTCTTGTGCCCACATGATCCTATCATTATCTGCCTTGCAACATCTTATTTATTTCTTCAAGCTTCTCGATGTGTCTGCTAAGTCAGAAGAATTCACACCTCCACGCTACTTATTTGACCCATAGGGAGAATCTCGTGAACTATAGTCTACCATCTTTCTATTCATCTTTGAAAATTTTCTAGCAAGTATACCATGTTATCTAAACCAAAACATAACATAATCAACATGCCTCAATATAGTTTAGGGGATGATATCTCATCTGTAAGATCAACCAGATTAGCATTATACATGTATAATCATAATCATAAAAATATATAAACATAATTTCAACCATTTTTCAGTTATCAATGCATGACCATACCAGCCACATACCATGACCTCATGCATGACAACTATCACCATGTAAATGTGTGCACAATAATATATAAACACTGACATGCATAACCAATGCATAACCGACATATACTCATGACAACCACATCTAATCAATCATCGAATTTCACATGGTGAGATAACTGCAACCATGACTAGCACCATGCATACACTACAAACACCTAGACCACAAGCATAAATAACACATATGCAACTGACATGTATGCATGACCAATAGACCACCCCTACAGTAGAAGGGGTGAACTGTGCTCTCATACCATGCTATAACACCCTCCTCCCAAATTTATCCAAGCTAATCGATCCACTGGGGTAAATATGTGATGGTAGGACACTATGTTGTTATTCAAATCCCCATGTACAGTTAAGAACATCTGACCAACATAGCGAAGAAAAATATACCTTCGACACATGCTACAAAACCTTTAGGAGCCAAACAACCCTTCTAGATGACAAACCCCTCAGACATCTTAACATTTTATTAATATGGACCCTCAACTGCTCCCATGAAAAACCATGCATGAAAATGACACCTTCCAGGCACTCCCACAACAAGGAATGCCAAATAATTTTGAAATTTTCAAGCAGTTATGTGCCAGAAACCTCGTATTTTGGGCCGCTTTTTTAGGGCTAGGTCTCAAGCCACTACATAGAACTTCATGAAACCTTCAGAAAAGATAAATAACAATGGAATAAGGATATTGATGCAACCATTGGTTAAAATAATTGATTTGACCCATACCAGACATGACAGGAATTTCGTCAAACATGTCAAAAATATGTAATCTACAGGTCATAACAACATATCTGAGCATAAAGGTCTCATACTTATATGAGATTCGTAAAGAAGCATTTATGCCTTATCACAATAACTTCATTATAATCTATTAGGTCATATTTTCATTGTACTTTCATTTTCTAATAAAATCATAATGAGAGGTATACATCAAGTCTATCATAAATCATTCCCATAACCGAAATATACCCAACATAATTAACAAGGATATAAAAACCATAATAATCACTTATGAACCAATACATTTACACATGAAATACCAAGAAGGAGGTGTTGGGGTTCCCATGATTTGGCCAGATTGGCAAGACCAAAAGATGAGACAACATCAGAACCACTTTCAGACCTCAGGATCTAGCCCTCCTGGGCCCATATAGGGATCTCTCTATTTCAGTAAAGGTTTCATGTCTTTGAAGCTAAAAAGTTATGATATTAGGCTAGTTATAGGCACGGGATTTGTTTTTTTTTATTTTTGTTTGGTTGTTGGGAATCATGAAAGAGGGGTTCAGTATAAGACAAGGCTGTATAAAGAGGATTCTATACAAAGGAGGAGAAATTTCAAAGAGCACTCAAGACCATTGGGCAATGGAGTTAGGAAAGGGTTTACTTGCTATTCGATATATAGGCTTTCAGTTGGGCTAGTCATCTAAAGCATTGGATCTTAAAGATGATAGTGGGGCATGGAAGGACAAGAGGGAAGGTGAAAGAAAGGAAACCTCCAAGGTGACCTTCAGGAATCATATCCAGGGACAGGACATGCCATTGGACAACCTGTGATCCAAAACCTAAAGGTTGACTCTTCAGACAAGGAAACATTTAAAGATTTAGAACACAAAGGTGAAAACCTGAGATCAGAGAGAGACTTTGAACTCTCAATGCTTTGGTATCCAGATTAAGGGAACTTAGAAAGGTTTAATTAATTGAAAAGGACCTTGGTGAGACAGAGACAGAGTTCTAAACTCCCATTATCCCAATTCATTCAATTACAACCTAACAAGAACATCTAAGGAACAGATTTCATTAATTCACACATCAGCTAGTAGTATATATTTGACCACTACACTGGTTAAAATAGCTTGAAATAAATTCTCAAATAACACATTCAGAAGAAAACATTGAAGGCAGGGAGAGCAAAAACATAGGGTACCTAACAAGGGTAAATCCTATGCTAGATTTCTGATGCGTGGCAGAAGAAATGAAATGTAATGAACTATAAGGTAAAACAAAGACAAAGATAGGGAAACATCACCGCAGATTTAAATCAGGATCCAAAGAAATGTGCTTGTCATATTAAAGAGCAACACCAGTCATGTACAACATTGCCAACAACTTGGTATTCAGTTTGAAAACATCTTCCTCAACCTATGTTACAACTTCACACAGAGAACATGTCTCAAGAGAAACAACTTGCAGTTCATAGTTATCCGATCAAAAACCTTTACAATGTTTTCTCATGAGTTTTTATATTAGAAAGAGAGGCAGAGGAGCTAGATGAAACACTAAATGAAACATTAAACAGAGTAGGAGCAGTGGGTCTAAACCCATTCTGTTTTAATGTCTATGCATTGAACTTCTATACTCTTTGGGTGAGAGAGTGGTCTTTGACAGGATGCAATTTACTCCAGGTATGTCTTTGATGTATCCATGGCTGCAGTACTTGCGATACTCTAGTGAATTAAACAAAAGGTATAACAATGATTCTAGGGTCTGCCATACTATGCAACCAATGCTTCTAGTAGCAACAGGACGGTTGTCAGGGTAGAAATCTTCTCTGGAACATGGTATATAATGAGACAGTATGCGCACTTTGTCCTTTCATGGGGGGAAACTCCTGCTGATGTGAAACACTGATGATATTGTTTTCTGTGCGCTAGACCTTCACTAGGCCCTCTGTGATAATCATGAGGTCCTTAATCTGGTACATTTGTCTTTAAAAATTGAATTAAGGCTTAAAAAATCTTCAATCACCAGCCTTGAATTCTCTGATCCTTCACTGATACTCTTTGCTGCTACATTATTGTCTCTGACTGTGAAAACTCGATTTTTAACGGTGATGGGGAGGTTTAACAGTGTCGAGCATCGTACTTTGATGAAATATTTCCTGCAGAAACCTTCCCGAACATTTTCCTGCAGTATCAGGCTCTAACAATGGTGTTCTCCACGCTCTATGTCACTAGAACAGTGACTATGAACAATGGCAATTTTCGCCGCCTGTAACCCTGTAAAACACGTAAACATGTTAAGAAGGGTGGATGTAGTGGAGGACTGGAGGACAGGTGGTGAAACTATGAAGGGATGCACGCGGATCATTCGATCATTTCATGGGGCGATGATTGACGGTGGAAGATAAATGATGGAAGGGTTTTGGAAATCGGGCAGAATACAAAAGAAATGGGAAAAATCCACGAAGGCAGGTGATGTGGAGCTCTGGTAGTGGGACCTGGTCCATGGCGGGGGTGAGGATTTGATCCAGACCATCCGATCTTAGGAGGAGATCGATGGCTGCAAGTGCATCGGAAGGAGACTGATGGTGGGTCATGGGTTTTGTTTTGCTTTGGTTATCTCCCGAGCATCTTTGGGATGCGATCACCGTCAGATGGCCCACCTCAGATCAGACGGTGTACAACAATATCGCTTAGGGCCCGCAGTCTATCTTTAATGTGCAATGAAAGTGGTTTTCAAAATAGCCTGAGGCCATGTGTCGACCGGTGACACTAATCGCTACCAAACGAGAAATACCGCCTTCCTTCCAAAGGTGGTGCAATAGAAACCACCGATTTGTATGAGGAGCGATTGCGAGGACCACCAGGGTGGATGAAAAGTGGGTCGTCAATCGGCGGATCAAATCGACTGTTGTGATGTGATCATAGGGGTGAACGGAGAATTAAGGTTCTTGCGATGGCCGTCAGATTACCAGGAAATCGATGGTGGATAGCACTCTCGATACTCATTTATCCAATTACGATAAGCACTTTACAGGCTACTTGGTCTTAGCTCCCGGGTCGTGTGGGGAGTGGTTTTGGGGGCTGGCCGAAAAGGGCTAAGCCTGATATATGAAGAATATGGGTTTTTTCGCTCGTTTTCAAAGCAATTTAAAGCCAAAAAGGGATAACGATAGAGGGAAAAGGGGTTATTTGGCCAAACAAAGGCATTTGTGAGGCTTAGGAGGGATTTGGGATGATTTAGAGTAATTAAGGGAGGGAAGAGGAGAGGAAAACAAAGGCTTTAAAACTAGGAACAGAAGTGAGGATTTTTCAAAGGACCCAGGCAGAGGGAGGCTTCATGGATGATGTGTTTTCAGGGGAGATGCATTCCTTGGAGGCTCAACAAACCATTTAGCCCCTTGTTTTCTTGTCAAAAAATTCATAGGGGTCTAACAGGAGGAGATCTTATTAACATAATCAAAATAAAACAAGGTCTGGGACTTCCACAAACCACCTAACCATAGATTGGGTTGAACCAAATATTTCTTTCAGCCAACCACCCCCATGCCATATTCCAGGAATGAATGTGGGACTCACAACAAAACCAATCCAAGTTTCCTCAAGCTTTACCACAATCCCCACCATATCATTAGGCCCTAAAAAAGCATGGATGCCTCCAGATATCTCCAGGTACACCATGAGTAATTTTCCGATCTACTAGTATTTAGGCTTTACTGTATATCCCTCCATTCACCAGTTGAGGATTCCTAGGCCTAATCAAGATTCCACCCTCCAGGATTTACCATATATCTCGCCAGTCAATGGTTGAGGATTCCTATGCCTAATCAAGAGAAAACACTTCTAGGCCTTCAATTTTATCTAACACCATGACAGATTCAAGGAAAATAATCTTGTTTTATTTTTATAACAAGTTCCTCACCTTCGATTCCAAATGCAACACATAAAGGTACGATAAATGCAACACATATAATAACCTTATATTTAATTATTAGGGTATTTTACCATTAGCATGGGAATTTTTTTCTACCTTGTGGGCTTATACACTTTTCCTCTCTCTTTCCTATCATCATCAAGGGACTAACTAATGACATGGTTATGGGTAAACTCCAATCGAATCTATGTCTATATATAGCCATACAGTTTCCCTTGCATCGCCCCTAGGAGCATGTTCTTTTTCCAGATACCTATTTTGAGGTTGTTTCTTCACATTTCATTCATGGTACCCTAGGGGTGGTTCTAGTCAATCCAATAAGAATTCATTCATGCAAAGGAATTCCACATGATAACATTCTAAGACATATGTTTTCATCATGTATATCTCTATATTTCTTTACATATTTCCAACCTTTTGTTTCATCTTTAAGTTCATTCTGAATTTTTTCTATAGCATTGATTACAAGTTCAATGAAGAAATATTTTGGGACCCCGCCATAAGTAAGGAATGTGATCGAACATCGTGAACGGGATGTTATGCTCTACTTATAGCTGGTTCCAAATATTTCCAAAGATTTGATACCCATCAACAATGAACATAAATTTCATCTCTTTCAACTTTGATCATTGACTCTAAAAAATGGATCATTTTTCATGGAAATATTTTGTTAATAATAACTTTTAATTTGACTGCATATCCATTACAGAAAATATGGCATTGAATGAGTAAGGGGTAGACATCTAAAATCTGATTACTTCAATGTTTTACTTCAAATACATTTTTTGAGCATTGTGAAGTCAAATATTCAGATATAAATCCAGTGCCATCAACATGTATTAGAAGATCTCCATTGAAGTCATGAACATCCTTTTTATTGTCATCCAAACATGGTATATCTTCCACACAGATAAAATTTACATTTGAGATATCACCTCCAAAGGGAATGGTTTTTGAAAGAATCAATGTAAATTGAGCTAAGTACTTCTTCAAACAAGAAACAATATGTACATGCATAAAAATGCATTGTGTCTGATGGATATATTTGTTAGAAAAAATGTATGCACTCTTTTCATCTACTTATGCAAATTATTTGGTGCAAATAAAGTAACATTTGACTGATGATGACATGGGAATTTTCATTTTTTCCTTGCCACAATCCTTTATTAAGTGTTATAGGGAGAAGGAAGGTCTAGGTCTTAATGCACGTGTGACAGGTGGTGTAGTTTGGTTTGCATGATAAGCCACAAGGGAATTTTTGTACTGAGGAAGTTTAGGAAAGTGGTACAAGTAATGGCTATAGGCCCACCAAGATAACTCTTTGATTATCACTTTCCTATTTAGAGGGATATTAACTATGCTAGATAACAAGAATTATGCCTATGTTTGGTTCAAAGCAACCTTATTTCCTCTATTTCTTCAAGTGAAGGTGTTAGCCTCCACAACGTCACAAGGTTGATGAAAGGATGTCGATGGAGGTAACCTCAAACCAAGATTTCATTTTGGTAGCTAGCCATACTAAACCAGATAAGGATCTCTCTATGAGATCATAGCCAAAGGGTTTGACTGGATGAGGAGTATATTTTAGGCTAGTTATGTCAGCTATAGGGTTTTGAAATATTGATGATTTTACTGATGGATCATGGATGAAAACTAGGTATCTAGGTTAATGTATCAAAGGGTTACAACTGCAAATATATAAAGGAGGTTACAACTGAAAATATATAAAGGATCAAGGTAACAATGATTTAGTGATGGGGTTAGGATTTTTTTGGTGTAGTGTAGGGTTTGAAAATGAAGGAGGATCTTAATGAGCATGGGTAATTAATTCATTAAAATAGAAGAAAGAAAATATAAAATGATATTCCCAAACAAATCAAAGCTTATGAATAATGCTTCTTACCAAAATTTTAGGAAGATCACTAAAGAAATAAAGGCATGGAAAGAGAACATGTATATCATTTATAAAAGAATATAATAGATAAAATACAACATCAAAAACTCACTGCACATTAATTCCTATATAACAGTTGGAACTGGTCCTTTGAATTTCTAAATAGAAGCTAAAGCACAAGCTACTATACTTCCAACCTCCAATGTCCAACTATCAAAATGAATAAGAAATGCATACATATAGACAAAAAACATTTCCCCTCTCTTAGGGGTCGAATCCTAGAGTGGAGGAATTTATCACATGATTCCCTCACCTAAAACCTAAAGACTAGGGAGGTTAACAAGACTCTTCCCAAGATATAAAACCTGATACATTTGACCATAAATGACATTTACAAGCATGTATCCACCTCATTTTTACTCTAACTAGCATAATTACACATGATTACATCATCACAACATCAAAAATGATAAATTACATTAGTCAAGGTCGAATCTGGACCGAGTCAACTGAGAAAAGTGACTTTCAATAAAAAAACACAGCGAAATCAGCAAAAAACGTAGCATGCCAAGAGAAAACACAACAAAAATGGTAAAAGTGGATTTTGGAGGCCTTCTTGAGGTTGAAATCCTGATATGAAAGATGCTGGAGAAATATCTTCCCATCTGATACATGATAGAGTCCTTAATCACTAAAAAAGACTACTCCTAGCCCCTCGAATTTCCATTCTCCTACAGGTACTTCAAAAACGCAGCGAGTTGTTCAAAAAGAGGGCAGAAAGGTGTTTTTTGAGTGGTTTTTGGCCCTTTTCACCTATGAAAACTTGCTAAAAGTTTTCTCCTAAGGGCTAGAAGTTATGTAGAAGTGATGATAAATCCAAATATGAAAACAATATTTCATTTAGAGTCCCCCATCAAAAGCGCAATGTGGGGCACACTGCATTTGATGTCCAAGGACTGTGCAAAAATTTCAAAAAAGTCCAAAAATTTCAAAAATTTCTGCAAACATAGGCCTCAAAGATAACTCCATATCTCTTTAACCAGAACGATTTTGAAAAAATATGAGAGGTTTTTTTCTTTGTAACGTTATGAAAATGAACCTCCTCCATTGTTCCAAAATACTTTCCCATTTGTTTCAAATCCAAGTTTGAAGTTGGTCACTCAAAAATTAGAAAAAGCGCAGCGCCATCAGGGAAAAGTGCAATGTGATATTGAAGGGAGGATTTGATTGACTTCCTGATCTCCAAATCAAGATCGTGATGTCAAGTTGTCCAGAAGTGCAGAAAACCTCCTATAATAATTGTATTTTTGGAATTTATCCCAAATAATAATACTTTTGTATAAACGGAAGGAATTTTTTGTTCCTTGGTCTATTTTGGACACAAACCTCTTTCAATTTTGTAAAATTAATCTTATTTGGTCATAAACACATTTTGAAGAAAAATTATCCATATATGCATTATAAACCCTAAGTAGCCCATATCTTGGAAATGTGAAGCTATGATTTCTTGGATTTTTTTGGGCTCATACCTCCTTTTTTGTATGTCTTATTTTATCCCTCCATGTCTAATATTGCACAAAAAACCCTAGTGGGATGAAAGGGAAAGACATGGTTTTACTTGGAAAACAATGAATTAGGGTTACTTTCTTTAGGTGATGGAATGCAGGGGTTAGGCAGGAGATATGTAGGTAGGGAAAATTTTGGGAGGTATATAGGGGTATTGGGAAGCTTAGGGAAGTGGAGGATGACAAAAATAATGTAGGGATAGGTTGTAGGAATTAAAACAAAGTCATAACCATAAAATTTCCAAAGACATGACGTAGGAGCTAGGGTTATCTATAGGGATTAGGGATATGAGGGAGAAGGGATAGGGAAATATTTGGGGAGATTTGTAGGGTGTAGGGAAGGGTAGTATGAGTATGGAAACTTTTTATTGCTGCTGGAGGTCGACCACAAGTGCCAAACCATGAAAACACAACGTGGAGTCTAGGAGAGACTTCACCACTGCAATGCAAGGTATTACATACTTGAAATTAAGATACTGGAACCCTTGGTTGCTAAAGGAAACCCTTGAAAATGATCCTTTTCCCTCAAATAGTGAAAGCATAGCATGTCTAATGAAAACAACATGTGGGAGATGAAAAATTCTTTTGAGAGTGAAATTTCGATGATGAGTGTGCTTGGATGGCTCTCACTGATGAATTAGTGCTCAATGCTAATAGAATGAATGAAAAGAGTGCTTGTATGGTCTTTGTAGCTTGTGGAAATCAAATTCGTCATAGTGTTATGGTGACCCACCATGTGCTTTTTCACCTTTTTCTTGAAAACTTTATAGCTTTGGAACATTTGAAACATATTAAATCATATTTGAAATAAATTACAATCGAAACAAAACTTTATTTGAGAAATTTCCATATTACTACTCAATTTTCTCTATTTATTAAAGAAATGACAGATTTTGGTGACATAAACCCTAATAACCTAATGGCGACACTAAGCTAAATGAGAATCATGGTAGTATGACTAATATGCAAAAGGTGACTTTGCAATGATGACTCATCCAACTAAGAGATGGAAATGACTAGCACATGAATTGTTTTGAAAGGAGTTGTAATAGGCCTAGACACACTAGGCAGTGACAAAATTTTTATTTGAAGACCTATCGAAACCATAAAAATTTGATTTGAAACCCTAACAAAAACTTTGTAAGATCACATTTGATCACTGTTGACAGGCAAAACTGACTAACACTAACAGAAGGTATGTACAATTGTCCAAATGTGAGGTATGGTATGACAACAAAGTGGGTATAAGCCCCGAATAGTTCTTTTCCTATGGATGTAGAAAGGAAAAAGAGTTGAAATGGGTGAGGGGTATGAGAGGCTCTTTACAAAGCCATCCAAGGTCAGCGAAACCAAGAATGGTTTTTTTTTAAACATCAAATCACAATAAATAAAAACGCTATATCTCACAATGCAACATATTTTAACTTTAGTTATCATATATTAAGATAACTGACCCAAGAATATAGTTATTGTTAACACTAAAAAATCGTACAAGCAAAAGACATTAGAAAATGTCAAGCGGAAGGTACAAATAAATATTTACAGGGAAGAAATACATTACAATAATTGAAAATTTAAACTTTTCCTAAGGTCAGAAGGAAAATTTTGGACCATGCACAGGAAGCACTGGCCTTGGGTGATCAAAGTGGATTTTTCTTCGATAGTCTCAAAGAACATCGTGGCTATACCTCGAATAGCCACACGATCCTGAGGATGCAGATTGTCACCATCCGGGACCACTTGGCACACTTGGAGAAAAATATTCTCACTTAAGCTAAGAAAGTACAGTCGCCTTGGAGAAACCTTGAGGCTTTAGTGAAACACACAAAGAAATCATACCCCCACTCTTGTGTCAACATCCATCTTGTACCAAGAGAAGTAGGGAAAATTTGAAATTTATCTATAAAATCCATCCATGGGAAGAAATATCGGACACACATTCTTATGTTGGCCAAATTTCTCCCCAACAAACCAGCTTGTGTTGTCTACCAGCAAAAGGATTGGAAGGATTCAGTTGCTGGCCATCCAACACCTCAATCCAAGAGACAAGAGCTCACCATGTGTCCATAAATCTACCATACTTTGAGAAGGAAGAGAGTCTTGCTGAAAACTTGAGGGGAAGAGACCCCCTTGTCTTGGATATTGGAGTTTTGTAGCTCAAAGGATCCACTACAAGAGATTTTACATTCTATATTATACTACCACCAACACCTAATAAAGGGAGAGAGCTCTCCATTTTTGAGTTATTAGTGTGTTTTCTCTATTGAGTGTGCTTCTTGTGCATGTTGTTTGTTTTTGTTTCTTTTTTTATGTAGCATGCTAGGGTCCATTTAACTTATCTTATTACATGTTGAACTTGTTCCACTAATGTTTGACAAAACACTTTGACCCATGACTTGCTTGTAGTAAAGCAACCTCCCTATTACGCATAATTTCTTTCATCTTCTGATGTGCCAAATACACTACCACAGGAATGGCGACTCCACTTGATTCTTTATTTTGAGTTAATGGTTGTTGATGAAGGTCCTTCTTCCTACTCATCTTGTTGAAAAACCACTCATGCACCCTCTCATCACTTTCAGTCACCCTCAGTCAGAATTTTTTTCTTAGAGAAGGCATATTTTTTTAGTTTCTACCAACCACATCGATTCAATTTACAGAGAAGCGCGATTTTCACACCTATGGGAAGATAAGCCGCGCGGTAGGCAGTAAGCCCAATTTTCATTTTTCTCTGTTTTTTGCAGTTGTAAGGTGTTGGAAACCCAGAAGAAATTTTCCATCACTATGCTCTGGTATTTCATGACTGGTTTGGACACTTATTTTCTAGAGTTTATCCTAGCAAGTAAGTAGTTTTAATTCTATTTTTTTATTATTGCAAGTCACTTAGAGCTTAAGTAGGGGAAAGTAAGTCACATTCAATCCACATATGTTGTATGAACAAATGATTTTCTATTAAAAGATGAAGAACACATAGAATAATTAGTAGAAAAGTAAATGGCCCATACATCCACACATATTTAGCTAATTCTTGTTTTTAAATATTTTCATTAGATTAGTTCAATTTTTGTGTTAGGAATTGGGATCAGGACCAAACTGTCGAAAATAAAGAAAGTAATATTTGTCACCCTTGCACCTCACGGTGAGCCTGGGTATGCATATGAATGCTTTCTTAAGATAATTTTCCATCTCCCTATAGTGAAAAAATTAGTCTAACTAGCAAGGTGTAAGCACCCCACAATCCCCACGTCATTTATTTTTGCAATGAATAATCACACATAGCATAATTAGAAAATTATTGTAAAGGATCAACGCATATCCACATCTCATAACACTTGTGATTGTAAACTCCAAAGCACACACGAAGCATCACTAAGTAGTGGAACAAAAGGCACCCAGTGTGTTGGGACCTTTGTCCTCTTCTTACAGTTACTTCACCAAGGCATGCCCTAAGAAAATTGAGACTCTCTAAAAACAATCACTAATTGAACTCACTAAATTCTCCCCACAGGGGCCACAAAAGAAATAATATTTTAGGTTAGGAGCATCAGGGGTAGGCATCCAATAAGCCAATGTGGTAATTCTACATTTTGAAAAATATATGTTGACTTTTTAGGGGGCTTCAACTCCTTCTATCTTCCCATGGAACAAATACCCAAGCATTATTAGAGACTTGTTTCAGAGGGCATTAAGCTTAGGCCCAGTGCGTGCAGTAATTTTTGGGGCTACCTCACCCATCTAGTGCTCGGGACTAGTAATTGAATACCAATAAGGTCAAGATTGGAACACTCACATGGGATGATGGTACTTTAGTGGACAAAACTAGGGCATCCTTCCCTATAGGTGGTGGTGCTGGTAGCACTAGATCCTATTACCATTACCTTAGTCAATTCTTCAGCTACTGAAAGGCATCTCTAGGTCTTTCGCGGTATTAGCCCCAATACCCATCAAAAGACATCTTCGCAAGACTTAGTTACATTTAAGAGTTCAGGATGAATAGGTATATTTAGGTTGTTGAGTATCATACTCAAAAAAACCAAACCATATTTTTTTCTTGCTTGATCACATAGCGTTAATCTAAAGGAAAAATTACCTCTTATTTTTTCTCTTTGTTTTATGCATGTGATCATCTTTTATTTGATAATAATCTTCCTTCACTTATTAAACCAAAAATATTTACAATATTAAGCTATTCAATAGTATAATGGACCTAGCGGGACCTTGTCTATCTAGGAATTTTTTGGACCTCCCCCTATTAAAGGGAGGATTGCCATGTCTTTCGCTATTTAGGCATCAAACATGACACACCACCACCATTATCGGTTCATCCTTTATTGGGGCATATTTGGATGGAAACCCCCAAGGGTCACCCAACACCACACTAGTGGAAACCCCAGTAGGGTCACCACTCTCAACTCCTCCCACAACCCCTAGAGGGAAGATGAGCGCTACCCCTTCGGGGAGCCAACATAACATACAATAGGGTAAGCCACAAGGTATTGTTCCCGAGGCACCCACCATAAACCATTACACTTAGACATATATGTTTCCATAGTACACAATGGAAGTCAATACTCAGTTACCCTTTTTAACATCATTAAAAGTTCTAGATCTATCAAATTTAACTAATGACCCCATTTAGCATAGCCTTAATTGTCCTCCCATGGCTAGAAATCTCCCCTTAGACATACCAAAATTTGAAGGGAAGTAAGCAGAAGACCCCTAAAATCATGTCATGACTTTCCAGCTATGATGTTCGTCAAATAGTATCATTGATGATACTATTCGACTAGGATTGTTTCAACGCAACCTAACTAGATCTGTTGTGAAATGGTATGTTGAGAAGCCTTCTGCTTCACATGGGACCTTTAGTGCCCTCGCTACCACATTCCTCATCTATTTTCAGCTAACCATCCACCATGATTTGGAGATGGAATTGCTAACTCATTTTAGGAAATTGCTAGCTGTCCATATATCAAACCATATTCACGAATTGCAGCAATGTCGTATTTTGTGCAAAGCCAAACTTGACGATAGAGTTTTTTTGGACTTGTTTTTGAAAACTCTCATAGTAGAGATCTTAAAAGATGTGGCAAAATAGGAACCTACCTATGAGGAGGATGCCATTTGCAAATCCCAACAACTTGAAATCATTTACACCCAGTCAGGATAAATCTACAATGTCCTGGAAAATGCTGCACACCTGAAAAATTATAGATAATTTATAGATGCATCGACTGCAGAAAACTTGATGAAGTCATTGATCCAAGGTCACCTAGGCAGCAATATCTAGTACCTAGGATATTCGTACGATTCTACCCAGAACGTGACGCAAAATTGCTACCACCAAAGTCAATCTGCACCTTTATAGAATATGATGAATATGGTGTCACCATATCACCAATAGTAGGGAGGCTCGTACCCTCTGCTAAGGGGTAAAATGCTTGGGTGGAATTTGATGAATATCCCTCTCAGGGCTTTATGGTGCCCGAGGCAGACTGTCAGATTAGATGTAAAGTTACATAAATACTGCATACATGTTGATACTAATGTATGATTCATAAAGTGAGATTTAGAATGATTACCTCTTCGTGGACAATAGATCCTATGGAGAGTGCTAAGCAGTGGGGTAGAAGTCCTTCCTCACCGGCTCAAATCTAAATCCCGCAACCAATCAAAGCACCCATGTAATCTTCACAGCAGTATTACTTCTTAACAATTAAACAAGTATATAATCGACATTAAGCTATGGAAATATAAGCCATTTATATCATGTCTCATAGAAAAATGAACAAAAAATGTGACACTGAAACATCAAATGGACAAAACAGATACAATTATATTAGTTTATAAAAAGGAGGATTAAAATTGTTGGTTGTACCAATCCCTCCTCTGTCTCCCATTTCCTCTCTCTCTTTCTTTATATCCGAGTTTGATGATGCTTGAATGAAGAGTCCTCAATGAACCTCATCAATCTTCAAGCCTCACGCCTCAACAATGAAATTATGCTCTACATATGATCAAACCTTCGACCATTGAGCAAGAGCCAAAAGCTCCAATTTATAGGAAATGGAGAAGAAAGACCTTGCCAACCTTTCAACCTATTTAAATCGGGAAAGATCTAGACGTTTCCTAGCTTTTATTTTCTTTTTCCTTCCATAGGAGTTTATTTGTGTTTGGAAATATCTAATAAAAGTACTGCGCCATAAGTTTCTATTTTTGAACTGACTCTGTCTGAGAAAAATATAGAAATTCCAGTCAGTTTCCACGAGATATTTCCCTTTTCACATTTAAACACAGATAACATTTCCCCTTAGGCAACACATAGCATTACCCTATGTACTAACGCTCCCTTTTCATGGCGAGGATGCATTATAACTCTGACTAGTTGTCTTTGGGGGTGTGTTAGCTTGGAAAATTGGGTCTTTTCTGGGTCATTTCCTTCCTTCCATGTTACCTTCTCCTCTGAGATGATGAGGAGGTCATTTTATCTATAACAGAAGCCCCCTAAAGTGTCAGGTCAGAGGTGAATATTATGGACGAAATACTTTATAATATATAGTAGAGTGACAGGAGTTTGGAAGAATGAGGAGAACCTGAAACAATAGCAACATATGTCAGAAATATAAGTATATTTCCTGAGTCGGGCATTCCCATGCTCAGTAGCTATATCAAAATGATTTCTCTAGAAAATAAATATGAATAGTGTGTCCATCGATAATAAAAAAATGGAAGCTTCTTCCATTGCAGTATCAATCTGATAAGCTGTCTCTGAAAACAATATCGCAGCTCGAGAGAGGAAACAAAACTGAAATGATTTAAGCCTCAACCCAAGCTCTTGGTCTCCGCTTCACTAAATTCCATATTTCCATACATGTGAATGAAGGAGTTATAGTCGAACATGTGGGAAATCGTCTGATTACCAGTCAATAATGAAAACTATTAATAGACGCGAGGGTGGCCACCGATAAGGATGATGGTCCCCAAGATGCACAATACAATCTAGTGAGTGTGCATAAAAGGAGTTGATGTTGAACACTCATAGAATCATTCGACTGGGAGCCAATAATGAGAACTCCCAATCAAACATAAGGTAAGTTTCCACTGATGTCTGCAAGCACCAGGGTATTGATGTGTTTCTGGATCAACTTCCTAGATAAGATGTTGAAGTCGATAGGAAGAGATCTATCGAAATATAGGCACTGAGGCGTCCTAAATTAGTCGACATGAAATGAGAAAAGATGATTTTGTTTTGAAGATATTCAAGAGAAAATGGGAGTAACTGACGACAAATAATTTCTGGTAAATGATGGTTTGAATGATACAGGAAGAAGTAGATAGCAGGATCCTCTTGAACAATAGAAGGCACATTAATAGGGTACCAGGCAGCTTAGGCTTAATGAACACCAGAGAGTGTTAGGATTCACCAATGCAGGGGAATTCACATACAAAGGCAAAACTCATAGATGGTAGGGTTTGGCTAATTGAAAGTGAATTTTCTGGGAAGTTCCATGTTCAAGATTTTTTGCTTCCAAATTGACCTTCAAAGTATAACAGAATAAGTATCCACTTTGTCCAAATTCTTTCCCCGTATGATTAATTTTAACGAGTTCAGATGGGTAAAATCGGTGATCTTTTTATATTTAGAGAGTCTAAAAAACTTCGTAAAATACAACTCCATGGGGTACCTTTGTCATGTTTGATAACCAGGCATGTGGAAGGGAGAATAGTAAGCCCAACACAGTTCATTTTTCGTAAGTTAGTCCATTAAATCTGGATAAAGTGATAAAAATATGTTCAATGGACATATTCCTCATTTTGTTATGAGTACGAGGAGACAGAGTAAACTCAATATTCTTCATGAATTTTTAACGAGTCCAATGGAGAAAAACTCGATGATCTCTGTGAAATTTTAACGAGTCCAATGGAGAAAAACTCGGCTACTTTTTCGATTTTTTAACGAGCTAGAGAAAGATGGAAAATAATGGCTCATATTTCTTCGTCGTAGTAGATTAATGTAATGTTCCCAATTTTTAGCCTCAAGCTAAAAGGAACATTATAGTTGCACATTTTATTTTGTTTAATAAAATGGGTAAGGAGACACCTTAACCCTATTTTGATGAAGAAATAACACTCCTTGTGTGAAAAGGAGAAGAATAAAGCAGCTAATATAGACACCTAAGGGTGTGAATGGAACCCGGATCACTTGATTTATTCACCTTTGACTAAATTCAACAGCGCTGCCCAAGGAGGAGAGGCTTCCTAGAGAAGCTGCACAATTTTGGAGGGAAGACACTCACATGAGGGTGGAAAACCTAATTGGTGGGACCATGGTGGAGAAAGAGTTCCCTTTCTTTAAATGGAGGAGATGGCAGCCCATTTGCATCATGTTTGGAGTTTAGGATTGGGTCTTCAAAGGCTTGCATCCCTAGGCTGTTTAGCAAGGTGGTGGTGCCCTCGGGCACTAGGGTGTTCCTATTCGGAATCCCTACCTCGTCCTCAAGGAAGGATGAGGATTGAGCTGCATTTTCCTCAATCTGGCATTAGTCACAGCTACATTCATCTTCTATAGCGTTATCTCTACAACAGATAGAACGTTGTGTTGCTGGGTGCAGCAAGAGAGGAACTCATGGAGTCTCTCTTGATTTTTTTTCCTTAGTAGAGGAGTGATATATTCATTGGAGGAGCTGAAAGGAGGATTCCCAAGCTTCATTTCACATCTTTGGCACTTGGCTAAACTACCATCATCTCCCACTGTGCAGTCCATATCAGAAACTGCATTATTTTATGGAGGCAGTGTGAGGAGGGTTCATGGAGCTCATCAAGAGAGTGTTTTTGAGAAAAATGGATCAACCCTTTTGTGCTTAGAGACATTTTCAGAGGAGGGAAATCATATTTCATATATGCCATAGTTTCATTCTCATTTCATTTCCGTTGCAGTGAAAATTTACTTTTCACATTTGTATGTCCTAACATTTCTAGCAATCTCTCCTAGATTGGCTAGAAATCGCACAGTTCAGCCCATTTCATTGTAATTGGGAATTATTTTGTATTCCTTTAGCCATATGTATATTTTATGCGTATTCAGCAGCTACTACTCTCATATAGACTATGCAGGCATGGTCCTCTGACATTTTGTGTAGTTGCAGTAACTTGTGTATTTGAGGGTTTAATCATTGGAGATTGACTCCCATGGAAAAGGGGATTCATTCCTCATGATATTTCTGTATATTATTGCTGATATTATAATATGATGATGGCTTTAGTATTTTCCATCTTATGGTACATTCAGATTTGCAGAGTTAATGAAATGTTCATGTATTGTTGTAAGCTCTCTCATTGAGCCTTGTTTTAGAGATCTAGATTGCGGAGATTTGAATAACCCATCTAGAGTTATTTATTTGAGTTCATTTTCTGCATAGTAGTTTTATGATTTGTGTTCTAAGGCATCCCAATAGTGTTTTGTCTTATTTTTACAGAAGCTTCCTTATACAGCGTCCTCAAGGACCATATAGCAGAAATTCCCGAGGTGGAATATTGCATATCCATAGACAGAGTCTGTGAAGGGCCAGCTAGCCTCAGGATCTCTCCCTTCTTTGGAAGGAGACATATCCTGTAAATTACCCAACATTCAATCTCTGAAATGGACTTTTGATACCTCACTGAAGAAGAAACTGGAATATCTTAAGATATTCCCGATGGATCAGAGAGTTCCAGATTTGGAACATTACAGTGGTATCAAAGCATCAATCTTGGCTCAGCCTATGCACAAGATTTAATGCCATCAGCAAAGAGGAGCTTCTCTCCGAGGAGAGGAGATTGATAGAGGAAATAAGGGAAAAGGAATGACGAAAGAGGAGGTATCCCTTCTTCTTTTCCAGACCATTGAAGAAATCATTGAAAATCTTGATGAAAGGGAAAAGTGAGAAGATTTTCTGAGAGGGTTTTTTGATGGGACAAATCCTAGCTATTTTCATGGAGGGTGTGGGCATTCAGCCACACATGTAGATCCACAGCACAGTCCTTTGTTCACTTGCATTACAAGGGAGTAGAGGAAGGAAATGATGCCATGGGAGGAGCAGCGCTGCAACTCAAGGTATGGCTCATGATTGTTGGTTTGAAGGTTCCATTTTTCATTGTCATGCAAATGCAAAAACATATGATGCACTCACTAAGGGTTTGATGGAAGAACTTGGTGAAAATCATTGTGTCATAAACACAAAAATTTTGCATACATTGGAAAGAGCCAACATCATTGTCACATTAGGAGGAGATCCATCACCACATGGAGGTGAAAGGGGAGCCATTGCTTCCACTAGAGGAGCCCTTGTGTCTTTGCAAGGAGTTCCAAATATTTTTACATGTGGGTACCAAGGCACAATTCTAGAGCCATATGTAGCATTCACTGGGGATTATGAGATGGAAGAAGAAGAGCAGGAGGATCAACATGAAGGGATGATGGGCATTCACCCTTATCTACTTCAGATATTTTCTTCACATAGGATAAGGAATGCACTGCGCAGAAGAGAGAGAGGGACCTTTCATTCCTCTCATATATACAATCCACTTCCTATCTTGATGTCTCATTTTTTGGAGGCATTCCATTTGGGAGGCCACCTGATGAAGAGATGATGAGAGGCATCATGCTTTATGTTTCAGCACTCTTGGATTCTGGAGGGGTGGAGACATTGGAGGAGTCCATCACAGTGTAGAGAGTTGGGGATAGGCACAAGGAGGAGGGATACACTCTCTCATTTTCAGTACCACGCATTCTCATCAGTTTTACTATGCTGATAGAGTTGCTGCAAAGATGGAGGATAGCATCTTCATGATGCCAGATGACTGCTTCATAGATTTGGTGAGAGAGAGGATACTTCCTTTGAGGAAGGAATCTTTCATGCTTACATTGACCAGGATCGGGAGATCCTTTGGAGGTGATAGTCTCTCACGGGAGGCTCATTTTCAGAGATCATCATTTCTATTTGAGCATGAGCAAC
Source organism: Pinus albicaulis (assembly GCA_034641835.2). NCBI lineage: Eukaryota > Viridiplantae > Streptophyta > Pinopsida > Pinales > Pinaceae > Pinus > Pinus albicaulis. Next base: position 15,365,842 of record CM076577.1, on the reverse strand, counting down.
TACATGATGGGCATGGAAGAAACTGGATGGATGAATTTGGCATGGGGGATGTCAAATTAGTAGGAAGAAATGTGAGGGGAGCACCTTATTGTATATCACCAGCGTTGTCTATGAGGAGGACTAATCCATGATGGAGGACTTAGCTTTTGGTAGAGTACTCCTAGGATCTAGATGCATGCATAACTCTCGATGACCCGATAGAAATGACAGATATATTCTTGATGTGATGGCCATCTATATCGATGGTAGGATCTTCTTGACTAGATATTCTAGCCTCAAGGAGAAATGATTGCATGCAGCACATGAGGACCTTCTAGCTATGCACTTGGATGCATACTTTTCTTTTCTAGACGATTTCACCTGGGAGGGAATTCAACATGGCATATATCAGAATATGGAGAAATGCATAGCCCAATTGATGGTGGAGAGAACATCACAGCCACTTCCCTACTCATTGGAGGTGAGGGGAAATTTTCAGTTGAGCCATTTTAGCTCAAGAGATCTAGTGCATGATGGAAGAGGTATAATTTCGTATTTTTTATTGTACTTATTTTCATTGATTGAGAAGCATGATGTGTCAAGGATACTTGGTCCTTTTTGAATTTTACATGAGGATGCACTTGCAGCCATTTGCAGCAGTGCAATTGGCCATTCTTATAGTGGTTTGTGGAGGGAGCCACATGCTTCTTGGTGTGCACCATTGGCACCAATTTGTATTTTTTTGATTCATCTTGTGAGGAGTTTGTGGCAGAAAAAAAGTGGCTAGTTCATCACTTGTTACTTTTTATTTTGAGGCAGGCCAAGGAGGCACTGCACAGGTTCCATGAGTGGGTTTTGGAACCACTCTCTGATTGTCATTTGACAACTTGCTATTGCATATTGCTCCTTATATATTTCTGATGTTGTACATTTATTGAGGAGCATTGTTTGGAGAGCATTGAATGTACAACCCATTGGGAGCATGATGATACCTATTATACATGTTTCATTTTGTAGGAGATACCATGGGAAAACCATGATTGCCAAATTCCCACTTGTCTCTTCTTGTGGGTGGAACCACTTGGAGAATTTGAAGAGGCATTTCATGGTTGGATTTATTGATGGGGTAGCTTGGGCCATTCTTGGAGGCCATAATTTTTCAGCCCAAAGACAAAGGCAACCCCATATGTGTAGCAAATGGAGGGAGAAACATCTTGGGAACTAAAAGCCCAACCTTCCATTAAGCCCCAACACATTGGATAGATCCGGGGTTAAGATTTTTATTTGGATGATTACATGGATGAGAGGATCATCATTGGGGGTAAAAATGATCCCATGCATATCATCATTCCTACCTTGAGGAGGCCACATTCCAACAAGAAGGATTCCACCTACACCTTCTATCTTTCCATGAGGAGCATCATTTTAGCTTGCATACTTGGGAGAGAGCATTGGAGGGCACGATTATTGCAATATTCTTGAGCAGTGGTGGAGATCATTGATGAGGAGTCCACAAGAGAAGAAGGGGGAGAAAATTTTGTTCTCTCTATGCAGTTGATTGAGGACAAGCAACATATGGGAGGGGAGGACTGTAATGTTCCCAATTTTTAGCCTCAAGCTAAAAGGAACATTATAGTTGCACATTTTATTTTTGTTTAATAAAATGGGTAAGGAGACACCTTAAACCTCTTTTGATGAAGAAATAACACTCCTTGTGTGAAAAGGAGAAGAATAAAGTAGCTAATATAGACACCTAAGGGTGTGAATAAAACCTGGATCACTTGATTTAGTCACCTTTGACTAAATTCAACAACACTTCCCAAGGAGGAGAGGCTTCCTTGAGAAGCTGTGCAATTTTGGAGGGAAGACACTCACATGAAGGTGGAAACCCTAATTGGTGGGACCATGGTGGAGAAAGAGTTCCCTTTCTTTATATGGAGGAGATGGCAGCCCATTTGCATCATGTTTGGAGTTTAGGATTGGGTCTGTAAAGGCTTGCATCCCCGGGCTGTTTAGCAGGGTGGTGGTGCCCTCAGACACTAGGGTGTTCCTGGTCGGGAATCCCTACCACTTCCTCAAGGAAGGATGAGGATTGAGCTGCATTTTCCTCAATCCGGCATTGGCCATAGCTACATTCTTCTTCTACAACGTTAGCTCTACAATAGAGAGGACGTTGTGTTTTTGAGTCTCTCTTGATTTGTTTTCTTCAGTGGTGGAGTGATCTATTAATTGGAGGAGATGCAAGGAGGATTCCCGGGCTTCATTTCACATATTTTTCACTTGGCAAAACTACCATCCTCTCCCATTGCACATTCCATATTAGAAACTACATTATTTTATGGAGGCAGCATGAGGAGGGTTCATGGAGCTCATCAAGAGAGTGTTTTTGAGACAAAGGGATCAACCCTTTTGTGCTTAGAGACATTTTCAAATGAGGGAAATCATATTTCAGATCATCCATATCCTCATTCTCATTTCAGTTCTATTGCAGTGACAATTTACTTGTCACATTTTGTATGTTCCAGCATTTCTAGCAATCTCTCCTAGATTGGCTAGAAGTCCCATAGTTCAGCCCATTTCATTGTTATTAGGAATTATTTTGTATTCCTTTAGCCATATGTACATTTTATGCATATTCAAAAGCTGCTACTCTCATAGAGACTATGCACGCATGGTCCTCTGGCATTTTTTGTAGTTGCAGCAACTTGTGTATTTCAGGGTTTAATCATTGGAGATTGATTCGCATGGCAAAGGGGATTCATTCCTCATGATATTTATGTATATTATTGCTTATATTATATTATCATGATGGCTATAGTATTTTCCCTCTTATGGTACATTCAGATTTGCAGAGTTAATGAAATGTTCATGTATTGCTGTAAACTCTCTCATTGAGCCTTTTTTTAGAGATCTAGATTGGGGAGATCTGAATAACCCATCTAGATTTATTCCAGTCACGTTATTTCCAAAATATATATATATATGGAAATTTTGGTCTTTTATTTTTTAATTTTTATGTATTTTTTATTATGGAAAAAAATATACACTGATGCATGAGTCTTTCGATAATAAATGAAAAAAATTCCAATCCAACACATAATTTGCTAATGAATCAGCTAATGTATTAGATTTTCTAGGAATGTGCTCAAAAGTAATGATTTGAAAATAACGTTATAGAAGTCATACCCTAAAGTAATAACATAATAAGATTGGATGATGGACACAATAACTATTGTTCAAATGCATAACGACTAGCTGGGAATCTAACCTGACCACTAGATTAGAGATGTCATGAGATGTAGCTTCCGTGAGGAGTTGTATCACCGACATGTACTCAGAAGTATTTTTGGTGGAATTTCCTAGCAAGATTCCCCCGAAACCAAGTAGTTCTAACTCAGGTGTATAGAGGACCCAAGTAGTTGATGCAATGTGTCATGTGTGATGACTGGCACCATCCGCATATCCAATGTATGGTAAGGGTGATGAAGACATCTTTGAAAAAGAAGAGAGTCGTTCATGATAAAAACACTGAAATCCCAAAAACATCCAAACACACTAAAAAAAAAACCGATATACATAAAATTATAAAGCATATGCCCAGAGGAACACTAGGTGAAATACTTCTTCAGATAGAGCCCGTTGCAAGGCTCAGCGAATGAAATCCCATTACATTCCTGAATTTCGTATGCTCCTTTTCAAAAGGAATTTCATGATGACATAAGGACCAAGCCATAATGGTTGAAGTGTTCCTGCCCCCAAGAGGTCGTGCCTCTGATCATATAGTAGAACGAGATCACCTTCTTGGAAAGAACGAGGCAAGACAAATTTTTCATATTGAGCCTTTACTCGGTGCTTGTGAGATTTGAGTGCTAGTGTGGAATCTCGACAATTTTTGTCCAATTGATCAAGCGAGAGCAAGCACTCTTCTTCGGCAGTGGTTCCAGGTAGGAGTTCAACAACTAGCTTGAGTGATGGAATCTCACACTCAATTGGAAGTACTGCTTCCAGGTCGAATGCTAGTTGGAATTGCATGAAGCCTATAGCAGTTTTCATTGGCGTTCGGTATGACCATAACATGAAGTATAGCTTCCGATGCCATGTGGTTTTATGATTTTCGACTGTAATGTTCCCAATTTTAGCCTCAAGCTAAAGTGGAGCATTATAGTGGCATATTTTATTTTTTCTTAATAAAATGGGTAAGGAGACCCCTTAAACCATTTTTAATGGAGAATAACACTCCTTGTGTGAAAGGAGAAATAATGAAGCAGCTGAAATAAACACCTAATGGTGTGAACATGATGAGGATCACCTTCATTTGGCCGTCTTTGACCAAATCAACAGCGCTGCCTTAAAGGGTTGGATTGCTTGAGAAGACAACGTAGTTTTTGGAGGGAAAGCATTCAAAGGTGAATGGAAACCCTAACGGTGGTGCCTATGGTGAAAGGGAGTTTATTTGCTTTATAACAAAGAAGGAGAAAATAATTTGGATTATTCTTTGATTCATAAATTTCATAGTGAGGTCAAGGACTTGCACATCCGGGCTGTTTAGCAGGATTTCAGTGCTCTTGAGCACTGGGGGTGTTCCCGGTGGGCATCCCCCACCTCTTCCTCATGGGAGGAGAGGATTTGAGCTTTTTTTCCTCATTCTAGCATTTGTCCAAGCTCACTGCTTTAGTTGCAAAATTATTCCTATAGCAGGTTGATGCTATGTAGCTGGGGTAGTAGCAGAGGAAATCATAGAGTTCTTCCCTACTTGCATTTTCAGAGGAGGATGGATTTCTTATTTGGAGGAGCTGTAGAGAGAGCTCTTGGACTTCATTTTAGATCTGTGGCATCAGGCCACTGATTCACCATCTCCCACTACACAGTCACTTGGAGAAACTGTGTTATTCCATGAGGGCAGTGTTGAGGGGGATTCTTGTGCTCATCAGGAGGAGTGCTTTGAGTGAAAGGGGATCAGCCCCTTTTCCTTTGAGGACTTCAATCAAAGGAGGGAATCATTATTTCAGAACAGCCACAACCTCATGTTCATTGGTTCCAGCTGCAGTGACAATTTATTTGTCACTATTGTATTTTTCCCGGCATTTCTAGCAATCTCCCTGAGATTGGCTAGAAATCCTATATTCAGCCCATTTTCTCATGTATGGGCATTTATTTGTATTCCTTCAGCTATATCATATTTTTTTATGTATTTATCAGCTGCATATCTCATAGATACTGCGAAGTTATGGTTTTCTGGCATTTCTGTGTAGCTACAACTACTCCCACATTATATTGTGTATTCATTAGAGATTGGTTCTAATGCCTGAGGGCTTTGCTCCTCATGATATTTCTATATAATATTGCTGATATAATAATAATATGATGGTTGTGATATTTACCCTCTCATGATACATTCATATTTTTAGAGTTCTAGATTTATGTTTTGCATATTGTTGTAAGCTCTTTCATTAAGCATTGTTATAGAGACCTAGATTGGGGAGATCTGAATAACCCATCTAGTGTTATTTATTTGGGCTCATTTTCTACAGGGGAATTATATTATACATTTCATAGGGCATCTCAGTGGTGGTTTTCCTTATTTATGTAACAGATTTCTTATACAGCATCCTCAAGGACCCTGTGGCAAAAATTCCCGAGGTGGAATATTGCATATCCATAGGCAGAGTCTGAGAAGGGCCAGCTAGCCTCAGGATTTCTCCCTTCTTTGGAAGGAGTCATATCTTGTAAATTCCCCATAAATCAACCTCTGAAATGGACTTGTAGTAGCTCACTGAAGAAGGAAAAATGGAACATCTTAAGATGTTCCCGATGGAGCAGAAAATCCCTCATTTGGGACATTACAGTGGTATCAAAGCATGATCTTGGCTCAGCCTGTGCCCAAGATCCATTGCTATCAGAAGAGGAGCTTCTCTCCAGGGATAGGATATTTACAAGGAGACAAGGAAAGAAGAATGAAGGAAGAGAAGGTTTCCCTTCTTATTTTCCAGACCAATGAGGAGATCATTGAAAATCTTGATGAAAGGGAAATTTGGAGAAATTTTCTGAGAAGGGTTTGTTGATGAGACAAATCCTAGCTACTTCATGAAGGGTGTGAGCATTCAACCACACATGTAGATAAACAGCGCAGTCCTTTTTTCACTTGCATTGCAAAGGAATGGAGGAAGAAATGAGGCCATTGGAGGAGCAACATTGCAACTCAAGGTATGGCTCATGATTGTTGGTTTGAGGGTTTCATTTTTCATTGACATGCAAATGCAAGAACTTGTGATGCATTCACTAAGGGTTTGATGGAGAAAACTTGGTGAAACTCATTGTATCATAATCACAAACAATTTTCATACATTGGAAAGAACCAACAATGCTATCACATTAGAAGGAGATCCATCACCACATGGAGGTGAAAAGCGGAGCCATTGTTTCCACTAGAGGAGCCCTTGTGTCTTTGCAAGGAGTTCCAAATATTTTTGCACGTGGGTACCAAGACACAATTCTGAAACCATATGCAGCATTTTTTGGGGATTTTTGGATGGAGGAAGAAGAACAAAAGGATCAACATGAAGGGATGATGAGCATTCTGCATTATCTATTCCAGAAAATTTCTGCATATGGGAAAGAGACTGCACTGCGCAAAGGAGGGAGGGAAAAATCAGTCCACTCATACATGCAGTCTATCTCAGATATTGATGTCTCACTTTTGGTGGTTTTCCACTTAGGAGGCCACATGATCTAGATATGATGAGAGGCATCATGCCATTTGGTTCACCACTCATTGGATTCCGGAGGGGTGGATACATTAGAGGAGTCCATTATAGTGTAGTGAGTTGGGGATAAGCACAAGGAGGAGGGATACACCCTCTCATTTTCAGTCTCACCCACTCTCATCAGCTATACAACGCAGACAGAGTTGTTGTATGGATGGAGGATTGCATATTCATTATGTAGGATGACTGCTCCATGTGTGTAGTGAGAGATATGATACTTCCTTTGAGGAAGGACTCTTTCATGCATTGGAGTGGATGGAGGACACTCATGCTTACATTGCCCAGGATCAGGAGATGCTTTGGAGGTGATAGTCTCGCATGGGAGGCTTATTTTCAGAGGCCCTTATTCCTATTTGAGCATGAGCGGCTACATGATGGTATGGAAGAAACCTTTGAGGATGACTTTGGCATGAGGGGATGTCAAGGTAGAAGGAAGCAGTGTGTGGAGCACCATATTGCAGAAGACCAACGCTGTCTATGTAGAGGATTGATCCATGTTGGAGGACTCAGCTTTTGTTGAGAGGTCCCAGGATCCTGATGCATGCATGATTCTTGATGTCCAGGAGGGAGATTACTGATATAGAGTTTATGATATGGTCATCTACCACTATGGCAGACTGTTCTTGGCTAGAGGAGTTCACATGGGAGGGCATTCATCATGGCACCTATCAGCATAGGGAGATGCATATTCCACTTGATTATGGTGGAGAGAACCTCACATCCACTTCCCCACTCATTGATGGTAGAGGGGAATTTTCAGTTGGGCCATTTCAAGCTCAAGAGTTCAAGTAAAAATTGGAGAACGTATAATCATTTCATTCTATTGTGTACTTTTCATCCTTGTTTGAGTAGTATGATGAGTCAAGAAGAGTTTATCCCTTCTTGCATGATGTACAAGGATGTATTTGTAAAATTTTGTAGCAGAATAATGGGCCATTCTTATGGTGGTTTGTGGAGGGAGCCACATGCTCATTGGTGTGCACCATTGGCACCAATTAATATTTTCATGCTCATATCTTTTGAGGTGTGTGTGGCAGAAAAAAAGTGGCTGGGAAAGCACTTTTTGTTTTGATGCAGGCAAGAGTCTCACTGCACTGGTCCCATGAGAGGAGCAGTGACCCACTCTCTAGTTGTCTTATGGCAGCTTGTTTACATTATATTATGCTACCTTGTATTATTGATGCTTAATTATTCATAGGGAGCACCATTTGGAGAGTGACTTATATGTTGGGAAAACCCATTGGGAGTGCTATTCTCCCCATTACACATGTTCTATATTGCAGGAGACACCATTGGGTAAACCATGATTGCCATACTCTTACTTTTCTCTTCTTGTGGGGAAAACCACTTGGAGAATTTGGAGAGGCATTTCATGGATGAATATTTGGATGGGGTAGCTTGGGCCACTCTTAGAGGCCACACCATTTTAGCTGAAGGCCAACAGCAACCCCATATGTACTACAAAGGGAGAGAATAGATTATTGGGATAAAGCAGCAAAACTCTCCATTCAGCCCCATTACATTGCACAGAATCAGGGGCAAGGTTTCCATTTGGATGATAGCATGGTTGAGGAGGTCATCAGTGGGATTGTATTTTCCCATGCTTGTCATCACTAATACCTTGAGGAGGCCATAGTTCAGTAGGAAGATTTCCACCTACACCTTCTATCTTTCAGGGTGTACACCATTCCAATTTGCATACTTGCGAGGAGGCATTGGAGGAAAATTTTATGGTAGCATATCTTGAGCAGTGGTGGAGATTGCTGAAGAGGAGGCCATAAGAGAAGAAGAGGGAGAAATTTTTTTTCTCTCTATGCAGTTGCTTGGGGACAAGAAACATGTGGGAGGGGAGGACTGTAATGTTCCCAATTTTAGCCTCAAGCTAAAATGGAACATTATAGTGGCATATTTTATTTTTTTTCAATCAAATGGGTAAAGAGACCCCTTAAACCCTTTTTAATGGAGAATAACACTCCTTGTGTGAAAGGAGAAATAATGAAGCAGCTGAAATAAACACCTAATGGTGTGAACATGATGAGGATCACCTTGAGTTGGCCATCTTTGACCAAGTCAACAGCGTTGCCTTAGAGGGTTGGCTTGCTTGAGAAGAAAGCGTATTTTTTGGAGGGAAAGCATTCAAAGGTGAATGTAAACCATAATGGTGGGGCCTAAGGTGAAAGAGAGTTCATTTTCTTTATAAGAAAGAAGGATTAGCTCATTTGGATTATTCTTTGACTCAGAAATTTCATAGTGAGGTCAAGGACTTGCACATCTGGGCTATTTAGCAGGATTGTAGTGCTCTTGAGCACTGGGGGTGTTCCCGGTGGGGATACCCCACCTCTTCCTCATGGGAGGAGAGGATTTGAGCTACATTTCCTCATTCTCACATTTTGCCAAGCTCACTCCTTCAGTTGCAGCGCTATTCCTGTAGCAGGTTGATGCTGTGTAGCTGGGGTAGCAACAACGGAACTCATAGAGTTCTTCCCTACTTGCATTTTTAGAGGAGGATGGATTTCTTCTTTGGAGGAGCTGTATAGAGAGCTCTTGGACTTCATTTTAGATATGTGGCATCACGCCACTCATTCACCATCTCCCACTGCACAGTCACTTGGAGAAACTGTGTTATTCCATGAGGGTAGTGTTGAGGGGGATTCTTGTGCTCATTGTTAAGATTGCAACAAGATGATGAGCTTAGTGGAAAGAAGTCACCTTCACTAAGTGGGCCCGCAAGCTATTTTTTGGCACAAAGTCTATTTTTAGACTATGTCTATTTTTAGACATATGGATCATGTTCTATGAGTTGCAGGATGCTATTTATGGATGGTTGGTCAAGTTGGAAAAATAGATGGACTTCTATTTTTGGACACATTGGGCGAATCTATTTTTAGATTACTAGTCTAAAAATAGATATGTCAAATATTATTAGCTCTTAATAATATTTGGACTATAAACATTATCTTATTCTCTTGGAGCACTTCAGTTAAGTGCACAGATGTGGTACAAGAGCTGACAGAAGGAATTATGCTATTCCTAAGGGTTAAGTGGAGCTATTGCATGGATAATTTAGTTAGAACTCATGTGACAGAGTTTGGTGGAGTTGATTGAGGAGTTAATGGAATTGTGTTTAGTTTAACTAATCAAAACATAGTTGAACTAGTTGTATTTAGCCTAATTGATTAATACACTAGTGAAGAGTGGTGTGAATTAATTATTAATTAATTCACTAATTATAAACTCATTAATCAACTAAATAATCCATCAGTTAACTTCAGTGCATGGATAGTTTCAGTGGAGACCAGTGCAGAGATAGGTGAAAGAGCAGGTTAACTATCAGTTGTGACTATATTGTTGCATATTTGCAAAAACCAGTGATTGGAGGAGCCCATGAGGATTGCGCAATACAAGCCAGGTGGTTCAAGTTATTTAATGAGCCATTATACAACATTTATTATGCAATAGAGGCTGGCTATCAGGTGGCAGATATTGGAGCATGTGTTTTGTTAGATCTAGCTTGATTAGTGTGTAGCAATTGGAGTTTGTGCTGAGAGCTTGTGAGGAGCTTTGTACAATGATTGTTACATGATATCTATGACATATAATATACACATAGTTTGGGTTTTCAGCTTTAAGCTTTCCCATGAAATACTGTGTTCATATGTGTGATTTTTTATGGTTTTAATGTGCGCATGCAATTGATTTTATTTCCGCATGTAATGATCAATGGTAGAAGAGATTCTGTATTGTGCATGAAGATAAAATAGTGTGTGATCAAGAGAATATTGGTGAATAATATATCAGTTATTCAAATTTTCTACATGGTATCAGAGGGATATTGATCATTGGAGCAATTGCAAAAAATTGAAGCGGTTGAGTTTTGTGCTGGTGGAATTCGAATTTGCAGTAGTGTTTTCTTGGTGTCAAAGTTGAGATGTCTTTCAACAGATTGTGACTGGAGTATGCCCTTGAGGGCAGCTTGAATTATACTGCATGGAAGGACAGGATGGAGGCAGTGCTGGATGACAATGGGTTGAAGGAGTTCATAGATGCAGAAATTCCAAAACCTACTTCTAGTGATGCTGTTGTACTTGACGCATGGCAAAAGAAGACAGCAAAGTGTCGAAGAATTCTGTTGGAAGGTGTCAAGGATCACATAGTGTCTAGCCTTCATGGTAAGGCTTCTCCATTCTTGATGTGGAAATATTTGACAGATTTATTCCAAATAAAGAGAGACCAGAGGAAGTTGGCGCTCAAGGATAGACTCAGAAACATAAAAATGGAGAAAGGTGATAGTATGCCCAAGTACCTCATGAAGTTCAACCAATACAGGGATGATCTGGGAAGTGTGGGGGTTACTGTTGATGATGAGGACTTAGTGATCTTGGCTCTCCTTGGGCTTCCGAAGATTTGGCATTCCTATCAGGACTCTGTCAATGGTGGGGAGAAATTTCCAGGATGGGAGTGACTTTGGTCGGATCTTGTGCAAGAGGAGATAAGGCAAAGTACCAGGGACGGATCTTCATCAAATAATTCAGATGAAGAAAATGGCACTTTTTCTACCAAAGAAAATAAGGGGAAGAGAAAGAAGCATGCTTCTCAATCCAGTGCGAAAGGCAAGAAGCAGGACATGTCCAAGGTGAAGTGCTTTCACTGTCACCAACATGGACATTATGCCACTAGTTGTCCACAGAAGAAGAAAAATAAGAAGGCTACTGGATCTGCAACTAGAGAGGCCTTAGCCTCATAGTTCGAGCTGGATTTTTCGTTGATCAAATTCTTGGTCTCAAGTGTGATGGGTTCAGTGTGGTTTCTTGAGAGTGGTGTGTCTTTTCACATGACAGGAGATCGAGATTTGTTTACTGATCTGGATGAGAAAGATCTTGGAGTGCACATCGAGATGGGTGATGATGGTAGATACAGTGCGACCAGTATCGGTACCATTTCCTTTGAGATGGAGTCTGGTAAATACTTCGTATTGAAGGAAGTGATGCATGTTCTAGGATTGAAGAAGAATCTGATCTCTGTGGTGATGTTAGAAGGCAAGGGATATGATGTTGTCTTTAGTGAGGGAAAGTCTTTCCTACATAGCAAGGCAACTGGTGAGACCCAGAGGATAGGGGTTCAAGTTAAGAACCTTTATCAATTGCAGGTAGATGGTTGCATAGCAATGGCAGGCAAGGCAAAAGGAGTGGTGAGCCGGGATGATGGCAAGCTGTGGCACCAAAGATTGGGCCACCTTCACCATGGATATTTGAAGATACTGCAGCAAATTTATACTAGGCTTCCTAAGGGTACTCTTGCACAGTCAGATCAGTGCAAGGCATGTACCTTCGGAAAATTTGTGAAATCCACCTTTCACGAGAAGGATATTCATGCCACGACGATCCTTGAGAGAATTCACACAGACGTGTGTCGACCTTTCTCAGTAGCTTCGACAGCAAATCACAGGTACTATGTGATATTTGTTGATGATTTTTCTCGTAAGTGATGGATCTTCTTCATGCAGAAGAAGAGCAAGACATACTCAAAGTTCTGTGAGTTCAAGGCACTGGTTGAGAAAGAATCGGGGAAGCAGGTGAAGGCTCTTAGGAGCAACAATGGTGGTGAATTCATCTCTGGCGAATTCAAGGACTTTTGCAGCGCAGAAGGAATTCGAAGAGAGCTCATAGCACCTCATAACCCACAGCAAAATGGGGTTGCTGAGCGGAAGAACAAAACGATCGTGGGTGTTGCACGGGCGATGTTGCATGATCAGGGCCTACCCATTCACTTGTGGGTGGAGGCATGCAATACTGCAGTATATGTGCAGAACTGTTGTCCTCACAGGATACTTGGCATGAGTACACCCGAGGAGGAATTTTCTGGTAAGAGGCCTGATATTTCCCATTTGAGGATTTTTGGTTCACCTGTTTACATTCATGTGACGAAGGATGCCAGGAAGAAGCTGGAGCCGACTGCAGAGGTTGGGATATTTGTGGAGTACACTGATACGCCCCACAACTATCGTGTGTATTTTCCAGACAGTCGCAAGACTGTTGTGCGACGGGATATCAAATTTCAGGAGGAGAAAGCCATGAAGTGTTCGCTTGAGAGGGAGCCACACTTTCATGCAGATGAGGAGCTATTAGTTCCTAAGGATGAGCTTCAGGATGTGGATCAGCCATAAGAGGAAGTTCATGGAGTGGAAGAAACCACTCATGCAGCGCCAACCATCAGAGGGCGCAAGCGCACTACAGAAGCTGAGCGACTAGCTCAAGATGCAGAGAAGGTTGTAGGACCACCTACAGCACAGCGCAGACAGAGACAGTCACCGGATCGGTACACTGGATACATGGCTCTTGTGAGCAAATGTGTCGTGACAGAGCCATCCTCTTTCGAGGAAGCTGTGGAGGACCCCACATGGGTAGATGCCATGGTGGAAGAGTATGATTCGATTGTCAGAAACAGTGCATGGGAGATTGTCCCGAGACCGGAGGGGAAATCAGTGGTGGGTTCGAGATGGATCTACAAAGTGAAGCAGGCAGCTGATGGGAGTGTGGAGAAGTACAAGGCAAGATTTTTTGCCCGAGGATTTTCACAGCTTGAGGGGATCGATTATGAGGAGACATTTGCACCTGTCGCAAGGTATTCTTCCATACATAAGATTCTTTCTCTTTCAGCGTAGATGGGGTGGCACATTCATCAGATGGATGTGAAGACTGCATTCCTCAACAGAGTCATTGAGGAGGAGGTGTACATAGAGCAGCCCGAAGGTTTTGAGATCTTCAGCAGCGAGTCGCATGTGTGTAGGCTCAAGAGAGCGTTGTATGGGTTGAAACAAGCACCTCGTGCTTGGTACACACGGATAGACAGTTATTTCACTGGACTTGGATTCTCTAAGAGTGAGGCGGATCCTAACCTATACCAGATTGTGGTGGAGGGTAAGTTGCTGATCATTGTACTTTATGTAGATGATTTGATTTTGACAGGTGATGAGCTGTTGATACTCTCATGCAAGGATGATATTGCAAAGGAGTTTGGGATGAAGGACTTGGGCCTCCTTCATTATTTCCTGGGATTGGAAATTTGGCAGCGCAGTGATGGACTGTTTGTTTCTCAAGGCAAGTATGCCCGGGAGATACTGGAGAAGTTCAACATGCATGGATGCAAGCCTGTTGATACTCCTCTTCCTGGTGGTTGGAGGAAGGAGGATGCTACTTCAGCGGAGGTAGTGGATGCCACTGTTTATCGACAGTTGGTGGGGTCGCTTATGTATCTGGTCAATACACGGCTCGATATATGCTATGCAGTTAACCAGCTTTCACAAGCTATGGTTAAGCCTACCAAGCTCTTTTGGAAGGCGGGGAAGCATGTATTGAGATATCTCAAAGGCACATCGGGATATGGATCATGGTACAGACAGGAGGATGAGTTGAGGCGGCATGGCTTCACGGATCAGTATCATCATATCAGAGATTGTGTGCAGCGGAAGATCATGTTACTTTCATACATTCCTACGGAGGATCAGGATGCTGATATCTTGACGAAGGCGCTCACCAGGAGAAAATTCGAATACCACGGGGGCAGGATAGGGGTTGCAGATAATCCTTATCTTGTTGAGAGGGAGTGTTGAGATTGCAACAAGATGATGAGCTTAGTGGAAAGAAGTCGCCTTCACTAAGTGGGCCCGCAGGCTATTTTTGGCGCAAAGTCTATTTTTAGACATATGGATCATGTTCTATGAGTTTCAGGATGCTATTTGTGGATGGTTGGTCAAGTCGGGAAAAATAGATGGACTTCTATTTTTAGACATATTGGGCGGAATCTATTTTTAGATTGCCAGTCTAAAAATAGATATGTCGAATATTATTAGCTCTTAATAATATTTGGACTATAAACATTATCTTATTCTCTTGGAGCACTTCGGTTAAGTGCACAGATGTGGCACAGGAGCTGACAGAAGGAATTACGCTATTCCTAAGGGTTAAGTGGAGCTATTGCATGGATACTTCAGTTAGAACTCATGTGACAGAGTTTGGTGGAGTTGATTGAGGAGTTAATGGAGTTGTGTTTAGTTTAAATAATCTAAACATAGTTGAGCTATTTGTATCTAGTTTAACTGATTGATACAATTAGTGAGAGTGGTGTGAATTAATTATTAATTAATTCACTAATTATAAACTCATTAATCAACTAAAGAATATCGATTTAACCAAAATTGCATGGAGACGATTTCAATGTTGGAGACAGTCACAGACATCCTAAAAGCCGAGGTTAACTGGTGTGACTATACTATTGCATATTTTCAACAACCAGTGATTGGAGGAGCCCATGAGGATTGCGCAGTACAAGCTAGGGGGTTCAAGTTATTTAATGTGCCATTCTACAACATTGATTATGCAATAGAGGCTGGCTATTAGGTGGCAGAGATTGGAGCATGTGTTTTTCTAGATCTAGCTTGATTAGTGTGTAGCAATTGGAGGTTGTGCTGAGAGCTTGTGAGGAGCTTTGTAAAATGATTGTTACATGATCTCCATGACATATAATACACACATAGTTGGGGTTTTCAACTTTAAGCTTTCCCATGAAATATTGTGTTCATATCTGTGATTTTTTATGGTTTTAATGTGCACATGAAATTGATTTTATTTCTGCATTTAATGATCAATGGTAGAAGAGATTCTGTATTGTTTATGAAGCTAAAATAGTGTGTGATCAGGAGAATCTCGGTAAATAATATATCAGTTATTCAAATTTTATACACTCATCAGGAGTAGTTCTTTGAGTGAAAGGGGATCAGCCCCTTTTCCTTTGAGGACTTCAATCATAGGAGGGCATCATTATTTAATAATAGCCACAGTCTCATGTTCATTGGTTCTAGCTGCAGTGACAATTTATTTGTCACTATTGTATTTTGTCCAACATTTCTAGAAATCTCCCTGAGATTGGCTAGAAATCCTATATTCAGCCCATTTTATCATGTATGGGCATTTCTTTGTATTCCTTCAGCTCTATCATCATTTTTAATGTATTCAGCAGCTGCATCTCTCATAGAGACTGCGCAGTTATGGTTTTCCGGCATTTCTGTGTAGCTGCAGCTACTCCGACATTACATTGTCTATTCATTGGAGATTGGTTCTAATGCTTGAGGGCTTTTTTCCTCATGATATTTCTATATAATATTTCTGATAGAATAATGAGATGATTGTTGTGATATATACCCTCTCATGATACATTCAGTTTTGCAGAGTTCCAAATATATTTTTTGCATATTGCTGTAATATCTTTCATTGAGCATTGTTATAGAGACCTAGATTGGGGAGATCTAAATAACCCATCTAGTGTAATTTCTTTGGGCTCATTTTCTGCAGGGGAATTATATTATAAATTTTCTGGGGAATATCAGTGGTTTTTTTCCTTATTTATGCAACAACTTCCTTATAAAACGTCCTCAAGGACCCTATGGAAGAAATTCCCGAGGTGGAATATTGCATATCCATAGGCAGAGTCTGAGAAGGGCCAGCTAGCCTATGGATTTATCCCTTCTTTGGAAGGATTCATATCCTATAAATTCCCCATCATTCAATCTCTGAAATGGACTTGAAATAGCTCACTGAAGAAGTAAAAATGGAACACCTTAAGATGTTCCTGATGCAACAGAAAATCCCTCATTTGGGACATTACATCGAATAACCGACGAATCATGGTCTTGAGGATGCCATTTACAACTTCGACTTGACCATTTTATTGCAGATAGTAGGATGAATATTTATCTTGTCGAAAACATAGCATGGAATTTAACTTCGTCATCATATGGTTCTGAAAGTGTGAACCATGATCTGTGACGATTGAGATGGGTACACCGAAATGACATATGAATTGATTGAATAGGAAACGAGTGATGATTTCTCCATCAGCCTTAAAATTTGGAATGAATTCTCCCCATTTTGTGAAGTAGTCAGCCACAAATACGATGTAGTTGTGTCTGTCAACAAAAGTGTGATTGCATGCAACGAAGTCTATTCCCCATTTAGCGAAAGCACGAATAGAGATAACTGGATGAAGAGGGGTGGGATGGGTGCACATTTTCTTCATGAAAATATTACATGGATGGCACTTCAGGACTGCTGCAATGAAATATTTAAACAAAGTGGGCCAATAGTATCCTTCACACAAGATTTTCTGGGCAGTAGCTATGCTAAAAAGGCTACCACCGTACGCCCCCGCATGACAGTCATTTAAAACGTGTTCCGCCTCTTTAAGAGTGAGACAATGCCAAAGAATAGTATCGACGCCACGATGAAATAGAGTATCGTTTAGTACGAGGTAGTGTTTCTCTTAGTGACGAATACAACTACGGTCATCTGACGTGAGAGTTGGGTGGAATCGTTGAGTTTGGAGGTAGACCAGAATGTCTCCATACCAAGGACTAGAAGAATCGACTAGATAGATAGATTCATCAGGAAATAGATTATGAGATACTTCGTTTAGGTCAATTATGGGAAGGTCCGACAGTAATTCAGTGAATTATAGAGATTTATTTTCTTTGGCAGCAGCGAAAACCAAATCAAATTGTTGGAGGATTACAATCCATTTGGAATATTTTCCTCTAATGATCTGATGAGACAATATGTGTCGCATGGGATTCTCCAAAGCAATTATGGTAGTCTGCCGTGAGATATAGTATCTCCACATGTGAATATCATAATTTGGGTCCAATGAGACCTTTTGACAAATAATATATCACATGCTTACTGTTTTCATCGTGAACTTGTACCAAAACCATTCCTAGCATGGATGGTGAGGCTACTAGGTAGAGGAGAAAGTTGTGTGAATAGTTGGGGGCACTTAGAAGTAGGGCAGAGATGAGCGCTCATTTCAAGGTGTCAAATGATAGTTGAACTTGATCATACCATAGATATAGTATCTCTTTCTTGAGCAAGCGCATCAAGCCTTTCATCATCTCGGCATAGTTTACTATGAAATGATGTAAGAGGTTTTCCTTCCCTTGCAAACATTGGATTTGCAGAATGGATTGTGGCGTAGGTAATTCAACAATTTTCTTAACCTTATTGGGATCAACCCTAATCCTGTGCTTGGAAATAATAAAGCCAAGAAGACATTCGGACTCAAAATAAAATGCGCATTTATGCAGATTTAGACATATGTTATAGAACCTACACCGAGGGAAGATTTAATTGAGATGTTTAAGGTGATGGGATCGCTTCTTGGAGTGAGCCAAAAGGTCATCCAAGTAAGCTTGTACAATGTGTCTGATATCGTGAAATTCAAAGTCCATAGCCCTTTGAAATGTTTCTCCCGCATTCTTCATAATTAATGGGAGTTTACGATACGCAAATGTGCCCCAAGGACAAATGAAGGAAGTTTTATGCTGGTCATATTTTTTAATTTCTATCTGGTTATATCCCAAGAAGCCATCCATAAAGGAGAAATATTCACATTTGGCACAATCATCGAGAATTTGATATATGAATGGAGTAGGATAATTGTATTTTGGAAAAGCAACGTTTAGATCACGATAATCAACATAGAATCAGATGATGCCTTGTTTTTTATCTATTGGAACGAGATTGGATACCCATTTCGTTAGAGGAACGGGATAGATGAAACCAATGTGTAAGAGTTTTTTGACTTTAGTCTTGATGGTTGCCTCTTTGCGAGGGTGGAAAGGTCGAAGCCTTTGCCAAACAAGCTTGGCATTGTCATAAATCTTGATTTCATGCTCGACTATAGATGGATATATGCCGAGAATTTTTTCATAAGACCAAGCAAAAACATCGCGGAATTTCCTTGGGATTTCAATCGGCTCCAAATTGAATATTTCCCATGATACCCTTGTTGAATGAGATATCGATGAGCATAGTATTGGAAAGGTTTCCCCTATTCCCTTCCACGTCTATGGTTTTAACAATCGTGTAAGCAGAGGGAACGATCTCATGTGGGTCAAAATATTGGATTTGATTAGTGGTCGCGTCCAAATCAAACATCGAAGTGCGATGGTGAAACTCTCCCCAAGTTCGTTCCTCTAGAGACATGATCTCTCGAATATCTTCATCTGTAGGAAGGACTTCATTAAGGAGATCCTTAGAGGAAACTGTGATGGGCGAGAGGGGGGTACCGTTGGTCGAAGAAAAAGATAAGCCAACTCAGCTGGTGAGAGCGACATATGATCTCCGTAGGAATCAATGTCTGAAGGCACTCGTAGGATCCATGGATCGATAGAGCCATCCGAGATGGTGGATATCATTGCAATCATGTGTGGAACCTTAGGTGGTAGGAGAGGAAAACAACCCATCAGGGAAGATGCCTTCAGAAGACCAGTACCGACACTGCCTGAAGAGTCAGTAACGCCTCCTACTAGGGGTAAAATTCTACTTGGTAGTGTGGAATAATCAAGGATTTAAAAGGAGAACTGATCCACTCTGACTATCTTCCCATCCAATGGAAAAATGATGATTCGAGAACCTGAAGAGAAAATGGCAGTCATTGCGTAAGACCAACTACGACCCAGTAATATATTATAGTCAAGATAACAATCTACGAATTCTATGTCCACCATTATCATTTTCCCACTAAGTGAAATGGTAAAGCTAGCAAGGTAGCCTTTTGGGAGGAAAGTGTGGTTGTCGAAAGCTTTGAGGCAATTCAATGGCGTAGATAAAGTGGGAGAACCCAAAGCGAGCCAACACGCAGCTGACATAACACAGGTCAAAGCATCTTCATCTATGACAGTGCAATGGATTGGTCTCCCTTTCGACATAACTTGTACTTGGAAATAAAGCTTGTGTGAAAGGCAAGGGTTGGATTTTTCCTTGTCGAATATGGCTAGCATAGAATCTTGGGGGTCAATTCCACTAATGGCTAAAAGAAGAGCTTTACTTTGCGCTAGGAGGTTTTGCAATACTTCGAGTGCAGACATGGCTAACAGTACTTGCGCCAAATCCTCTACAATGTTGTAGTTTTTGGAAGCACGTGCAGAGGTGTTATGAGTCGTGCGTCAAAGTGTCCCTTTGGCGAGACAAATCACAGGGTCAGCATCAGGCATTTCAATATGCAAATCATTGGGCAGTGGTGGAATCAAACTTGAAACAGGTTCATGAGCCTCAATGGCTGGATTTACATAGTTTTTAGCTCGGGTTTGGAGTTCAACACTCTCTACAGCATAAATGGCAGATGATCTTTCACTGGAAGGATGAGTACCACCATTGCCCCTTTGGGAGGGTTGTGGCGAGTTTGCAACCATGTGTTTTTGTTCCTTATGTGGATTAGGGAAGGGATTGTGAAGGACAACATGTGTCCTTCCAGAGTCCTTGTTTGTAATAAAATATTTTCATTCCTACAGTCGAGGAAATTTGTATGTCAAGTGATCCTCTGCACAGATTCTACAAGGGAATCTCATTGGTTTCTTCTATCCTTTGTCATTCTTAGTAGCATTTTTCTGATTTGGATTATTCTGAGTACTGGGCTACTCTTTAGAAGCAGAGGTATTTTTCTTATTCTTCTTGTTCTTGCTGCTAGGTTTTTGTATAGACAGCATAGAGTTTACCTCGGCAGTGGGCAGAGTAGTCAATTGGTTAGGGGTGGTAGCAGTCAATGATGGCTAGGAATTTTTCCCACTAAGCTGGTTTATGGCTACGCTGGAGGTTGCACCAACGATGAGGTCGGTGTGCACTCCAACTAATTAAGTAGCGGGAGGATTCAGGTTGCCAGGGGCATGGGGGATTAAGTCATACAACATGCCAGATTGTGAATAGATGAGATCTAGATGTTGTGCACGACATATGGATTGGTCTTCCGTGACTGTAACACACAAGAAAACACCCTTAGCAAGGGGTGGTAAGAGTGACTTGAAAAATCAATTTGATAAGTGATGATCCGAGATTGGTGCTTTTACTAGCCTTTGTCTATGTCTCCATTCATGAATGTGATCAGAGATGTGGGTGGTGGTGTCTTGGCGCAACGAGGTTAAGAGTTCTATTATGGTTTCATATCGAATAGGTAATTGGAAGTTCTTAAGAAATTCCATAGGCAAGGCACCAAAATTATTGACAGACCCATGTGGAAACTGAATGTACCATTTGGCAACATTTCCTGTGAGAGTGTGGGGGAAAAGTTTAAGCTAGATACTATCATCCACCATGGAGCTAGAAACAGACCATAGATTAAATGTGGTGATGTGTTTAGCCGGATCCTCCCCTTGTTTCCCTTCGAATTTAGGGATTTCAAATAGAATCTTGTGTGGTATTGGAGGCCAGAGTGGGTTGTGGTTGATGGGATCATTGGTAAATTTTTAGAGTTTGGGGATGTCTAAAGCTACCAAGAATGGTAGTTACGTTTTTACCCCCAGCTCTATCCAAGGAAGTGTTGGATGACCATTCGAACTGTAGGGCCCGACCATCAATGTGTTACCAATGGGATAAGTAGGACTTCGTTGATAAAATTTCCCAGTGAGTGGGGGTGTAGGGGTACCAAAGTAGACCCTACACCAGAATTTTGACCACTCAAAGGAACAACGTTAACAATTCGTTGTCATGCTTTTCCTAGTGAATGTAGGGGTACCAAAGTTCCCCCTGGCATATATGTATTCATGACACTACCACCTAGTATAATAGCCAAGGGGTGTGAACTCAGCAATGGGTTCCAACCAAAATGGTTGCTAAAAGGAACCGAAGTATCCCTGCTAATGGGAGCGGAAACCGTGGGTCTTGGCACAGTCACAATAGGAGTAGATCCCGAAGGGTTCAGAGGTCCGCTTACGGTTGTGGTGACCAGGTTGCTAGGACCAGGTATCGCCTAGCATTTGGGGTTGTTAATAATTCACGTAGAATAGAAAAATAGTGAGGAAGATGGTGGTGGAACCAAGTTGGTTACCGATGACGGAAACCCCATGGGCACTGCTTATGAAATGGATGTAGGTGCAGCCGAAGACATAACTTGGCTTGGTGTAACTTGAACTAACAATGGCCCCAATGGGTCAATGAGAGGAGGATTGTAAGGAGGTACAAATACTTCCATAAAAGGATCCTCTAGAAACTCCGTATGATATGGAACTATATGAAATTCAGGGGTTGTCACTGGAGACTACTCTTTCAGAGAAGGCACTGGCTCATTGAGACTCGACTCCTCCCCCGGTGTCAACAGAGGGAGACCTTGCTGCCGTCTAGAAAGACGATGAGGGTCGAAGGGCGCCATGGTGGCCTATTTAATTTTATCAATTTTTTATTATTGTGATGTATTATAAAGTCTCAGTGATTGTAACCACACACCTAAAAAATAAAAAATAAAAAAGGACTTAGAAAATCAATCAATCAAGTAGCCATAAGGGGTATGACCCTATGTGAGTAGTATCATTTGCTAGAGATTAAACCCAGTATCACAATAGCATACAAAGAGAGTTGGTCAAATATACAATTACGGTTACTCTAGAGCTTCACCTGAACCTCAGGAAATAGGTGCAAGGACTCTTGTGAAGATGATTACCCTCCCAAAGACTGAATATGGAGTAGGTCCATTTGTTTTAGGTACCAGGGCAGCCCGCCCTAGTCACCTTGTGTAAGTCCCTAAAAAGTCTGGCAACTAAATATACCTCAAATCACAGACACTTTGAGGGGGGTCATGGTCGTAGACAACACGCTATATGGGTAGAACACCTAGATCCCCGATCTAGTTTCGACATCCCCAAGGGCAACCCTGATATATAGTAGGCCCATTGAATGCACCTAAATGTGGGCTACCTTCTCATGCACCCTGGTTTTGTCTCGTGCTTAACTCCAGTGGTAGGGGAGTGGTCTCGACAGTATGAGTGAAGTAGGATTCACTTTTTAATGACTCTAGTTTCAAGTTTTGTGATCTTGGGTGATTTTCTCACTTCTCCTACCCCAAGATCCTAGCCTGAAATATTGTTGGTGTGAGCTCATAAAAATTCTTATGATTAATTTTATTATCTCCTCATTCTTAGTGTACATGATTATTAGTCTTGCAGAGGGGGAGTGGACGTATGAAATGTAATGAGACTCTAACTCAAAACCATGTGGAATAAATGCTCTAAATATTCAATTCAATGAAGATTTTATTCTACATGGAGAGATCTTTCAAACATCCATGTACTAAACATTCAAATAATGTAGTTCAACTTTAAAATATTCATACGTCTATCTATCCTCTCTAAAAAAATTTTAACCAAAAATTTTTAGAATGAATTCAGCTATGTTCAGAAAACTAAAAAAAAAAATCTTCTTCAAAAAGTAGATGCCACTAACATTAAATTTTTAAACAAGAAAACTAAACATGCTAGCTAGTAATCAAGCACATGGATCGAAGAAAATAAGCTAATCTGGCAGCCAATAACTCCACAGCCAAAGGGAAACACAAAAGGGGTGTAAACATCAGATTTTGGTTGGGTAACAGTAGCAAGAAAACGCTACAGAGTGTTGATGAAAGGACTAAAACACTGTATCTAAGCATAAGCAACGTTATAATGCACTGAAACACTCTCAAGGGGAGTGTTACTGAGGGTAAATTTGTATAGATGGCTAGGTAGGGTATATTTTGTACTTTGTAAGCTACTGAGATGATTACAAAGAATGAAAGATGATCATAAAGGTATGTGAGTAGAGGAAAAGTGCCAAAGGCTAAGGAAAAATCCAGAAACTTGGGATCATGTCTCCAACAGAGTCACCATTTCTTCTAAGGGGTAAAATTATTGGGTGGAAGTTGATGAATATCCCTCTCAGGGCTTTCTAGTGCCCGAGGCAGACTGTCAGAATAGCTATAAATTTACATAGATACTGCATAAATGTTCATACTAATATATAATTGACAAAGTGATATTTAGAATGATTACCTCTTTGTGGACATGAGATCCTATGGAGAGTGCTAAGCGGCATGGTAGAAGTCCTTCCTCACCGGCTCCAAATCTAAATCCTACAACTAATCAAAGCACTCGTGTAATATTCACAACAATATCGCTTATTAACAATTAAACAAGTATATAATTGACATTAAGCTATGCAAATATAATCCAATTATATCATATTTCATAAAAAAATGAACAAAAAATGTGACACTGAAATATAAAATTGAAAAAAATAGATACAATTCTATTAGTTTATAAAAAAGAGGATTACAACCATTGGTTGTACCAAGCCTTCCTCTGTCTCCCAATTCCTCTCTCTCTTTCTTTATCTCCGAGTGTGATGATGCTTGAGCCAAGAGTCCTCAATGATCCTTGCCAATCTTCAAGCCTCACACCTCAACAATTAAATTCTTCTCTACATATGATCAAACCTTCGACCATTGACCAAGAGCCCAAACCTAAAATTTATAGGAAATGGAGAGGGCAAACCTTGCCTACCTTTCAACCAGTTCAAATCAGGAAATATCTAGATGTTTCCTAGCTTCTATTTTCTTTTTCCTTCCATATGAGTGTAGTTTTTTTTGGAAATATCTAATAAAAGGTTTGTGCCATATGTTTCTATTTTTGAACTAACTCTTTGTGAGAAAAACTGGAAATTCCAGTCAGTTTCCGTGAGATATTTCCCTTTTCACATTCAAACATGGATAACGTTGCCCCTTAGGTAAGAAAAAGTGTTACCATAGGTTTTAATTCTCCCTTTGCATGGCTAGGGTGCATTATAACTCTGCCTAGCTATCTCTAGGGGTGCATTACCTTGGAAAAATGGGTCTTGTCTGGGTCATTTTATTCCTTCCATGTTACCTTATCCTTTGAGCTGATGAGGAGGTCATTTTCCCTGTAACACCCTCCCTCATAGGGGACCCAATACTCATCTAGGAATGCAAATGGAAGATATCCTCCAAATAACCTTACACCAACCAAGGACAAGGAAACCAATAGTCCCCTTTCCCTGCAAAAAATCCACCACCGCAGAATGACGTGCCGGTGAACTTAGCAACCTTCCCAGGCTCAACATGCCAGGATTATGACCATGAGAACTAAAAAAACCCTCCTAACACTGCAAAAAAATAATCTTAGAAATAAAGAAAAAGGGAGACTCTGGACAGGGGGGTAGTAACCAGCAACACCCCCCGCAATCTCAGTTTGGGGGCAACCCCAACCGAAATCAAAATTAGGAGCCAAAAAAAAAATCCCAAGGTAAAAACAAGAGGTCCAGTCTAAGGACAAACCATTCTTGTGCCATATGTGGTGAGTATGTCCACTACACTCACCACTATCCCGAACTCCCTTAACTAAATTTTTTTTAAGGTAATCGTGGACAAGGGGGACCTACCGAACAACCTACTATAATGCAGGAGCCTTTCCCCTACCAAGGAGTGGTTAACGCCCAACAACAACAACCACCCCAAAATGATAAAAGGAGAAACAACCATGAAATTTACATTACTGGCGAAGAAATGTTCTTCTAGACAAGGAATAGGAACTATGACGCCCCCCCAGACACCAACCCATTAGGTACGAGCACGAGTGCACCTACTACACCGTTAACCATATCCAAAGTACCTATAGAGCCCTTTCAAAAAATGGTCAAGGGACCAACCAAAAACATAGAAAAGTGCTTAAAATATTCCCATAGATACAACATAGTGGATGATTTAGCACAATCACCTGTTGCCATGTTAGCCTTAGAAGTCCTACATTCATGCCCAAAACAATGGAAACCCCTACTTTCTGCATTAGGCGCAATCGACCCTTCCAATTCACACCTAATGGATTTTGACCTAGAAAAAGAAAGCCCTAGGTTTTCTTCTCTGGTCACCTTCCAAATACCAATGTCAGTCCAGAAAATCACCATACACCGATGCATCATTGAAGAAAGAGCATCTACATGCATCATGTCCAAATACATTTGGCCGAAGTTGGGATCACCTGAAATGAAACCATCCGACATCATGCTTAGAGCATATGATGGTCAATATTTAGCCCCCATCAGTCTATACCAGAATGTCCTTGTAAACTTGGCTGGAAAGATGGTACTTATAGACATTGAAGTCTTAAACGTGCAACTAGACTACAATATATTCCTCGAGTGGAGTTAAATGTATGTAATGACTGCAATAGCACCCGATATATTTAGAGTGATGATGTCCCCCCATGAAGATCGAATCATCACCTTAGACCAATGGACATACTATGATAAGAAACCCATGATGGCTCTCGATGTCGTCTTACATTACGTAGACAGAACTGCGGAATCTCTCATGCAGTATCAATAATTTGTCCCCGGCCAATTCAAACCATCATCGATCCTAGGATCATTTCTAGGAGACCCCCCTATCAAACCAGAGGCAGCCCCATATATCATAGGGGCACCAATGTGCATGATTATATCATCAAACACCAAGACCAGTCGAGATATGGAAATAATTAGTACGGAGACTAAAGCCATTGGCACGAAATTCCACCCATGCAAATGGACAAGGGAGAACCTAGAACCATACTATACATACAACAAGAGCCTACATCCTGCTCATACACAGTCACCCCAATGGACCAAAGACGATAAATGAAGGAAGCCCGATAAACCCCAATTTTTTCATTGTGCAATGAGCTTGACCACTTAATGACACTGTGACATGAATTAAGGGCGTTTAACCATTGGTACCAAGTCCCTCACATTACCCAAATAAAATTAGTTCAGCATCGAAGACATACGTTTCAGAATTGTCGAAGAAACCACCATGTGGACCATTGTCCCCACATCCATCGGTTCCACTCTATGTTTGATTTCATGCGATGCTTCATCACTGAAAACTCTGACTTAGCTTGCTTGGACATGGAATTTGCAAACAGTACTACTACGCAAGGGACGGAAGAAAAAAAGACAATATTATATGTTTCTAAGGAGAGACAGTCACCTGAACGTCGACTTACCCTCGTTACCACCATCAAGCTCTTATACAACTCTATCCACTCTGTGATGAATAATATCACTTCACCGCTGACTATGCAACTATAGATCTGTTTCATAAATGGTATCCAGTCAACCCCGTCGTACTACGAAAGCTTACGAGCAGTCGAGTATTCATGTCGAGTTTGTTCAGGTGACCATCGAGTTCATCGTTGTCCCTATATCCATCGATTTCAGTTAGTGTTAAATGGTTTATGTCAAGCATAACATGCCTCGCCACATTTGACGAATCAGATTTTTAATCTAAGTAAAGTTAAACAATGCAAGAAAATTTGGCAACGAAGTCCATTTTCATCATGTCAGCAAAAAAATGACCAAAAAAGGGGCACATCATCACCCCCAACCACCATCCACGGATAAGTCCATCTTGTGCATTATGCAACGCACGTGACTACTTGGTCACCCAATACCCAAATTTAAGATAATTCCGCAAATGCTACCCAATTACTCCTGCATTCCAAATGGAATGGATAACCAAGGGAAAATAATCTTGTCGGATTTGTAATAATAACCATCAGAATTGACACTATATTTACGTCTCCCAGTTTTGACCTTTGTTAGACACCATATGATCATTAGCTACCCAATACCCAGATGTAATTGGTCTAGAACCAAGACAGCCTGATGCAAGGCAACCTACCCCAAGGGAGCCTGCCCCTATTCATTACCCAAGCATTAGGAAGGCTAAGCCAACCCATTGTCCCAGCAGGGCCCAAAAATATCAAATAACGACATGTGGATTGTGTGATAAAAACGACCATAGAGTTAATCAATGTCAAGAACTAAAGAAAATCACTGATAGTATTCGCATAGTCACCACCATCCCACTGATCAATCTCTTCAATCAAGAGAAGATTACACGTTTCTATTGCAAGATTTTCTTGCAATTACACCATACTATGAATTTCGAATACCTCACAAGGCTACGAGTGGAAAGGGTAGTGTTGAGTATGAACTCCCAAAAATACTCAAACCAACCAAAACCAAAGACTTGGAGATGGTAGAAGCGCAAAAATGCTCTAATACTGAATCATCTCTGAGCATCCAGTTCCGGCACAAAGAGTAGTCTTGGTTCTCAAACCATCTACTCGATAAGAACCCTGACACTTTGGACCATTTGCACAAGTCCCAAGGTAGCCTGCCCCTTACTACCCAATTACCCAAATGCTACCCAATTACTCCTGCAGTCCAAATGGAATGGATAACCAAGGGAAAATAATCTTGTCGGATTTGTAATAATAACCATCATAATTGACACTATATTTATGTCTCCGAGTTTTGACCTTTGTTAGACACCATATGCTCATTAGATACCCAATACCCAGATGTAATTGGTATAGAACCAAGGCAACCTGATGCAAGGCAACCTTCCCCAAGGCAGCCTGCCCCTATTCATTACCCAAGCATTAGGAGGGCTAAGCCAAACCATTGTCCCGGGAGGGCCCAAAACCAGCAAAGAACGACATGTGGATTGTGCGATAAAAATGACCATAGAGTTAATAAATTTCAAGAACTAAAGAAACTCACTGACAGTATTCACATAGTCACCACCATCCCACTGATCAATCTCTTCAATCAAGAGAAGATTACACATTGTTATTGCAAGATTTTCTTGCAATTACACCATACTATGAATTTTGAATACCTCATAAGGCTACGAGTGGAAAGGGCAGCGTTGAGTATGAACACCCAAAAATATCCAGACCAACCAAAACCAAAGACTTGGAGATGGTAGAAGCACAAACATGCCCCAATACCGAATCATCTCCAAGCATCCAGTTCCGGCACAAAGAGTAGTCTTGGTTCTCAAACCATCTACTCGATAAACACCTTGACACCGTGGACCATTTTCACAAGTCCCAATCACAAAACATAGTTGTGCACCTTAATATGAACATTTAGGCACCTCTGCACTCAACGTAGCTTCTAAATTCATAAAAGTGAGAGTAACCTTAGTACGCCACAATAAGAGCATAAGATTTCTCTCACATAAGAAACCACAATGAAAATTCATCTACCATTCAACATCGATGACACACAACACCACATACGATTCATCTCATCATGCATGGGAACCATGACTCATGTTTTCTACTCATCTGTCATTGCTGTCAAGACCACTACAACTACAATAGTAGTTGTAGCACCGATAGTGAAAACTCAACCAAACTGCACCATGTTGACCTCCTCTATTTCCACAACATCAACTATGGAATCATATTCATGTCTGTCAGCCAGAACTATTAGGCCTAAGCCAATTCCTCATAGCCTCAAAAAAAATGATTCACCCTTAGACGTCTTGTTCCATTCAGATGGGGATATTCTACAGGCCATGAAGGAACCAGATTGTTTGTGGGACTTGTTTGGGCTCAACCTAGTCTCCTAAATTGAGTTCATTTAATTGTCAACCAGGGTTGGTAAACTGCTGAAGTGAAGTGCACTGTATGTGCCTAGGTGTTTGTCTCTTAATGCGTTGTGTTTAGTGTTTTATGATGTTTTGGTCTTTTGTGATGATTTATGATTTTTTTGGTCTTTTGGTAGTTTTATGTTCACAAGGAAAATGACTAGAAATCTAGTGGAAAGAAGCTAATGATTGAAAACAGAGTGAAGCCTAATTGGTTGATGACAAGTGAAAAATGCAAAGGAAAATACTGAAACAGAATCAAACCTAAACTATGACTAAGCAAAATATCAAGCTTGATAATGACTTCTAGAAAATGAATCAAAACATAAACCTAACTTGTCCAATTTTTTTATCAAAGGTATTTTGAAAGAGATTGAGAAATGGTCAGCTAAGTATAAAAATTCTCCTAACTAAACAACTAAACAATCGACTTATAATGAGACAACATTTTATCCATGATTAAAGATTTGTTGAAACATATTTGGAGGAAAACATTGGTACCATCATAAGATCTCTACTCTAAGACTAGTTCCTAACTCTATTCTGCAACTTAGTTTAACATTACTAAACCTTACTCAAGAGTTATAGATTTCTTTTTAAAGTAGTCTTTTGAGAAAAGGCTTTGTTTATAAAGTGGTAAAGAAGTTGCAAAAGTACTTCAGGCCTTGAAATGATATTGTCTTCTGTTCATATGGTTATGAATCAATTATAGATTTGGAACAAGAAGAGGTTTTGTAAATAATGAAGGCTGTATTGTTAAGTTTAACAACTAATGTAATCTAATATGAAGTGGATGACAACTAATTGTGGAATGTAAATACAATGAGCTAAGCTAAATCTGAACTAAAATATCACTATTCTACAAGAAACAGTGCTGAACTAACAAGCCATTATCAAACTTAAAACAAAATAACAGAGCATGAATTGAATGCAATTTGACTCCGGAGTACCCTAACTAAGTTATCATGCATTAATCTATGGGATTCTACAGCCTGTTTTGTCCATCATGATTGGTATTTTGGAAGAGCTTCTTAGAACAATCCTGCCTGTACAATTCAGTGCAAATGCAAACATAAAGACTGAAAGCAATTTAAAAACTAAGACATCACAGCTATCTCGTACCCATCATTATGGTATTTTGGAAGGGCGTTTTAAGAGTAAGATCATCTATGCTACTTAGTGCAAACAAACATCTGAAACGTTCAGTATCACAGTCATGCCTTAGACATCATAAGGATTTTTTGGAAGAGTTTGCTTAGTATAAGTTCAACTGTGATAGTGAACAAAAGAAATTACAATTAAATCCTACAACACTATAGCCATTTCCCATTCATTATCATGATCTTTTGGAAGAGTTCTTAGAACAAGTATAACTATAGTGTCTAATGAAATTAACTACGAACTCAAACTTCAAAAACGTAAAAACAACTAAGATACTTATCTAAATTACGAAAGTAAAGCCGTGCAGGAGGCAGGGGCCCTCTACCACCAGACGAAATCTAACTCCAAATCAACTCAGCGCATTCAAAGAAATGTTGTTCTCTTCATTAAAGTAGAAATAACTTGAAACAGAGTATTCTTCGTTTTCAGAAATATAGCATGAAATCTAAGCAAAATCTAGACTATCTCTCGGTTTCCCAAGTGTTTTTATAACAAATTTACATAACAGAACTTGCAACAATACAGGGATCCTTGTCTCTCCTTGTCAAAATCACATTAGGACTCTGAAGATGGCAACGTAAAGAGAAAAAGGACATCTGTACTAAGACATTCCTATTAGAAGACTGCCTCCTTAAATGAGTTCCCACGTACCAAAACCATGTCCAGAATTCGGTTCTTCCTTCATGGTGAGCAAAAAACGATGTGGACATGACGTGGAATATACCCATGTGTGTTTTTTCTTGAGAGGACACCTGGAACATGCCTGAACGTGAAGACAACTACAGAATTTCTGGTTAGCTACGAAATGTCTGCATTATGCAGCTAGTTCCGGTCAAAATGCATTACAATGACAAAAATCACAAAACTTAGCAAGTTAGCCACGTTAATCATTCTAAAAGTAATTTTAACTAATTTCATTGATCAATTGGGTCTGGGATAACAATGGAAAAAGGAAAATGAGGTAAAGTAAGATGAAAGAAAGCACAATCTTGGGGCTTAACATACCCCCACTGTTATCTTCTTGCATGTCCTCATGCAATCTATTCCATAAACTCAGAGACTTCTGCAAGAACATCTAATCCTCTCCTTCTTCTTTGCCTGGAAGCTAAAGGTCTTCTGGGTTTTCTGATGACAGGTTTGAACCTTAAGTTGATAAGTGCCCTGATTAGCTTCTTGTTCCTCTTTTTCAACTTTTCATTAGCCTTTTCCACTTTGTCCATTGTAGAGATAAGGTTGAGTTTATACTGGTTTTGAGTTTGACTTGTTCCTTTAGAATATCATTCTCATTTTTGATGTGTCTATTAAGTATTTCCAGCTCATACCTATCCCTTCTTAACACATATATTTCGGACAGTGGAGGACTAGGGGTTCTATCTCTACTCTCTGAAGCTTTCCTTTCCAATGTTTCAACATAGTCATAAACTTCTTGCTGAGTAGGGTCAATTTCAGGGGTTTCTTCATTAAAATACTCTTCAACATCTTCTTCAATAGATGTTTCCTCATCTTCTATATTTATCACCCCTGTTTGTTTGATCTGAGTTTTCCTTTGTTTCCCCCTGAGTCTATGGCTTCTTCTTGGCTGGGATGATCCCTCTCCTTTTTCTGTGGCATATTTTCTGATTACCCTCTCTTTCTTAAGTTTTCTCTTAATTTGAGTCAACTTCTCTGAGATTATTTCTTCACTACTTTCCTGTACTGTTTTGTCAATTTCAATTTTAGAGGCTCTCCATTTTTTGCTTCTCCTTGTAGGCTGATGTTCAGGTGAGGGCTCTTTTGGCTCTTCAAAATGATTTCTTATCAAGAAATTATCCCAAGTATCATTTTTTTTGGCTAAATGGTGTTCAATTAAAATCTTAACCAAGCCATGATGGTATAGAGTTGTCTCTAAGAATTGGGCCCTTCTTTGAACACAGGAAGCCATCTTTTTCAAAATTTGAAGCAAGAAATAGGGCAAGTTTAGCTCTTCCTCCAGAAAATGCATTATCAGTCTAATATGGTAAACATAAAATGTGCCATATCTACCTTCACATGTGATAAATTTTTGTAGAATAAGCAATATGTTTCTCCATTTATTTTTCAATGCAGAACTTGGAATTCCATTTTTAAACACAGTGACATCCATACCTAGTGATTTTAGGATTTGCTTCCATGATTCATTGTGAAATTCTCTGTTTTTAAACCATATCTCTCCATTTCTAAGCAATCCTGTTGCTTCTACAATGAAAACCTCAGTGACAGTGAATTTAACATCTCCCACTTCAACCTCAGCTCCTTTAAATGATCTTGCAAATGTTTTAGTGACTTCTTTGTGGAAGCCATTAAATTTCTCAAGAAATTGTAGCCATCCTACCTGTTGCAACATTTCTCTACTTTGAGGGTATCCTTCCAGATATTTTGTACCCACTAGTTCAGTTCTTACAATGAGGCCCATAATTCTTTCTTCAATCTTCAGATTAATACTCTTTCTGCCCACAGAAACAATAACTTCAACCTTCAAACTGATATACTTCTGGTTCACGGTGAAAATGGATTCAATCTTCAAACTGATATACCTCTAGTTGACAGTGACAATAACTTCAAATTCCACACTGATATACCTCTGTTTCTCGGTGACAATGGCTTCAAATTCCACACTGATATATCTCTGCGTTTACGGTGATAATGCCTCAATCTCTGCTCACGGTGACAGTGCTTCAGTCTCTGCTCACGGTGATAATGCTTCAATCTCTGCTCATGGTGATAGTGGTTTGATATTTAAAATTGATATACCTCTGCTCACGGTGATAGGGATATCTCTGTTTTGCAGAATGAAATGATGAAGGGCTGGCTACGGAATGGAGTGGTGGAGGTAGTTACAGAATGAGTTAATGAAGTGAGGTGAAGAAAACAAATTAATGAGTGAAAAGACTGCGGATATTTTTTACAATGGAAAAGAAATCATCATTAAATGATTTGGCTGGGTGACGTGAGGAAATCAAACACTTCAGCCTTTTTAACCGCTTAAATGATGGTCGGGTATAGAATTTGAAATGAGAGATTTTTATCCAAAGTTTGTGGAGGGTATATTGGACATGATCAATAAAAATAATCAAAAAAACTTTTTCGAATGATTCATAACTAGACTATACTAAATTTTTTATGAAATTCCATTATAATCAAAACTTTTTAGCTTTTCTTTTCATTTTCTTTTTGTGGTCTTTGTCTTCTTTGTTCTCCTTTGGAAGAGTCTTCATAAACCTTCTTGATTCTTCTTATTCATGGATATACTGGATCATCTTGTTGCAATTCAAATGTCTGCTAATTAGTGCCTTTTGGATTTGTAGCTGCGGAATGACTGTCTGGCTGCGGAAAGTCTGATCAGCTGCAGAATGTATGTTTAGCTGCAGAATGTACCTGTAGAGCATTTTAATCATGGAATGGAGTGGTTTGGAATATAAGTGAAATGTTATATGGCATGAATGAAGATGGATGATGAGACATGATATGTATGAAGTGGATGATGAAATGGAATGGATTCAATTTATGAAATGGAGTGGAAGAATATAGGAAATGTCCTGCAATCCATGACATGTGTTATTCATTTGCAGAAAAACATCAAACTTTAAATTTTGATATGGAAATGAGGTGGATGAAGTATGGAATGAGATGAATGATATATGGAATGAAGTGAAGGATGGATGAATGAATGAAATGGAGTATGGATGGATAAGTGAATGGAATGAAATGAAATGAGATGGATCATAAGTACAATGGATCTGAACTTATGATTTTGTAACAACTGCTTGCAAAAACAAAATGGGAAAAGTTAGAGTGTCAGAAAGACTCTGATTTTCACCCTATCTTTTCTGTATAAACATGCCAATCAATGATTGGTTTTCATGTTTATACTTTTTTTTTTTTTTTAAAAGAAATGTTTCAGAAAGTTCAATCAAGTTGATGAAGAAGAAAGATTCTTCTTCATTAACTTCACATCACTGTTTTCTTGGAACTTCTTGACAGATTCTTCTCTTGAGAGTGGTTTGTGATACAGCTTCAATCTATGACCATTCACAAGAAAAGTGACCTCTTCTTCATCTATTGTCCTGATTTTTACTGCTCCATTGTCAAAAATTTCAACAATTTCATATGGCCCAAACCAATGTGTTTGAAATTTACCTTGAAAATCCTTGAATTTTGAATCAAACAAGAGAGCCGAGTCACCTTCTTTGAATTTCTTCTCTTTGATGTACTTATCATGCCATCTAGTCCTTTTCTGTTGAACTAGACTTGTTTTCTGAACTGCATCTTGCCTGATCTCATATAATTCATTAATCTGCTCCAATATATGCTTTTGTGCCTCCATTAAATCAAGTCCTAGCTGAACTGCCATTTTTAAAGTTTGAATCTGGAACTCTATGGGAAACAAAACTTGCTTTCCATAAACAAGTTCATAAGGAGTATGGCCTGTTGTGTTTCTCCATGTAGTTCTATAGGCCCACAAGGCTTCAGGAAGCCTATCTACCCAATCTCTTCTATGTAAATGAACAATCTTTGTTAGGATTCCTTCAATGACCTTATTAGTAGATTCCACTTGACCATTTGCTTGTGGAAGATAAGGAGTAGATTTTCTATGCCTGATTTTGTATCTCTCCATCATTTGTTCCACTAGCCTTGATGTAAATTGAGCTCCTTGATCTGTAACAATTTCCCTTGGGACACCAAAACGAGTAAAAATATCCTCAAAAAGAAAAGTAACTACAGATGCTTCATTAGCAACAAGTAATGACTTGGCTTCTACCCATTTGGTAACATAATCAGTGCAAACTAATATATATCTCTTCTATCTTGATGGAGGACTAATAGGTCCTACAAAATCCAAAGCCCATTTTTCAAAAGGTTCAATATGTACCTGAGGTTGTAATGGCATCTCACCTGAAGGAGAAGGTTTCCCTACCCTTTGGCATCTGTCACACCTTTTGACATACTCTTTAGCATCTTTAAATAAGGATGGCCAATAATATCCTAAATTAAGGATCTTATAGGCTATCCTCTTATCAGCAAAGTGTCCACCACAAGGTTCATCATGACATGCTTTGAGAATCTCAGGCATCTCATCTTCACGAACACACCTCCTAATGATCAGATCTGGACCTGTCATGTACAACTCATTAGCAACCCATGAATTTTTTGCACTGTCATAAATGATTTTTATTTTATCTCTTGCATTCATTATTGAAGGAAATTTCCCTGAAACTAAATAATTAGCAATATCAGCAAACCATGGAGTTTGAGTAGAAATTGCAAAAAGATATTCATCGGGAAATTGATCTTCAACTGGAGTGTCATCTTTGATATTTTGGAGTCTAGATAGGAAATCAGCTACTGTGTTTTGTTTTCCAGGCCTATCTAGAATGGTAA
Organism: Pinus albicaulis; assembly: GCA_034641835.2. NCBI lineage: Eukaryota > Viridiplantae > Streptophyta > Pinopsida > Pinales > Pinaceae > Pinus > Pinus albicaulis. The sequence continues at coordinate 15,330,254 of CM076577.1, read as the reverse complement.
TGTTGAATTCTTGTAAGAGCAATAACCATCTTATGAATCTGCCATTAGTAATTGATTTGTTCATTAAGTATCTAATTGCAGAATGATCAGTGTGAACAAAAGTTTCATAGCCTGTTATATAGTGTCTAAATTTGTTTATGGCATGAACAACAGCTAAAAAATCTTTTTCAGTTACAGTATATTTTAACTTTGCAGGAGTCAAATTTTTACTGGTATAATAGATGGCATAAGGAATCAGGTCTTTTTTTCCCAATACTGCTCCTAGAGCTGTATCAGAAGCATCTATTGAGATATGAAAAGGTAACTTCCAGTTAGGTCCCCTTAATATAGGTGCTTCAGAAATTTTGGTTTTCAGGGTCTCAAAGGCTAACTGGCAATCAGAATTCCACTTGAATTCAAAGTCTTTGGTAAGCAATTTGAAGAGTGGAGATGCTATCTTGGTGACGTTTTCTATAAACCTCCGATAATATCCTGTAAATCCTAGAAAACTCCTAACATATTTTTGACAACGTGGAATAGATAAGTTAGAGATGAATTCAACTTTTGACTCATCAACTCTAATCCCATCCCTTGAAATGTGATGCCCCAAAACAATACCTTCAGTAAACATCATGAAACATTTCTCATGACTAAGTGAAAGATTTGCTTCTTGACATCTCTTTAAAACTTTTTCCAAGTTTGCTAAAGCTTCTTCAAAAGTGTTTCCATAAACTGTGAAATCATCCATGTATACCTCTACACAATCACGTATTAGATCTGAAAAAATTCCTAATACTGCCCTTTGGAATGTTGCAGGTGCATTGCATAATCCAAATGGCAATACTCGGTAAGCATAGGTACCCCAAGGACAGGTAAATGTGTTTTTGTCTTGATCTTCAAGTGCTACTTGGATTTGATTGTAACCACTAAACCCATCTAGGAATGAGAAGTACTTTTTGCCAGCTAATGTATCTAACACTTGATCTATGAAAGGTAATGGAAAATGGTCTTTAAGAGTAGCTTTGTTTAGTTCCTGGTAGTCAATACATACCCTCCATTTACCATTTTTCTTTGGCACAATTACCAAAGGATAAACCCACTGAATATCTGAAATGGGATAGATGAAGTTGACATTTAACAATTTTTGCAATTCTTCTTTAATAATCTCCCTAACATTTGGATTCATCCGTCTTTGAGGTTGTCTGATTGGTTTGCAATTTTCCTCTATATAGATGTGATGAGTGCAAGTCTTGGGGCTTATCCCTTTCATGTCAGTGTACTCCCATGCATATGCAGAAGAGTGTCTTTGTAATACTTTGACTAACTTTTCTTGTTGAGATTTCTCTAGGTTCTTATTTATGTTCAAAGTTTTTCCTGGAAAGATCTCACTTGTAGAGCTGCCAAATTTATCCATAGAATGAAGAGACATCTGCCTTGATGACAAAAACTCAATATTGGATCCCTCTTGAAATGATTCATATTTGTGTTCTGGAGAGGATTCAAAGTTTTCTAGAGTATTCAGAATTTGATTATCTTCACTAATTTCTGAAATTGTGAAGAGAGGTTGTAAATCTTCTTCATCCTCTATCCATTGAGTGTCATCTAAATCTGTAATTGTCCTAGCTGGAGGATATAAAGTGAATTTCTTAGTTGAAATACCATCAGAGATATACATATCACCGGATCTACAACTAATAAAAGCATCAGTTGTAGCCAACCAAGGTCTTCCTAATATAACAGGATGGACTCCTAGATTATTCTTAGGAGTTAGGATCATGAAATCCACAGGGTACTCCCAAGAATCTAGGGACACTGGAATATCTTCTATTAACCCATCTGGTTTGATCACCGATCTGTCTGCTAATTTTAATAATGTGGGTGTAAAGAGAAGATTAGGAAGTTTCAGTTTATCCATGATTTGTCTACTCACGATATTGATTGCTGCTCCTAAATCAATGAGTGTGTTTTGGATTTCAATTCCATTGATGTGAATTTTAACAACTAGATTTCCGGGGTCAAGATACTTTGGAATAGCAATCTTTCCCATCATAATATCTGCTATTTTTCTTGCCAGTTGAATTTTCTTTGTTTCTCTTATTCTTTTTATTGTTTTCTTCATGCTCAACTCCTTTATTGTTTTGGCTAAAATTGGAATTTCCTTGATGGCTTGTAATAATGGAATTTTAATGCAAACATTTCTCAGCTCATCTAGGAAATCATAATTAGGCACCATAATTTGTTTTTCTACACCTCTATCAATTTGTAATCTTTCTGGAAAGGGAGATATAGAAGTAGATGTGGATGGTTGCTCTAATACAGGAGTTGAAATTATTGGATCATTTTGCTTTGATTTTTCAGTGTTTGGGTCTTGAAAGGATGTGTCTTCCTCAAGACTTTTATTCACCCGTAGAGAGTCTTCCTCAGAGTTATCTTGTTCTTGTATGATCACAAAAGGTTTCCTCTTTTCAAGTATTCTTCCAGACCTAAGTTGAACATCACTAAGGTCTAAAGGAGTAATTAAATAAGTTGGAAACTATTGGCCTTCTATCATGTATGTGTTCTGAGGATTTTTATTATTAGGGTTTGGTATGGGTTGAGCAGGCAATTGATTTGATTTTTGAGGGAATGGTAATGAAAGTGGTTTATTTTGATGTGGTAGGTTCTAATGATGTTTTTGAGGATTTTGTTGAAAATTTTGTTGAAGATTTTGAGGAAAATTTTGTTGAGGATTTTGAGGATAAAAATGTGGGTATGGTGGATACTGATAGTATGGGGAGTATCTTCCATAAGGACTTTGTGATCCTTGTGCCCAAGCTGGAGATTTATTTTGAAATTGAGGCCAAGGTTGCTGCCAAGAATTCCAAGGTGGAGGTTGATTATACATTTGATCATGGAATCCTTGTGTTTGAGGTCCCTGCTAAGGCCTTCTAGATACAAAATTGATAGACTCTGTGGAATCTGTAGGAGTTTCCTCCTAAAAGACAGCTTTGAGACCAGGAAGAGAAGGACAATTCTTGGTCTCATGTTTTTCAGAACAAATGACACAGGTTTCTACAACTTTTACATCCAAAGGACACTCTCTCAAGGCATGTTTCTTTCTACATTTGGGACAAAATATTGCCAAGGCATCAGATTCAGCTTTTTTCTTGTTTTGTATCTTAAGGGTGTCTATTTGTTCACTAAGACTCCCTAAGATGTCAGATTTAAAATCATCAAGCATATGTCCTATTTCTGATCTACTTACTGTCCCAGAAGCAGACTTACTTTCCCTTGCAAGAGCAGGATCTCTTGGACCTTTTACAGTTTTAGATTTGCCTCTTGAAAGGTTGATACATAACTCAGATATTTCAGGTAATGTGAGCTGTGATATATCCCCTTTTCCCATCATGTTAAGGATATCCAACCATTCATCCCTAATTTTTTTCAACAAAAGAGCTTTTAAGGTGTCTTGATCTAGGTTTTCCATTTTTGCTCTTTTGATGTTGTAATGAAATCTCTCCAACAAATCTTCCAAGTTTTCATCTTCTTTTTGTAACATCTTAAACACTTCTTCCTTATGATTGACCGGTATAAAATAATCCAGATACCTCTCTAGAAATGCTTGTTTCATGTCTTCCCATGTCCTAATAGAACTATTGATCAAACTCATAAACCACTTCAATGCTGCTCCTTTCAATGTTGAAGGAAATAGTTTCAGTTTTTGAGCATCTTGTAAGTAGTCATAAGTTCTACACAAAACTTCAAATTCAAATAGGAAGGTTTCAGAATATTCAGTTTTAAGTCCATAGAAGTTTGGAAGGATAGAGAGTGAAATGTTTTTCATGGTTGTATTGGTTTCTTCATCAATTATAGGGAACCCAAAAGAGCTTCCTATTTCTCTTCTACCTCTTCCTCTACCTCCTTCTCCTTCTACACCTCTACCTCCTTCTCCTCTACCTCTACCTCTACCCCCTCCAAATAATGTGTGTTCTCCATTAAAGACTCCTCCTCCTCCTTCTTCTGCCATGGTTAGTTCCTCTGTAGTAGTAGGAAAGTTTGTGTCCCTAACAGGAGTCCTTGGCTTTTCTTCCAAGACAGATTCAATGGATGAAGTGGAAGGTATTTCTAATGGAATATCTGACCTTAGATCTTCTAGGAGTCCAGGATCAGTAATGGATGGAATGTGGGTTTGAGTTGAAGGTGTACTAGCTCTGGGTCTAGGTGAAACAAGTGGTGTTCTAGGAATCAAATTTCTGCTTCTGCTGCTTATAAATCTACCCCTTGAATCTCTCTCTCTACGCATATAATTGTTTTTGGGAGTTAAGAAACAAAGGTTACCTAGTTTTCACTTCCCCGGCAACGGCGCCAAAATGTTTGGGCTCAACCTAGTCTCCTAAATTGAGTTCATTTAATTGTCAACTAGGGTTGGTAAACTGCTGAAGTGAAGTGCACTGTATGTGCCTAGGTGTTTGTCTCTTAATGCGTTGTGTTTAATGTTTTATGATGTTTTTGGTATTTTGTGATGACTTATGATTTTTTTGGTCTTTTGATGGTTTTTATGTTCACAAGGAAAATGACTAGAAAGCTAGTGGAAAGAAGCTACTGGTTAAAAACAGAGTGAAACCTAATTGGTTGATGACAAATGATAAATGAAAATGCAAATACTGAAATAGAATCAAACCTAAACTATGACTAAGCAGAATACCAAGCTTGATAATGACTTCAAGAAAATGAATCAAAACATAAACTTAACTTGTCCAATTCTTTCATCAAAGGTATTTTGGGAGAGATTGAGAAGTGGTCAGCTAAGTATACAAATTCACCTAACTAAACAATTAAACAATCAGCTTATAATGAGACAACATTTTATCCATGATTAAAGATTTGTTGAACATATTTGGAGGAAAACATTAGTACCATCATAAGATCTCTACTCTAAGACTAGTTCCTAACTCTATTATGCAACTTAGTTTAACATTACTAAACCTTACTCAAGAGTTATAGATTTCTTTTTAAAGTAGTCTTTTGAGAAAAGGATTTTTTTATAAAGTGGTAAAGAAGTTGCAAAAGTACTTCAGGCCTTGAAATGATATTGTCTTCTATTCATATGGTTATGAATCAATTATAGATTTGGAACAAGAAGAGGTTTTGTAAATAATGAAGGCCGTATTGTTAAGTTTAACAACTAATGTAATCTAATATGCAGTGGATGACAACTAATTGTGGAATGTAAATACAATGAGCTAAGCTAAATCTGAACTAAAATATCACTATTCTACAAGAAACAATGCTGAACTAACAAGCCATTATCAAACTTAAAACAAAATAACAGAGCATGAATTGAATGCAATTTGACTCCGGAGTACCCTAACTAAGTTATCATGCATTAATCTATGGGATTCTACAGCCTGTTTTGTCCATCATGAATGGTGTTTTGGAAGAGCTTCTTAGAACAATCCTGGCTGTACAATTCAGTGCAAATGCAAACATAAAGACTGAAAGCAATTTAAAAACTAAGACATCACAACTATCTCCTACCCATCATTATGATATTTTGGAAGAGCATTTTAATAGCAAGATCAGCTATGTTACTTAGTGTAAACAAACAACTGAAACATTCAGTATCACAGTCATGCCTTAGACATCATAAGGATTTTTTGGAAGAGTTTGCTTAGTATAAGTTCAGCTGTGATAGTGAACAAAAGAAATTACAATTAAATCCTACAACACTATAGCCATTTCCCATTCATTATCATGATCTTTTGGAAGAGTTTCTTCTTTTGGAAGAGTTCTTAGAACAAGTATAAATATAGTGGCTAATGAAATTAACTATGAACTCAAACTTCAAAAACGTAAAAAAAACTAAGATACTTATCTAAATTACGAAAGTAAAGCCGTGCAGGAGGCAGGGGCCCTCTACCACCAGACGGAATCTAACTCCAAATCAACTCAACGCGTTCAAAGCAATGTTGTCCTCTTCATTAAAGTAGAAATAACTTGAAACAGAGTATTCTTCGTTTTTAGAAATATAGCATGAAATCTAAGCAAAATCTAGCCTATCTCTCGGTTTCCCAAGTGTTTTTATAACAAATTTACATAACAGAACTTGCAACAATATAGGGATCCTTGTCTTTCCTTATCAAAATCACATTAGGACTCTAAAGATGGCAACGTAAAGAGAAAAAGGACATCTGGACTAAGACAGTCCTATTAGAAGTCTGCCTCCTTAAATGAGTTCCCACGTACCAAAACCACGTCCAGAATTCGGTTCTTCCTTCATGGTGAGCAACAAACGATGTGGAATTGACGTGGAATATAACCATGTGTGGTTTTTCTTGAGAGGACACCTGGAACATGCCTGAACGTGAAGACAGTTGCAGAATTGCCGGTTAGCTACGGAATGTCTGCATTCTGCAGCTAGTTCCGGTCAAAATGCATTACAATGACAAAAATCACAAAACTTAGCAAGTTAGCCATGTTAATGATTCTAAAAGTAATTTTAAATAATTTCATTGATCAATTGGGTCTGGGATAACAATGGAAAAAGGAAAATGAGGTAAAGTAAGATGAAAGAAAGCACAATCTTGGGGCTCAACAAGACTCAATGCATCAATGCTCATTTTTTCTTCCAGAAAAAACATTCATTCCTAACAACCCAAAAACCCAAGAGATATACGCCATTGAATCCAAATACTTCCTCCCATATGGGAAGGTAGATAGGTTCAAAAATCCCATCTCGGTGCCTGATGCATTCGAATAAGGGAATATGTCAAATATTTCACCAACCATTAAGGTGAAGATATCAAGAAAACTAGGAAAAATTGAAGAAATATCACTAGGGGTAGCATACTCCCCAGACGAGGTAGTTTCTTACACAAACATGTTACAAGAGTACAAGGAAATATTTTCATGGAATTATTTGGAAATGTCATGGCCTAGCCCCATTATCATAGAACATCATATTGACACTTGGAATCAAATACCACCAGTACGCCAGAAAAAAAACGTCAATTTCACACATGTAAGGCAGAAGAAATCAAGCAAGAAATCAAAAAGCTTCACAAAGTCAGTTTCATCTACCAAATCTCTTACACATCATCGGTGTCCAACCATTTTCCCTTCATTAAAAAACAGGGCACCATTTGGGTCTGCACTGATTTCCGAGATTTGAAAAAATATTGTCCCAAGCACAACTACCCAAACTCATTTGTCGACCAATTCATTGATGCTTGTGCCACTCATGATGCCTTTTCCTTCATGGACACATTCTCGTGGTACAATCAAATTCAAATCTGGCACACGGATCAGTACAAGGCAACATTCATTACCCCTTAGGGCACATTCACATACCAGGTTATGTCTTTCAGTCTTAAAAATTCTAGACCCACCTTCTAGTGGGCCATGAATTATATAGTACACAACTTGGCCCACCTAATATTAGCTTACATAGACGACCTTATCATGCGATTCAAGAAGCAAAGTGATCATTTGGAGGATTTACGGTTGGTATTCCAAAGATGTTGATATTACAACCTACGCTTGAACCCTCTCAAGTGCATCTTCTACATCAACGCAGGTCAACTATTCAGATTTATCTTATCCCAACCAGGGATCAGCATGGAACCCCTCAAGGTCCAAGAAAGAAAATAAGTTCCACCACCCAAAACTCTCAAGAAACTTCAAATCTTGGAGTGGAAAGCCAACTTCTTGAGATTCTTTGTCCCAAATTACGCCCCTTGTGCGTAAGGATTCCTATGCCTAATCCGTCAGGATATCCCATTTAAATGGGATGATCAAGCTCAAAAATCATTTGAGGTACTAAAAGACACATTGTCTTTAGCCCCTTTGATCAGCCCATCAAATTGTCACAAATATTACACCCTATACCTATCAGCATCAAAGACCGCCATAACTGGGGTGATAGTCCAAGACGGACTAGATGGTAAAGAAGACATAATATATTATGTCAGTAAGAACATATCTAGCCCTACTTTAAGATATGAAATTGAAGAAAAAACTTCCCTATCCCTTGTACATGCAGTACAAAAAATTTGACATTACATCATCCTGGGGAATATACTAGTTGTAGTAGCTATCAACCCCATGAGATTCTTGCTAATCTGCCATTAGAATAAAGGATCCCCAGTTAAAGACTCACTACCATATGAACATCTATTTCTAGTGACGACTGATAATCTTTGGTGCGATTATATCCTCTTATTTTTATGAACCCAAAAGTTCAATCCAAATCTCACATGTGACGACTGAAGGCGCATGTGCCACCAGGCCCCCCGATACCTCCTCATGGGGGACGTCCTTTATTGACAAGGCATTGATACTATTATATGTCGATGCATCACTCACAACCAAGCTGAGCAAGCCCTAAGTTACTATCATAGTGGGCCTTGCGGCGACCACCTCTTAAGGATGGATACTTCCCAAAAACTTCTACGGGAAGGTTATATTTGGCCCACCTTATTAGGTGATTGCATTCAAGTAGTAAAAAGGTGTGAGCGATGCCAACGCTTCGCCTACAAGGTAAGCGCACCTCCCTCTCCTCTGCACCTGTTCATCATAGCTGATCCCTTTTGCAAATGGGGAATTAACTTTATGACTTGCAACCCTATATCATCTAGCAACCACAATTACATCATTATAGTTGTTGAATAATTTACCAAGTGGGTAGAAACCATGCCAAAATATGACAACATGGAAAAAGCCGCAACATGGTTTATTTTCAACCATGTCATCGCACAATTTGGTGTGCCTAAGGAGTTAGTCTCCGATCACAGAAAGCATTCTAAGAATGAAATATTCCAGGAGCTATCTCATCACCTAGGATTCACACATGAATTTGCATCACCATACTACCCCCATTCCAATGGACAGGTAGAAGCTATTAACAAAGTGATCAAAAAAATATTACAACATATGGTTAATAACCATAAAACAAACTGGCACCATATGGTTTTTTCAGCCTTGTGGGCATATCACATGGAAATTAAAACCTCAACAGGGTTAACACCTTTCCAACTATTGCATGGAGTGGAAGCCATGATTCCCATTGAACACAAAGTCCCCATCTTACATGTAGCCATCCAACTCCTCAATGATACCCAAAATTTAGAGAAATGGTTGGTAGAGTTAGAATGCATAGATGAAAATCGATCAGAGTCACTCCAACATAATGAGGCACATAAAAAATAGCTAAAAACATCATTCGACCGCAACATCACCCCTCGCTCATTTACAGAGGGAGAGTTAGTCCTCCTCCATGATGTTGCAAAAGAAGCTTTAGGACCTGGAAAGTTCAAAACATTATGGAAAGGTAATTACATCATAAAACATTACTTCCTCAAGGGAGCATACATCCTGTTAGAGCTCAATGATACATGCCTAGCTAGCCCTGTGAATGGGCTATAACTCAAAAAATTTCACCCATAACGACATGAAGTTCTAGCCTTAGAGATAAGATGCATGTAGCATCATTTTTTGAGATGATCACAATCATTGAGGACTTGTTCTAAAAAATTCTCTGGTGTCATAGATGTATTGTCCTCCCATCCACTATATTGGATTCACTAATGGAGCCTCACAATGGTCACAAAATATAGCAGTAGCCACCTCAGCCATATACTATCCTGACCAATCGCCATTCCTCACCAACAGAGTATGTATTGGATCAGTTACCAATAATCAAGTAGAATATGATGCAGTCATCAACCTATTGAGCAATGCCTCCAACCAAGGCATTCGCCATCTACATATCTGCCTTTATTCCTAGATAGTGGTATCAAAGTTAAACGAATATTTTGAAGTACAAAATTCACAACTATTTAGGAAATATTTTCATGTACGAAGATTAAGTCGTTAGTTGGATCATATTAGACTCACACATAAACCAAGAAATCAAAACCAAACAGTTGATCACATAGCTAATCACATCCTAGACTAGAATTCATCTCATATAAAACATCATCCATAGAAAAGAAAAACATGAAAACATAGATGTCCATCATAGGTACATAACATCCATAAATAAACACAAACCATAGCCATAGACATATCATAAGATCCGCAAAAAATATACATCTCGCATATATACATCAAAAAATATATGGGTGACAATATCAAATTCATGTCCTTGACCATAATGTCAGTCAAAAAATATGTCTACATGTCAACAAAAATAGGGAATCATACTAATAATGGTCACTTTCCTTGAACATAAAAATTCTATAGGGCTAAGCTCTGCCGGGTGGGTCCTCTAGACCCACAGCTGCACCCAGTGTTAGTACAGGTCCAACAACCAAAAATGCAAGTGTTGCAAAAGAAAAAGTTGGGTGATGCACCCTCTCTCGAGCCATAAAAGTCTCGAGCCATGTATCATCCAAGTCATCAAAAAAAAATAGATTCGGCTTACCCCTGATCAACCTCTCTAACCGAATTCATGAGTCAACTAAATATGTTGCACGAGCATACGTAGTCTAGACCAGAACCTCAAAAACAACTAACTTCTCCTTGATTGTCGCTGCCCGAGCCTCAGCCGCCTCAGTTCAGGAAAGAAGGGAAGCATCCCCTCTCATAATTTCAACATTGATTTCATCCCTTGAAGGGGCCCCAACACCTCCATGCCCCAACCTGCGCCTGATTGTCCCCACCCAGGCACCTCCTCAGTTTTCGATGCCCCGCCAAGTGGGCAAGAGGACACCCCACCAAGTGGGCAAGAGGATGCCCCACTTATCTCACATCTACAAGAGACACAAAAATAGTTTCAGTGTCACCATAAAAGACATATAAATATGCACATCATAAAATCCTCAAAAAATGCAGAAAAAAATTAAAGGTTGTACCCGCGGGACCCCCTACGTAACTAATTGGAAGACCCATATCCAGGTCCCCTCAGAAATCCATCACCAAGTATGGATAATATAAAAACATCTATGGGTTTTCCTGGAACCATGCCTCAAATGTCACATCCCAATAGAGACCAGCCTCCCCTCATCCACCGCGGGGCATCACAGGTGCCCACTGCCACATCCGAGGATCCCTAGGAGGACCTAGGGGCACTAGCGTAAAAGTTCTGATCATAATCACCCTCTTAAACCATAGTCGAGGAAAAAAGTAGATAAGAAATCCATACAAATCACATTTGTACAGACCCCCCTAGACAAAAAATGACAAAATTGAAAAGCAGGACATTCAGGGCCCTACCTGACAATGACATCGCATATCTTGGCTACTCAGGATGACTGCAATGACAAGAAAGGCTCAGAAGAAAGGGCTTAGCTCTGACCTGAGACTCTCAAACAACACGAATGAATTGAAATGAGCCATATTGGCCAATATACTTCCCTTTCCTCATTATTTGGCAAAACATAACTGGAGCTCAGAACACCTAATTGTAAAACCTGAAGAAACATAGTGATCAACACTTCATCACATTCAAAATAGGTTCCATAAATCCACACCTCAGCAAAATAAAATTTTCAGTCAAAACAATATGCTCTTTCTTATCGATTTCCATTCAACATTATTTTCAGTATGTTTGAATAGAAGATATGCTTTTACTTGGGGCATTGGTTGCAAGTATTAAAAAAATGTCGAATGACTAGTTGCTCCAGCCACTAAAGGTACAAGAGCATGTATCATTATATCCCTATCATGATAGGCTCCCCACAGAAGCTTTGCATATCCTAACATCATTCCTCCAGAGAGATCAACCATAGGTTCCAATCACCTGACCATGTTTATCATCACCTCAACTTACACACAGTAAACATTCTCGCATGTCAGTAGAACCTCACCCTCCATGGCATCCATCACTCATGTAGACCATACACCAAAGATATGGAGCCATGGCCATAAAATCAAAGTCTGGGAAGTACTTAATGTTCACTCATCCATCATACATCAAGTCAAGTTTCACCCATTTCATGATAAAACCCCTCTCTTGGACTACTATTCTCATCATCAGATTGAATATGCACCACTACATCTCACACTTGGCCTATCACACCCCGACCAGCATAGCTCATCTATGACACTATTCATCTGCTTCATCACCCCTGCACGAAGACTAACCAATGGGTCCCACACCCTTAGGAAAACACCTTAATCACACCCGTCTCCATGCTTGTACATCCAAAACCATTCTATATTCTTTTAGAAAGTGTACAAATAATTTTTAGGAGAGTAATCCCACCCATCCATTCAGAATTATCACTTGGAAACAATCCATAATCACCCTTGGTTGGAGCTATGCATTCTTTACCACACCCTATCATGACACTCATAACAACCACACACCCACCATGTATGTCCTATCGACCCTAGGGATTTCCTCACCAGAAATTGTTATGACTTCTGCCACTCGCATTTGCAAGCTTCGACTTTGGGCCACTTAAATACCATAATAAGTTATATCTAGTTCTCATCCTCATGCCTACGTTAACCTATCACACCATGCCCTACTACATCAGACACCCTCGTCCCTTGCATTAATACTCATCTCGGTCGGCGGTGCTTCCTTCTTGTTAACCACAACAAACATTTTCCAAGAAGGAGGTAGTACCTTGGATGATTCCCCACCTCAATAGGGACATCCCTAGATGGAACTATGGGAATCATCATTTCCCATTGATGTCATCGATCCTCTTGAAATTCGACTTAAACATAAGATTTCATGTCAAGATGATATCATACTTCATAACCGTTGCACTCTTTTAGAATTCGTCGAAGACTCGTGACTTGATAAGCATCTCTTTCAACAATGCTTACATGGGAAGGTCCCCAATAGTCAGATACCCAAGCATAAAATGAAAATTTGTTCTATAAACAAAAATGAAATACCAATATTATGCATATGGGCACCACATTCAACCTTATTTCAAAGAAAAAATTCCCTTGAGGACGTCAACAACCATCATCATAAACCAACAACAGGTCACTACCCCAAAAGTGACATAAATAGATATTCTATCTATCAGATAAACTTAATTAGTAAAAACATCACGAGCATGGGACATGCCTGCCTTGTAGAAATATTTCATTCATTATATCTCTTACAAGGTTCCAACATAGCACGGTATCTCTTTTGACTCACGACAAGGGGTCTCCAACCTCAATTTTCAAGCAAGTTACTATCTCTCTCTCTCAAAAGGACTACACAGAAAAAGAAACTATAATGTATTTTGGCTATACAGTTCTTCCTAGACCTCATACATTAGGGGGAAACTGCTAACACTAAAAAATCGTGCAAACCAAAGAAATTAGAAAATTTCAAGCAGACTGTACAAATAAAGATTTATAGGGAAAAAATACATTATAGGAGCTAAATTTGTTTTGTTTTACTAAGGTCAGCAGATACATTTTTGGACTGCACACAGAAAGAACTGGCCCTAGCCAATCATTGCAAATTTTTATTCAATAGACATGAATAACATCATGACTATCCCTTGAATAGTTGTGTGGTACTCCTGAGGATGCACAATGTCACCATATGGGACCACTTGGCATACTTGGAGAAAAATATTCTTTGTCAAGTTAACCAAGTGCAGTCTCCTTGGAGCCACCTTGAGGCTTTAGTGCAGCACACAAAGGAATCATACCTCCACTCTTGTGTCAACATCCATCTTGTACCAATAGAAGGAGAGAAAAATTGAAATTTTTCTAGAAAAGCCAACCATGGGAAGAGAAATTAGAGACACGTTGTTATGCTGGCCAAATAGCTTCCCACAAAACCATATTGTATTTTCTAGCAGCAATAGGATTGGAAGGATTCAATTGTTGTCCATCCAACACCTCAATCTAAGAGATAATAGTTCACCACGTGTCCCTTGATCCACCATCCTTTGAGAGGGAAGATAGTCTTGCTGAAAACTTGAGGGGAAGAGACCCCCTTGTCTTGGATATTGGAGATTTGTAGCTCAAAGGATCCACAACAAGAGATTTAATTATCTATCTTCTACTACCACTATCACCTAATAAAGGGAGGGATCTCTCCATTGTTGATTTATTATTGTGTTTTCTCTATTGAGTGTGTTCCTTGTGAATGTTGTTTGTTTTTGTTTCTTTTTTTATGTAGCATGATATGTTTCCATTTAACTTATATTATTACATGTTTGACTTCTTCCACTAAATTTTGAAAAACCACTTTGACCTGTGACTTTCTTGAAGGAAATAAGCCTCCCTATTAAGCATAGTGTGTTTCATCCACCCATGCACCAAATACACTACCACAATAACATAAATATAGTGTTATATCACCTCAATCGGTGTCATCAATTATAAACCCTTCTCCCAACTTGACTCCCTTGCCTTCTTGTTAAATTAATATCTACACAAGATCACAAGAGTAAAATTCACTCAAAAGTTCCATTTCAAATTAAGTATTGTAAAACCTAGAATTATTAGGTATTGGAATGTACATATTAAATTTCTTCCTAGAGCAACCAAGTTCACAAAGATTCCAATGTATTAGATACAAAATCTCTTTGTTGCATAATATAAAATTTTAAATGATTTTAATGATTGTAGTATTTATGTTGAAGCTATTAACTAAATATAAATTCAACATGTAAGCAGTGGGAAACACCACACGATCACAACTACATGTGTCCCTCATCTTGATACTCATGATATCGATGCCGTTCCATCTTCTGACTAGATACTAACAAATAAAAACAAATAATACACCTTTGAATTAGCATCACTAAGACCTTCTTCCATCTGTGGCAATATGTTTCCAATATAAAGAACTTTGTAAGATGGAATTACTAGGTTTTGCAACAACTCCCTTTAAAATATAGAATAAATGTCAAGTCAATTCAAAGATATAACACTCAAATGACTAGATATACAGTAAGTAGTGCAGTGCATTATGTAGAAGAAAAAGGTCATCGACTTGAAGGTAACTTACCTTGAATTCTAAATGTAATGTTACCATTTTTGGCTATTTTCTTCTAATAGTTGTTCCAATTCAACATCTGAATTGATACTAGTTGTGATACACATATTCATGAGACCAATGAGGAAAAATTAGATTATATTTGACCAAATATTAAATTTAATTGCATGAATAAATAATAATTAAAATACTTTAGTGCATGAATACATGAATGAGTTCCTCTAGTTTTCAAGAACAAATTATTGCACTAGTTTAACATTTTAGCAAACCTCCCTCCACTCGACGAAGAAAAAATGAATTCAACATTGAATTTTTTGTTGCTCTATTGGATCGAGGGTTTTTATCCAAGATTATCCAAATCCTAATTTATTCTCTACTAAACAGGGCCAACCACATGAAGGGGGAAGCTCTCGTGGCTCATCCCCTCCCTTCACATCACTCTCAATTCCCTAATGCCCAATATATATATTATATAGGAAATAGTTGAAAGAATATTAATATACATAAAAAAAATAACAAACATTCATTCATTCGTAGATCCAAAAAATATTTCATCTCAAGAAATTTTATCATAAAAAATATGTTTACATAATATGAAACAAGTTTGTGTACATAAATAAACATATATCAATTATTCATTAACATATAACATTAATTCATTCATTTATTAATCATAGACACAAAATAATTCATATCAATAAATTTTTATCATCGAAAACAAATTTTCATAATATGGCATGTGATGTTTATAATGATATAACTAGTACAATCATTTATTTTTCATTTTTCATTTTCTAAATGGCCTAGTCATTTACTCATGACGTCATCGATGTTACTACAAGAGGGGTGTATCATCAACTTTAACAAGAAATAAATGTTAAATTTATTTTTTTGGTTATTATTATTATAAGTATTTCATTAATAAAAATATCATTAGATTTTTCTTTATCTCATGCACTAGTCGACACTGTTGGAATGGCTGCCTTGCGCTCCTCTTCTGGTACATGATCCTCATGTATGACACTCTCTTCCATTGAAAGCTGGCTCATGGTTTTTGTATGTTATGGTGTTATCTCTACGAAAAAATCATATATAAGAAATAATTTACTTTTTCACATAGATAATGTAAAATTTAAAAACAAACATTTATAATTGAACTTATAACATTAAAAAAAGAAATTTAAACTATGGTTATTACCTGATATCTCTGAATATGTTGGTTGAACATGTTGATCCTATCTTTAGTATCTTGACTTTTATTTCTAATGTGAATCAAATGAACAAGTTATTCATCCATTCTAACCAAAATCTTATTGACTGTTACAATTGGGTTAGGAGAAATAAACAGCTCATCAACATCATAAAAACTATGAGGAGAATTGCCTTCATGTCCCCCATAATACATATTTCAACAAAATAAAACATTTTTTGATTATCTAAACATATAATAAATCTCACATTCAGTTATTTGAATTATTTAAACAAATAGTCTCCTACCTTATTTTCAAAACTTACCCATATTTCTAAAATATATCTCCAGCGAAAGAAAACTTTTTATTTTCCTTTTGTAAACATTCCTAGAAGTAGTGAAATAAAAAAAACATGTTGTTTTCCTTTCATAAACATTCTTGGAAGTAGTTAAATAAACATATTTCAATAACCTATCTTGCCTATAGTATATATAGTAAGGAAAGAAGTAAAGAAGATATAGAGATGAAGCATTTTTTATTACTATCGAAAAAATTCTACCAAACAATGGCCATTAAAACTCACTTTATAGAACTTTTATCCTCCTAAAGGAGGAACCACTCCCATTAAATGTGCCTGCCTTGACTTATTATGAAGTGAATTGAAGGAGAAATAGGTGAATTCTACTCATCTTATGGTTGGTAATAGTTCACAATCAAGGTGGCCAAGAATCCCATATTGCATGAGAAAACCAAGCACATCAAGATAAAGTACCATCTGACTCAATATCATGTAGAGGGAAATACTATTCATTTGAGACATTTTTCAACAAATGAGAAAAATGTTGGCATCTTCACCAAATCACTTGGAAGAGAAAATTTTGAAAATTTTAAAATGATGTTTGGACTCAAAAACACCCATTCAAATTAAGTGGGAAATTTTAGATACATAATACTTTGTATTTGTTGTTGTTTTACATAATTCATAGGTACATGAAATGAAAAATATTAATAAATAAAAATAGACCCTCTTGGAATGTCAAGAAAGTAACCTCTTAATTTTGTATATATGCATGCTTTGAGTTACTAAATATAAAAAAAATGTGGAGTTATTCCTCTTCCCATCCTGATTTTCTTAGAATCCATGGCACATACATTTCTATATGCCCTAGAGGTTGTAAGGCCTATTTGTCTCATCAATTTCAAAGGAATGACATCAGATTTTGTTCCTAAATAAATCATATAGTTGTTGCTTCTCCCAAATTGACTGCCTTGTATAATTATTAAATGAATATGTACACAAGATCATAAGATTGAAATTCACTCAAAGGTTCCATTTTAGTTCAGGTATTGTAAAACTTAGAATTAAAAGGTACTAGAATGTACAAATTGAATTTCTTCCTTATGTAAGCAAGTTCACAAAGCTTTCAATGTACTAGATACAAAAGTTCTTTGATGTATAATATAAAATTATAAATGATTTTAATGCTTGGATTATTTTTGTTTTGGAATTTTTATTTTGAAACAAAAATAAGGTCGTCGTAATTTTCTCCAATGGAAAATTTGAAAATTTTTATTAAGTTAGTAAAAATTTACATGTGCACATGCCTTCAGGCATTCAACTTGTCAGTTAAAAATGTGGTACTCCAAAAACCAATATCTAAATAAACAAGTACAATAATTTAGTATTCAATATATTTCTCCTTTTTAGGTATTCCGCAAGGACATATTGACCTTGCCCTTCAGTTGTTATGGGCTTTGCATGACTTCCTCCCGCCCTGGTCATACATCAATGCTCCTCCAAGTGGGGGAAATCATCAATTGCAATAATCAAGAAATGTTAAATTCATATTTATAGTTATTATTACTATAAGTTATTTTATTACCTACTTCGGCACTGGAGGAACACAAAATACTTTTAGATGTGGCCATATGTTCCCCCTCTTCTCTGGACTCATCCCGTATGTGCTTTGGAGTAGAAAGAAGAAGGGTTATAATAAATACACCATTTTCATTTAAATATTTTTAATTGTAATACATACTTCAAATTTTTTATAACACATGAAATACCTCCAATACTAAGTTGAACATCAGTTTCAAGATGCACTCCACCGCCACTAGGCTCATGTGTTGTATATACATTTATTTCCTATTTTTTACAATCAAGAACATTAATTTATGGCATAAAATAATTACCAATAGATTGTAAAAGTAATAATTTGTTGGGAAAAATATTGAGAGGGGGGGTGAATCAGTATTTAGGGTTGACTGAAAACTTTTTACTTTTTCTTTCTCTAAGACCCATACGCTACTTTACTGAAGCCAACTCGCGTATACACGTGGATATCCTTAATAAAACTTGCGTATTACCAGAGATCTTATTATGAAGATAATTCTTTACTTAGATCATTGCATTATTCATTCATTAGATGTTTAGTAAGCAGTAAACAGGTGCAATAAGAACATAATAAATCATCACACATAAGCAACACACATGAACACCAGGATTTAAGGTGGAAACCCAATTCGAGAGAAAACCACCGCTATCGTCATCTCAGTCTTCAATATTTATTATAAATAAAACTTCTTACAACCATGTACTGGCGCAGACTCATACCAGCACGCAGGCACCCACTTACAGAAGGCTACAACCTTCTCTCATTTACCAGCCTCTCCTGGAAGGGAGCTACAACCCCCTGCTCTCGTTTACCAGCCTCTCCTGGAAGGGAGCTGCAACCCCCTGCTCTCGTTTACCAGCCTCTCCTAGAAGGGAGCTACTACCCCCTGCTCTCGTTTACTAGCTACCACTGGAAGGGAGCTACAACCCCCTCATTGAAGGCTTCGACCCTCAGCACCATTGCGGACCACGTTTCATCAATTTTCATACTAGATACAACAGCTTCCATACAACACATCTTGTAGGCCACTTTTCATCATATTTTCAGACAGGACCCATTCCACACATTTAAGCTCAACATACATCAAACTGAAACTTATAACCCAATCAATTCATTCATTGAATCATCAACCAATCAACCAACAACTTGATCTTCAATTAACATAATCATCATCATATTCAACATTCAAACAACCCAGATCTGTATGAATACATTATTGACAGATAACAGTAAAACAACATAACATATCAGATATTTTATTCCACATACTTCAGCAAAACCCTAGATTTGATACACGCTTTTACTTTACTGAACCTGCGTATATACGCGCTTTCATAGAGAGCAACCTGCGTATGCACGCGCTTTTATGAAGCAAACCTACGTATAGATCTTCAAACTTTGTAGGGCTGCGTAACTCTTCAGAACAGACAAATAGCTCAGATATTACCCTTCACTTCAGAAAATATTCACCTCATCTCAGATCTAAACATTCCATAAATAGATCTAGAAAATACATAGTCATTTCAGATCTAGAGATCCCTCTTCATCATTTTCTTCATAGGTGCATTATTCATTCAGATCAATCAATAAACTGTTACCCTTCCATGCAGATATACTTCAAAATGAAGTATTCATTAAAACCCAGACTTATGCACACACTTGCACTATGATCTTCTTCTCCTTATATAGATTTAGCCTATGTCAATACCATGAGCCAAAACCACACAGCTTCCGATGGTATTCCTGGATGGGATCAAATAGATAATCTAGTGCTCAATACTGTGGGCCAATACCATGGTAATTTCCCTTGGTTTTATAAATTTATAGCGCAAATAGGCATACGCTACTTGGTACGTACTTTTCCGTGTACATACACTACTTTTCCTTTACAAACCCGCGTATGCTTTGTGACATACCATTTTAATCATTGCTCTGGCCCTTACAGTAATTCCTTTCTCCATTACATCTGCACTGCTCTGTAGATACATCAGATTTACATCATTAACAAATAGGACAAGTCAGTTTCCATCAAGGACAACTTCATCAAGTAGGTCGCCATCAAGGAAAATACACTGCATCATATTGCGAACAATCTCCCCCTTTGAACTTGATGGCAACCATGATGGTGTTTGATCACAACAACAGATAGATACATTGATTATAACCATTATTCAAACACCATGATAACCATTATTCAAACACCATGATACTCTCCTCCTATTCAAACACCATGATACTCTCCCCCTTTGACATCAAGGGAAAAGGGCGGATCAAAACCAAAACAAGGTTTTTCTTCTCTTGTAGAAAGAAGAGCTCTGTAGATCTGATGTGCACTGAAGTTACCATGCTCCCCTTGATTTCATGCTGAATCTTCAAACATATTTTTCAATGAAGTACATGACTCTATGACCTTTCCTATCACCAAGGACTCATACTTACATCAAAGATCCAACCAAGTGGATTTACATATATTACTCAAATACCCAACCAAGTGGGTTTACACATTTGATCAAGTCCTTACATGACTGAATATTATGAATTTACATCATAGGTCTCAACATGCCCTTTTCATCAAATTACAATTATGACCTTTTGTAACAAATACCAAAAAGACCTTAAGAGATAGATCATATTTCAGAACCATCATAATGCCAACAATGTATTACTTTCCATATAACCAATTCTCCCCCTTAGCTTGTGCATCCTGAACACTTTCAACAGCAAATCATCAATGCATCTTCATCAGATATTAGAGAATGAAACAGAAATATGAGAGCTGAAACATCACCATAGATACCCAACAGTACCACAGCTGTGTTGAAGAATGCTGACGCCAAAAATTTGTCAGCACACACCCATACACGATTTTCTATGTATAAACTCGCATATATACGTGACTGTGTTTCAGAAAACCCACGTATCCAATTTAATATTCTGAATTTAAGAAAATCTGATATTCTGTATGGAAGAGACTATTCCCAGCTTCTGTCTGAGATATTTGAATGCTTCCTCGGAATATATGAGAGAAGATAGATAGGAAAATGTAGCTATGTTTTCAAGTGTCATCCAACAGTTGTAGCATAAGCACATCAGTAACCAAGCCTTCAGGCTCTTTGCAGCATCAACATATTCTTCAAGAGGAATTATCATACCAGAACAATCTTCTTCAATAGACAATATGTATCAAGCAATCATTCATGTGATCTGTTATCATCAAGATCTTCATGATTTATTTATTTCATAATCATGATGTAACATGTGTATGAATTATGTCAATAGTAATCAACAACAAACTCTACATCATCTATCCTTATCTCTGCATCATAAAACTTTCATCTCATCCATGTGTGAAAACAAAAGATACTCTTCAACAAAAAGCAATCAGGGCTCATCCATAATCTCATCATAAGAAACCATGTATCATGTCACCGTCATTTGATCATGAGTATTACGAGAACTAAGGAATAAGAAGATACAATGCCAACAATGCAATCATTAGTAGTTAGACTGATGCTCCCCCTGAACCTGTGCTCCTGATCTTTAGCTGAATCACTGTTTTTCTTATCAGAAAGGCATACACTTCTGTCTCCAGCGGAACTTGCATGTATACGCGGCTTTAGTTCACGAAACCCATGTATAGAAAGTGAGATTCTAAAAAAATTCACAACTTCATATCCCCCTAAACTTATGCCACCTATACCTTTCTTCTTCACATTAGATGCACTGTCAAAAATAAACATACCTAGAATTACCAAACTAGCCATGAGAATCACCATACATTTCTCCCCCTGTGATGATACATTACTAATCCCTAGAAGTTATATCACATTAATCCTGCAGTCATTATGAGAAGTAAGCTTTAGAAGTGGATGACTGCAGTAGGATTATTATCCCCTACTTTTTTGACCAGTCCTCCTTCTTTTTCCAGTTTTGATTGAAATTTCTTATTGTGTGCTAGAAATTAACCAATTTCGCATATCTATTCATCCTGCATTCTTTTTCTACATGTCCATACTTGTTACAAGAATAACATCTTGCATGACCAGAAAACTAAGCATAGGGGTCATAATGTGTTTTTATATTCTTTCTTGTATTGCAATCAGCTGCTTTATGACCATACTTGCTGCATGAAAAACAATATCCCTTAAAGAAACCTGAGTACCTTTCTGTGTAGAATCTGTTTGTTTGAGACTGAAACAATCTGCTTCTGCAATTGGCTGCAACATGCCCATAATTATGACATTTAAAGCATTCAAAATTATCGATCAAAGGAGGGAATGATTTCTTTTGAGATTTCATGATTGTCGGTTGACCTTTTGTTTCTTTCAACACATTAGGTTTTGCATTGATATCCTTTGAATCTTTAGCACTTCCTTGTGAACTAGATTCTCCTTTAACAGTTTCATGAAAACCAAGACCAAATTTAACAGAAGGATACCTTTGAATACTAAGAATATTGTCCAGAATCTTAGTGCTATCTTGAAACCTCAAGAGTTTATCTTTTTCTTCTAATTTACCTTTTAAAACATTTACCTCAACCTCCAATCTTTGGCATTTCTTCTTCATAATTTCTTCAACCGTTCTTCCTTCTTCTACTTGATCATTCAATTTTAAATCTCTTCCTTCAACCCATTTTCTTGTTCTTCACAAGTTTTTAAAATTTCTTCATTCTTCTTATTTGTTTTTTCTGCTTCAAGTCTTCTACTTTGATAGGTTTCTTTATCCTGCAGTTTTTGATACATTTCTATCTATTCTTTCATTCTAGAGATCATCTCTTTGTAGATAGATTCTCTCTCATTAAATGATCTTTGTTGATCTTTAACTTTAATCTTGATAGCTTCTTCTAGATCCATAACATTACTTTCACTATCTTCACCATTGCATGCACAAGAACGTGAATCACAAGAACAACAATCAATACATGTTTGCTCTTCTTCATTTTCTGCTGCACATGTTTTCTGAGATATCTCCTTTTGAGTAGCCTTCTTCTTTTGCTTCCTTCCCATTTTTACGGATCTCCTTCAAGAGATCAAGCTCCTTCAAAAGGACCTGCTCTAAAACCAATTGTTGGGAAAAATACTGAGAGGGGGGGTGAATCAGTATTTAGGGTTGACTGAAAACTTTGTACTTTTTTTTTCTCTAAAACCCATACGCTACTTTACTGAAGCCAACTCGCGTATACACGCGGATATCCTTAATAAAACTTGCGTATTACCAAAGATCTTATTATGCAGATAATTCTTTACTTATATCATTGCATCATTCATTCATTAGATGTTTAGTAAGCAGTAAACAGGTGCAGTAAGAACAGAATAAATCATCACACATAAGCAACACACATGAACACAAGGATTTAATGTGGAAACCCAATTCGGGAGAAAACCACCGTTGTCATCGTCTCAGTGTTCAATATTTATTATAAAGAAAAATTCTTACAACCGTGTACTAGCGCAGACTCATACCAGCACGCAGGCACCCACCTCCAGAAGGCTACAACATTCTTTCATTTACCAACCTCTCCTGGAAGGGAGCTACAACCCCCTGCTCTCATTTACCATCCTCTCCTCGAAGGGAGCTACAACCCCCTGCTCTCATTTACCAGCCTCTCCTGGAAGGGAGCTACTAGCCCTTGCTCTCATTTACCAGCTCCCACTGGAAGGGAGCTACAACCCCCTCACTAAAGGCTTCGACCCTCAGCACCATTGCCGACCACATTTCATCAATTTTCATACTGGATCCAACAGCCTCCATACAACACATCTTGTAGGCCACTTTTCATCATCTTTTCAGACTGGACACACTCCACACATTTAAGCTCAACATACATCAAACTGAAACTTATAACCCCATCAATTCATTCATTGAATCATCAGCCAATCAACCAACAACTTGATCTTCAATTAACATAATCATCAGCATATTCAACATTCAAAGAACCCAGATCTGTATGAATACATTATTGACAGATAACAGTAAAACAACATAACAGATCAGACATTTTATTCCACATACTTCAACAAAACCCTAGATTCCATACGCGCTTTTGCTTTACTAAACCTGTGTATATACGCGCTTTCATAGAGACAAACCTGCGTATACTTCTGCACATATTCCAAAACCAACCTCACATTCCATACGCGCTTTTGCTGAAGCCAACCTGCGTATGCACGCGCTTTTTATGAAGCGAACCTGCGTATAGATCTTCAAACTTTGTAGGGCTACACAACTCTTCAGAATAGATAAATAGCTCAGATCTTACCCTTCACTTCAGAAAATATTCGCCTCATCTCAGATCTAAACATTCCATAAACAGATCTAGAAAATACATAGTCATTTCAGATCTAGATATCCCTCTTCATCATTTTCTTCATAGGTGCATTATTAATTCATATCAATCAATAAATTGTTACCCTTCCATGAAAATATACTTCAAAGTGAAGTATTCATTAAAACCCAGACGTATGCACACACTTGCACTATGATCCTCTTCTCTTTATATAGATTTAGCCTATGTCAATACCATGAGCCAAAACCACACAACTTCCGATGGTATTCCTGGACGGGATCAAATAGATAATCCAGCGCTCAATACTGTGGGCCAATACCATGGTAATGTCCCTTGGTTTTAGAAATTTAGAGCTCAAATAGGGATATGCTACTTGGTACATACTTTTCCGCGTACATACGCTACTTTTCCTTTACAAACCCGCGTATGCTTTGTGACATACCATTTTAATCATTGCTCTGGACCTTAGAGGAATTCCTTTCTCCACTACATCTTCACTGCTCTGTAGATACATCAGATTTACATCATTAACAAATAGGACAAGTCAGTTTCCATCAAGGACAACTTCATCAAGTAGGTTGCCATCAACTTTATCAAGTAGGTTGCCATCAAGGACAATACTCTGCATCATATTGCCAACATAATTTATAAATTCTTGATGTAGGCATAACAAGAAAGAAAATAAAGGAACTGAACGACGGAACCATGTTAAACCCTAAGTTCTTCACATGTGATCCTTTACTCCTCGTTGTCGTCAAGCCACTGCACGACTGTGAAGATCACAAATACCAATGCTCTAGGTCTCCCCTATCTCCTCTCAGACCAGGGATGAGCGTGGAAACAATGCCGACCAAGGGAAGAAAGCCAGGGCTGGGCTCAAAAACGGTTGTGCACTGTCTACAGCATACATAGAATCAGCTTCATCTTTTGGGCAGGCTAGTGGCGGTGAGGCAGGAGAGATTGGGATGACTCCCGATCCCGTCGGTAACCTTTAGAAAGCCACGAATCTCTACGCAACGACGACCAATGTGCAAGGAAATGAAGGTACATGTCAGCCTCTATGCTCCATATTCTCACTATCCCAATCTGCGACCCATGATTTAAACAACCAAATTGGCCTTAGCATCAGGGGAAAGGGAAAATGTAAAGAAATTGTGCCGGGTTGTAGCGATTCAAACAGGATAGCCAAACTGGCCTCTCATATGCAATCTCATAGCCAAGGAGATCTCCATCTCTCACACCCTCCTTTTCAGATACAGATCTCGCTTCCCTTGGGAAAATACATGCTTCACTAGGTGCGCTCAATGGATTTGGTGCAGAACCTCTTGCATGCCCTTGAATATAGGTTAGGAATTCCCTCAGCTTCTCAAATAATTCTATATGGAGGTAAACAACTAGATAAATCTCTCCCCTTTCATTTTATAATATTGAAATTGATTCTTATATAGTTTTATCCCTTCGTCTGTGAGGGGGAGCAACCGGGCACCCATCCTCTGCTCCAGCTTTCTCCTATAAGGATGCTATCCATGCACAACCTCCCAAGAAATATTCTCAACCCTATGAGGTACCCAAGCCATTCTTGGTTGATAAAATGGAGGATGTGCCCTCTATAGAAATTTATCATCTAGGACTTGAAAACCATTTTCAAACATATTCAGAAAAGGCCATCATTTTTTGATTCAATGGATTATGGCCCTGATCAGCAGATATATACCAATGGATTCACTCCAATTGGACCAATAACAATAGGGTCTTCTTCTGCTCAAAGGGTTTCTTCATAGTTCTGTTTTCATTCGATGAAGACTACCAAAAATCCTTAACAGGGGGCCCTTGGTTTTGAGGAAAAGTAGGGCTATTCCTCACACCATGGTTCCCAGATTTCGACCCTTCCATGGCAGTCATAACCAAACTTCCCATTTGGGTCAGGCTCCAAAATTTACCAGCTCCTCTATGGCACTTCTCTGTCTTTCAAATTATTGGAAACAACTTGGGATGCTTTTTGGAAATGGATAGCTCCACGAGGAAGACAAAAATATATACCTATGGTAGAATATGCGTCGAAATAAACATAAGTAAATGCCTAACCGATCAAATCGATCTCAAAGTTTGAGATTTCCACTAGACACATATCCTGGACTATGAGAATACTGATTTCTAATGTCGTCACTACCATCAAACAGGGCATCTTCAAAACTCCTGCACAAAACTCCTCACCCAAAAGAATAGAAGCATCTGCAAACCAAACTCCAAAATCTGGAAACCCTATGATCCGCCTCCCATCGATGACCCTGATACCCTCAGCATGGATGAGGATGAGATTGAAGCATATGAGGATGTTTCCATCCAATAAAAGGACACTCTCTCCACAGATCCGGGAGGGCCCAATGCTTCTACAAGCACCTAGAAACGGTCTCACGAGTCTTCCTCATATTCGGATAAGGAGTCTAATACTTTAATAAACAACAATATTCAAGTGGTTTTAGCACATCCGCCTCATGAAGGATGGGTTAAATTTTCAAAAAATAAAGGAAAAAATGTTGTATTGAGGACTCTACCCATTCTAGGTAGATCCCTGTGTCTGTCTCTCGCTGATCCCGTGTTTATCTTCTAGGATCTCTTTGTCTCTATATTGGCTACTTTCAGGACCGAGGTTGATAGTTCATCATATTTGGCTTCCTCACTTCTTAGCCTCTCTTGACTGTAATTCCATATTGTATCATACGCTTTTTTAATAGAATTATCCTAATCTACCAAAAAAATGAAAAAAAAAATTATAAATTCTCTTCACTGTTTTTATTTACCTTAGTGTTAGGTTGAGTTCTAGAAGGCTGTGAAGATGCAAAACCTGTCCTACATTAGACTAGGACTTGATAAACATGCTTGAAAGAATGCTTGATATATTCCTCCATGTGAATCTCTTTGAATTGTGACTCCTACAATTTTGCATGAGAACATGAATTTTTCTTCTTATGTGATATTAAATTATCACTGTTAAGAATTTATAATTTGGATGATTTTTTTTAATACATACTTACAATTTTTGTGGCCAATTTAGAGTAACCACCCATGCCAAGATGATTTTTACCATGTTTAACTATTATATAATTTGTAGATTTCGATGTATTTGGGATCCTATATTGAGAATATTGAAAACTTACTTAGATGTTGCAATGATGATAAATAATTATAATTACATTATTAAAAATACCCCATACCTTCCTATTTTAGGTCGTGTCTTCCCTTCCTTTCAAAGTGCCTTCTCTTTTGTATGTGCCATGATGACTTTGCACTCCCTCTCTGGAATTATTGGAGGTTGATCATATGACCCGATCCTTCAAAAATGACACCTACACTAGTCTCGCAGATGTTTTAAATGTAAGAATTCCTTTGAGGTAACTATATTTTTTTTGAAGGTAGACACACTGAAAATGGCAACCATATAGTTCATAAGTTCATACTTTAAATTGCAAATTTGGCATTTTGAGTTTGTAAGAATGGTGGGCCCAAATATTTCCAAGGTTAGCTCATACAAACTCCTATAGAATACATTGTTTCCTATAAAATGATATTATCATTAATCATAGACTATATGTTAAGTTAAATTAGATTGAAATTAATATTTAAAATACTTCTTAAATACCTAGAAGTTTCTCTAGTTTCACAGGTATGTGGTCATCACCTACTATAAACATAATTGGTAGTGTTCTTGTGCTAGTAACACAAGGAATGCTAGTATGAAATTTCTTGGAAGGTGTACCAAAAATATCTCACTTAAGTCACAGATGACTAGTGACCCTAACAACAATTTTGGTTTCTTATAATGGAGATTTGCAACAAATATGTGATAAAAACCCACATAAATATAGATGTATGAAAATCTAAAATAACAAACGACAACAATAAATATGATGTAATAACCCAATTTTGGAAAATATTTGAAAGAAAAATATTTTATTAATGACACCTAGCGAAGGATATTTACAAAGGGTCACAATTCCCCATCAGTAGGATGGGTCTTTTCATGTCCTTTTCACTTCAGTATTCAAATATTCCTATCTCAAATGTGTGAAAAACCAAACAATCTAGAACTCAAAAATGGGAGCTCGAATGGCATGTGACAATAATGGTGATGATGATAGTGATTATGGTCATAAATGAATGAAAACCCTCTTATTTATAACAAACTATTGGGTTGATATTCAAAATTGAGAATAATAAAATATTGCTAACCAAAATCTAAATCTAATTGCTTGGAATAATTTATTATATTTTTCAAGAGGGAAAATATATTCAAAATGGTTAAATATATTTATTTCGAAATAATTAACAAATAAAATTATTTATTAATTATTTCCCGGATAATAATAAAAGTGTGAAATGAAATAATTATTAAATAATGATTTCACAATTATTCCAAGAATGGAGTTAAGGAAAAATAAATAAATTATAATTTGTTTAATTATTCCTAGGCGATTTAGTCAAATGTGACAAGGAATAATTATAAAACAATGATTTAATAAGTATTCATAGAGAAAATTAAATGAATAATGGGTTATTTAATTATTATCATGGACTTTAATCGAAAAAACTTAATAAAAGTGGTTTATTAAATTATTTTCTATAGTGAAAGTGATTTTACTATGGTAAAATTAAACTAACATAGTGTATTTCAATCCACCTAGTTAGAAATGAGAAGGTGATAAAAGGGATACCCAAGAGAAATCACTTCAAATTGTCTAATAGGATCATGCTCTGCATCAACAACATCACGTGGAGATCCCTATGTATGTTGTTTAGCGGGTACAGATCCTGGCATGTGTGCTTTAGTGAGTCTACCAGTATTAGTGCCTTGTGTGTCACTTAGAGGTGAAGCATCGACACTGCAACCAACATCGCCATCCATAGTCACAAAATGAGTATCATGCTCACTCAAAAACTCCTGTTAAATAAAGAGTTTTATTTATAAAGGATGAGATAATTAAAATCATAAATAAATAAATGTGATAGTTAAATGAGTTGTTCACCCCATAGTGATGAATTTGGGTCATCACAGTTTGGATTTGGTCTCTCATCTCTTCTCTATTTTTCTCAATAAAAATTAAATAATTTGGTTTCTTGTTTGATTTCATTTGAAGCTTATTTATTTTTTGGATGAGATCAGTGGAAAAAACATTTTCTTCTTGACTAAGCACTTCCTTAGGAGCATCTTGTTGAATAATGTAACTGTTGTCGGTCTTAATAATTGTACTTTAGTAATGATGTAGTATATTTATCAAAATATATTTTATTATTATTATTTAAATTGACTTATTAAAGCATGGGTTTCAAGCTTGGGTCAATGGTTCATAGGTCATAGCACCCATTGTGTGCTTTGGGATTATTCTTATTACGTCAAAATCAAAAGAGAATAAAATTGTGTTATGTCAAAGGATCTCCTCCACCAATTCAGCTCCTTCTAATACAATGACACCCACCTATCCTTCAAGTCAACATGAAAATGATTGAAAATAGGTGAAGAAGTCGACCTAAAAAATAGTGGACAAGTCAGCATCTAGAAACTAATCATGTCGGCCTATTAAAGAACACTCTGAAAACTATATATAGGAGTGTATTCGACCCATTAGAGAATAAAAATAAGATAGATCCTAATTTAAGAACAAGAAATATAAAAATGATGCCAAGATCTAAGAAAGGAGAGTTAAATCAATAAAATAGGGACGAATAATTCTATCTATTTATGGAACCAAAATCTTAATGTTACACATGTGATCCTAAAGATGATTGTAGGAGCTAAGATTGAAAGCTACATAAGTTGTAGAGAAGCAAAATACAATAATATGTTTGACTATTTTTGGAGAGGGTTGCCTTGGTGGATGGAATGGGTCTATGCATTAGGGGAATTTTGAGGTCTAAATTCAGCCTCCTAATGAAATTATATAATAATAGTCAAAATAATAAAATAAGTTTTGATTACTTCATCAAATTTTAGAGGGAAAAAATAAAAAACTACTTTTTCATCTCATATTTTCAACTTATCTCCCAAATTTTATAGTCAAATTTCGAGCAGGAGTATTCGTTGGATGAAAAATTTAATTCCTCATCCAAGGAGTACCCATGTTGCATACTTTTGATGGATCTTGCTACATGAAAAATGCGAAATACATGAAAAACATGATTGCAATCATGTTTTTTCATGTATTTCTCATTTTTCGTGTAGCAAGGTCAATTAAAAGTATGCAACATGGGTACTCCTTGGATGAGGAATTAAATTTTACATCAAACGAGTACTCCCGCTCGAAATTTGAGTAAAAACTTTGGGAGATAAGTTTAAAATATGAGTTGAATAAGTAGTTTTATTATTTTATTATTTTTTAATATTTTTACCCTTTTACTTAAAAAATGGTGAATCATCCCCCATGGTTAACATAATCATCTTGAATCATATTGTTTCTTATCAAGTTTATTTTTGTTGTACATTTTTCTTAGGAGGCCCATTTTAGACCTCAAAATTCCCCTAGTGTCTCTAGTCTAAGGTAAGAAATGTTTCAATTTGATTTGAATCTATTGAAAGAAGAGTTATTGACTAGGTTTTCCCCTCCATAGTGCTTTTTCCCTATATGAGTGCCCGCATCTTGTGTCCCTTCTTATGATCTTCTTTTTTTGCATTTTTATAAATGAAAAAAACATAATAAAATTAAAATAAGATAAAATAAGAAGAAAATGTCAATCATAAGAAAATGTCAAAGTCTAAGAGAAATCCACCTCAGGATTCTGTTTTATGTAATTCCCTTGATTTCTCAACATGGAATCAAAGGGAGGTTCATTGGCATAAGTGTTGTTAGAAATTCACAACGATAAGTAGAAGGCTTCAAGAAGAATGAACTCCTACAAGAGAGAATAATGAATTATGGGCACTCTTATAACTAACTAGGCAACAATCTTGAAATAGGAAATCAGAAAGGTTTTAAGGAAAATAGAGGCTCAGTGTCAAAATATTGAAAGTATAATAAGCCCAAAGTAGAAAATTAAATTATGCATACACATGGGTTTTTAGGTATCTCACTGTAAAAATACATTCCAATCCAACAAAAGGTATCTTAACATAGGATCAAACTATTTGAAGTCTTATTGCAAACCTATAGATAGAAAAAGACTGGACCATTTAAAATATTTGTTGGGAAGGCCTATCATGAAGCCATAATTACTACATAAAATCAAAAATACTATAATTAAAGGACAAACTCCTATAGTACATGTATTCATATAGTATGAGCCTGAACATTGGATTAGGAGGTTGAATTTAAAGGTTATGTCCATTTTTTATAAACAAATAAATACAACAATTATTGTTGAAATATACAACAACCTCTTCTCCTATGAAGGTTATCATTCTAAGGCAAGGTAGCCCAATTTGGAGGATGGAATTAAATAATAGTCATTAAAGTCTGTTGAAATGATATTAATTACAAGAATAAAAGCTACAATGGTAGTCAAGAGAAAACATACTAGCTTGAAGTCATCAAGTAAGTAGTGTTTTGTCTCTAATCTAACAATATGTCCTCATATTGCAAGGATAAATTTAATAAGAAGATAAAGGTACATAATTCCAGAGGTATGAAACATAGAGGTATCATTTATTAAAAGGCTTAGTATAGAATATTTTAGGATATGGTTGTATTTATGCTCTTAGGATTGACTTAAATATTGTTAATATTTAGGATAATAAGCACTATATATAACGTACATACTCTTGACATTTAGGGCTTGTAAGTAGGACAATGTCCCTAGAAGTAAGTACTCAAAATACCCTATAATTTATTTAATGAAACCAAAACCTTAGTTAGATATTATTTTATTGTACTTAAATAATGCAAGGATATATTGAAGAAATCAAGGTTGGTACCAATTGATATCACACTTTTGGTATCACACATTTTTCTTGGTCATATTTGTCAATTTGTATTGCAGGTATAAAAAATTTGGCTAAATTCAGAGGGAGCACTTTATGAAAACCTTACAAGTTTTGTAAAGGAGTACATCAAGGTATGTAAGAAGTATTCTTCGTTAAAAGTTTGATTATTTTGAAATATTTTCTTGGTATTATTAACTCTCTCATGTATAGGTTTTTGAATCATAAGGATTCTTGTTAGGGTAATTAATATCTTGATTAAATATATCCTCATCATATTATCTACTTTGTTTATGAAACCCTAATCTTTAGGGTTCACTATATAACCCTAACCTTAGGGTATGTTGATGAAACCCTAGCCTAATTAGGGTTTGTACATTGAAATTATATCCTTGCTTCGGATATGTTAACAATTATGTTAAAACCCTAGTCCTATCAGGGTTATTAGTAAAGAACCGATGAATAAAATTCCCTTCTTGCAATGTTTAGTGTTTTTGGTACTATTGTGAGAGAATCATAGTCTTTTAGAGTTTTTTATTGTTCTCCTTATTATAAACTTAAACCTTTAGACTATGATAAGTTAGGTTTTTTTGTTTTTTTTTAAATCTATATTATTAGGTTTTATAAGCAAGACCCATGTAATAACTAAAATAAGATCCTAGGAATGAACCCCTAGGTCTGTTTTCTTCTATATAATTGAAGCCCTATATTGATTGAAAGTGTTAAAAATCTAACTTTCATGTATTATATCTAGGTTTTACCTGAGTAAGTATTAATATGAGTCTCTATTATATGTTAATGAAACCTTAGATATGCATATGCTATTATGCTATTGATTATCGATATAGGGTATATAAGTAAACCCTAGTAAAGATTGTTATTATAGGACATGGTGATATTTTTGTTATAATGATGAAAATCTAGGGGTCACAATAAATCCTAGTAAATTCTATCATTTGGATAGTAATATTAAAGTCCTATATGCATAACATTGTGATTGAATTATTATTTTATTAACTTGTTGATATATAAGGCTTTATGTTTCTGAAATTAATTTTAGGGTATATGAAAAATCCATAGCAAGTTATTAAAGTTTAAAGTATAAACATATGTAACCATTGCTTATTATGAACCTAACTAGGTTTATGTATCTAATGTCTAAATTTTGAATGTTTTGATTATAATGATATGACTTTGATATATTCAACGTTGTTGAGCCCCAAGATTGTTCTTTCTTCCATCATACTTCACTCCATTTTCTTTTGTCCATTGTTATCCCAGGCTCAAATGATCAATGAAATTAGTTAAAATTGCTTTAAGAATGAATATCATGGCTAACTTGCTAAGTTTTGTGATTTTGTTATTGTAATACATTTTGAACTGAAACTAGCTACAGAATACAGACATTCCGTAGCTAGTTGCCAATTTTGCAGTTGTCTTCACGTTCAAGCATGTTCCAAGTGTCCTCTCAGGAAAAGCCACACATGGGTGTATTCCACATCATGTCCTCAGCGTTTGTTGCTCACCATGAAGATTGAATGGAATTCTGGACGTGGTTTTGTACGTGGGAACTCACACAAGGAGACAGACTCCTAATAGGACAAGGACAGTCCAGATGTCCTTTGTCATTTTACGCTGCCACCTTTAGAGTTCTAGTCCGATTTTGATATGAAAAGACAATGATCCCCGTATTATCTCAAGTTCTGTTATGAAGATTTGCTATAAATGTAACTCGGGAAACCGAGAGACAGGTTCTAGATTTTGATTAGATTTCGTGGATTGACTGCAATATTTCTGAAGTCTGAGAATACTCTGTTTTAAGTTATTTTTTTCTTTAATGAAGAATACAACATTTCTTTGAACGCGTTGAGTTGATCTTGAGCTAGATTTCGTGCTACTCTGGTGGTAGAGGGCCCCTGCCTCCTAAGCAACTTTACTTTTGCAATTTAGATAAGTATCTTAGTTCGTTTTCAAGTTTTTGAAGTTTACATTCATAGTTAATTTCATTAATCATTATAGCTATACTTGTTCTAAGAAACTCTTCCAAAAGATCATTACAATGAATAAGAAATGGCTGTAGTGTTATAGATTTTATTTGCAATTCCTTTCGTTCATTATCACAGTTAAACTTACTTTAGTAAACTCTTCCAAGATATCATTATGATGACTAAGGCATAACTGTGATACTGTAGGATTCAGTTGCTTGTTTACACTAAGTAGCATAGCTAATCTTACTCTTAAAAAGCTCTTCCAAAACATCATAACAATGAGTAGGAAATAGCTGTGATGTCTTAGTTTTTAATTGTATTTTATTTCAGTTTTTATGTTTGTATTCAATTGCATTGAATTGTACAACCAGGATTGTTCTAACAAGCTCTTCCAAAATACCATTCATGATGAATAAAATAGGCTGTAGAATCCCATAGATTAATTGCATGATAACTTAGTTAGAGCACTCCAGAGGCAAATTGCATTTAATTCATGCTCTGTTATTTCGTTTCAAGTTTGATAATGGCTTTTTAGTTTAGCACTGTTCACTGTAGACTAGTAGCACCCTAGTTCAGTTCTAGCTTAGCTCACTGTATTTACATTCCAACTTTAGTTGCAATCTATTGTATTTTAAATTGCATTAGTTGTTAAACTTAAATACCACGGTCTTCATTATTTACAAAACTTATTTTGTTCCAAACCTATATTAACTCATAATCATCTGGACATAAGATAGTATCAGTCTAAGGCTTGGAGTACTTTTGCAACCTTTTTACCATTTCACAAACAAGCCTTTCCTCAAAGACTATTCTAAAAGGAAATATATAACTTTTGAGTGAGGTTTAGTGGTGTTAAACTAAGTTGCAGAATAGAATTAGGAGCTAGTTTTAGAGTAGAGATCTTATGATGTTACAAATGTTCTTTTCCAAATATATTTCAACAAACCTTTAATCATGGATGAGATGTTGTATCATTATAAGTTGATTGTTTAATTGTTTAGTTAGGAGAACTTTATTTACACTTAGCTACCCATTTCTCAAGCTCTTC
The DNA here is from genome assembly GCA_034641835.2 of Pinus albicaulis. Taxonomy (NCBI): domain Eukaryota; kingdom Viridiplantae; phylum Streptophyta; class Pinopsida; order Pinales; family Pinaceae; genus Pinus; species Pinus albicaulis. Next base: position 15,295,072 of record CM076577.1, on the reverse strand, counting down.
CAAAACATCTTTAATGAATGAATTGGACAAGTTAAGTTCATGTTGTGATTTATTTTCTTGAAGTCATTATCAAGCTTTGTATTTTGCTAAGTCATAGTTTAGGTTTGGTTCTGTTTCAGTATTTGCATTTGTCATTTGTCATCAATAATTTAGGCTTCACTCTGCTTTTAACTAGTAGCTTCTTTCCACTAGCATTTATTTCTTTCCCTTGTGAACATAAAACAATAAAAAAAACCAAAAACATCATAAAACACTAGACACAACGAAGTAAGAAACAAACACCTAGGCACATACAGTGCACCACGCTTCAGCAGTTTACCAACCCTGGTTGACAATTAAATGAACTCAATTTAGGAGACTAGGTTGAGCACAAACATTTTGGCGTCATTGCCGGGGAAGTGTAACAAGGTAGCCTTGTTTCTTAACTCCCAAAAACAATGATATTCGTAGAGAGAGAGAGACTCAAGGGGTAGATTCATAAGAAGCAGAAGCAGAAGTTTGATTCCTAGAACACCACTTGTTTCACCTAGACCAAGAGCTATCACACCTTCAACTCAGACCCATATTCCATCCTTTCCTGATCCTAGACTTCTAGAAGACTTAAGATTAAATATTCCATTAGAGAGACCTTCCACTTCATCCACTGAACCTTTCTTAGAAGAAGATTCAAGGACTCCTGTTAGGGACACAAAATTTTCCACTTCCACAGAAGAATCAACCATGGTAGAAGAAGGGGGAGGAGGAGTCTTTAATGGAGAACACGGTAGAGGTGTAGAAGGAGAAGGAGGTAGAGGAAGAGGTAGAAGAGAAATAGGAAGCTATTTTGGGTTTCCTATAGTAGATGAAGAAACCAATACAACCATGAAAAAAATTTCACCCTCTGTCCTTCCAAACTTCTATGGACTTAAAACTGAAGATCCTGAAACCTTCCTATTTGAATTTGAAGTCCTCTGTAGAACTTATGACTACTTACAAGATGCTCAAAAACTTAAACTATTTCCTTCAACATTGAAAGGAGCAGCATTGAAGTGGTTTATGAGTTTGATTAACAATTCTATTAGGACATGGGAAGACATGAAACAAGCATTTCTAGAGAGGTATTTGGATTATTGTATGCCAGTCAATCATAAGGAGGAAGTGTTTAAGATGTTACAAAAAGAAGATGAAAAATTGGAAGATTTGTTGGAGAGATTTCATTACAACATCAAAAGATAAAAAATGGAAAACTTAGATCAAGACACCTTAAAAGCTCTTTTGTTGAAAGCAATTAGGGATGAATGGTTGGATATTCTTAACATGATGGGAAAAGGGGATATATCACAGCTCACATTACCTGAAATATCTGAGTTATGTATCAACCTTTCAAGAGGGAAATCTAAAACTGTAAAAGGTCCAAGAGATCCTGCTCTTGCAAGGGCAAGTAAGTCTTCTTCTGGAACAGTAAGTAGAGCAGAAATAGCACATATGCTTGATGATTTCAAATCTGACATCTTAGGGGGTCTTAGTGAACAAATAGACACCCTTAAGTTACAAAACAAACAAAAATCTGAATCTGATGCCTTAGCAATCTTTTTTCCCAAATGTAGAAAGAAACATGCCTTGAGAGAGTTCCCTTTGGATGAAAAATTTGTAGAGACCTGTGTCATTTGTTCTGAAAAACATGAGACCAAGAATTTTCCTTCCCTTCCTGGTCTCAAAGCTGTCTTTCAAGAGGAAACTCCTACAAATTACACAGAATCTCTCAATTTTGTCTCTAGAAGGCCTTGGCAAGGACCTCAAACACAAGGATTCCATGATCAAATGTATAACCAACCTCCACCAAATTGGAATTCTTGGTAGCAACCTTGGCCTCAATTTCAAAATCAATTTCAAGCTTGGGCAAAAGGAGCACAATGTCCCTATGGAAGATACTCTCAGTACTATCAGTATCCACCATCCTATCCACCATACCCACATTTTTCTCCTCAAAATCCTCAACAAAATTTTCAACAAAATCCTCAACAACATCATCAGAACCTACCACATCAAAATCAACCACTTACATTACCATTTCCTCAAAAACCAAATCAGTTACCTGCTCAACCCATACCAAACCCCAACAATAAAAATCCTCAGAACACATACATGATAGAAGGCCAACAGTTTCCAACATATTTAATTACTCCTTTAGACCTTAGTGATGTTCAACTTAGGTCTGGAAGAATACTTGAAAAGAGGAAACCTTCTGTGATCATACAAGAACAAGATAACTCTGAGGAAGATTCTCTACGGGTGAATAAAAGTCTTGAGGAAGACACATCTTTTCAGGACCCAAACATTGAAAAATCAAAGCAAAAAGAACCAATAATTTCAACTCCTGTATTAGAGTAGCCATCAACATCTACTTCTATACCTCCCTTTCCAGAAAGATTACAAATTGATAGAGGTCTAGAAAAACAAATTATGGTGCCTAATTATGATTTCCTAGATGAGCTTAGAAGTGTTTGCATTAAGATTCCATTATTACAAGCCATCAAGGAAATTCCAATTTTATCCAAAATAATAAAGGAGTTGAGCATGAAGAAAACAAGAAAAATAATAAGAGAGACAAAGAAAATTCAACTAGCAGGAAAAATAGCAGACATTATGATTGGTAAGATTGATATTCCAAAGTATCTAGACCCAGGAAATCCAGTTGTTAAAATTCACATCAATGGAATTGAAATCCAAAACACACTCATTGATTTAGGAGCAGCAATCAATATCATGAGTAGACAAATCATGGATAAACTGAAACTTCCTAATCTTCTCTTTACACCCACATTATTACAATTAGTAGACAAATCTGTGATCAAACCTGATGGGGTAATAGAAGACATTCCAGTGTCCCTAGATTCTTGGGAGTACCCTGTGGATTTCATGATCCTAACTCCTAAGAATAATCTAGGAGGGCATCCTGTTATATTAGGAAGACCTTGGTTGGCTGCAGCTGATGCTTTCATTAGTTGTAGATCTAGTGATATGTACATCTCTGATGGTAGTTCAACTAAAAAATTCACTTTGTATCCTCCAGCAAGGACAATTACAGATTTAGATGATACTCAATGGATAGAGGATGAAGAAGACTTACAACCTCTCTTCACAATTTCAGAAATTAGTGAAGATAATCAAATTCTGAATACTCTAGAAAACTTTGAATCCTCTTCAGAATACAAACATGAACCATTTCAAGAAGGATCCAACATTGAGTTTTTGTCATCAATACAGATGTCTCTTCATTCTATGGATAAATTTGGCAGCTCTACAAGTGAGATATTTCCAGGCAAAACTTTGAACATAAACAAGAACCTAGAAAAATCTCAACAAGAAGAGTTAGTCAAGATATTACAGAGACATTCTTCTGCATATGCATGGGAGTACACCGACATGAAAGGGATAAGCCCCAAGACTTGCACTCATCACATCTATATAGAGGAAAATTTTAAACCAATCAGACAACCTCAAAGACGGATGAATCCAAATCTTAGGGAGATTGTTAAAGAAGAATTGCAAAAATTGTTAAATGTCAACTTCATCTATCCCATTTCAGATAGTCAGTGGGTTTCTCCTTTGGTAATTGTGCCAAAGAAAAATGGTAAATGGAGGGTATGTGTTGACTACTGGGAATTAAACAAAGCTACTCTTAAAGACCATTTTCCCTTACCTTTCATAGATCAAGTGTTAGATACATTAGCTGGCAAAAAGTACTTCTCATTCCTAGATGGGTTTAGTGGTTACAACCAAATCCAAGTAGCACTTGAAGATCAAGACAAAACCACATTTACCTATCCTTGGGGTACCTATGCTTACCGAGTATTACCATTTGGATTATGCAATGCACCTGCAACATTCCAAAGGGCAGTATTAGGAATTTTTTCAGATCTAATACATGATTGTGTAGAGGTATATATGGATGATTTCATAGTTTATGGAAACACATTTGAAGAAGCCTTAGCAAACTTGGAAAAAGTTTTAAAAAGATGTAAAGAAGCAAATATTTCACTTAGTCATGAGAAGTGTTTTATGATGTTTACTGAAGGAATTGTTTTAGGACATCACATTTCAGGGATGGGATTAGAGTTGATGAGTCAAAAGTTGAAGTCATCTCTAACTTATCTATTCCAAGTTGTCAAAAAGATGTTAGGAGTTTTCTAGGATTTACAAGATATTATCGGAGGTTTATAGAAAACTTCACCAAGATAGCATCTCCACTCTTCAAATTACTTACCAAAGATTGTGAATTCAAATGGAATTCTGATTGCCAGTTAGCCTTTGAAACCCTGAAAACTAAAATTTCTGAAGCACCTATTTTAAGGGGACCTAACTGGAAGTTACCTTTTCATATCTCAACAGATGCCTCCGATACAGCTCTAGGAGCAATATTGGGACAAAAAGACCTGATTCCTTATGCCATCTACTATACTAGTAAAAATTTGACTCTTGCAGAGTTAAACTATACTGTAACTGAAAAAGAGTTTTTAGCTGTTGTTCATGCCATAAACAAATTCAGACACTATATAACAGGCTATGAAACTTTTGTTCACACTGATCATTCTGCAATTAGATACTTAATGAACAAATCAATTACTAATGGCAGAGTCATAAGATGGTTATTGCTTTTACAAGAATTCAACATTACCATTCTAGATAGGCCTGGAAAACAAAACACAGTAGCTAATTTTCTATCTAGACTCCAAAACATCAAAGATGACACTCCAGTTGAAGATCAATTTCCTGATGAATATCTTTTTGCAATTTCTACTCAAACTCCTTGGTTTACTGACATTGCTAATTATTTAGTTTCAGGAAAATTTCCTTCAATAATGAATGCAAGAGATAAAAGAAAAATCATTTATGACAGTGCAAAATATTCATGGGTTTCTAATGAGTTGTACAAGACAGGTCCAGATTTGATCATTAGGAGATGTGTTCGGGAAGATGAGATGCCTGAGATTCTCAAAGCATGTCATGATGAACCTTGTGGCAGACACTTTGCTGATAAGAGGACAGCCTATAAGATCCTTCATTTAGTATATTATTGGCCATCCTTATTTAAAGATGCTAAATAGTATGTCAAAAGGTGTGACAGTTGCCAAAGGGTAGGGAAACCTTCTCCTTCAGGTGAGATGCCATTACAACCTCAGGTACATATTGAACCTTTTGAAAAATGGGCTTTGGATTTTTTAGGACCTATTAGTCCTCCATCAAGACAAAAGAGATATATATTAGTTTGCACTGATTATGTTACCAAATGGGTAGAAGCCAAGCCATTACTTTTTTCTAATGAAGCATCTGTAGTTACTTTTCTTTTTGAGGATATTTTTACTCGTTTTGGTGTCCCAAGGGAAATTGTTACAGATCAAGGAGCTCAATTTACATCAAGGCTAGTGGAACAAATGATGGAGAGGTACAAAATCATGCATAGAAAATCTACTCCTTATCATCCACAAGCAAATGGTCAAGTGGAATCTACTAATAAGGTCATTGAAGGAATCCTAACAAAGACTGTTCATTTACATAGAAGAGATTGGATAGATAGGCTTCCTGAAGCCTTTTGGGCCTATAGAACTACATGGAGAAACACAACAGGCCATACTCCTTATGAACTTGTTTATGGAAAGAAAATTTTGTTTCCCATAGAGTTCCAGATTCAAACTTTCAAAATGGCAGTTCAGCTAGGACTTGATTTAACGGAGGAATAAAAGCATAGATTGGAGCAGATTAATGAATTGGATGAGATCAGACAAGATGCAATTCAGAAAAAAAGTCTAGTCCAACAGCAAAGGACTAGATGGCATGACAAGTACATCAAAGAGAAGAAGTTCAAAGAATGTGACTGGGTTCTCTTGTTTGATTCAAAATTCAAGGATTTTCAAGGTAAATTTCAAACACATTGGCTTGGGCCATATGAAATTGTTAAAATTTTTGACAATGGAGTAGTAGAAATCAGGACAATAGATGAAGAAGAGGTCACTTTTCTTGTGAATGGTCATAGATTGAAGCTGTATCACAAACCACTATCAAGAGAAGAATTTGTCAAGAAGTTCCAAGAAAATAGTGATGTGAAGTTAATGAAGAAGAATCTTTCTTCTTCATCAACTTGATTGAATTTTCTGAAGTCATTTCTTAAAAAAAAAAAAAAAGTATAAACATGAAAACCAATCACTGATTGGCATGTTTATATAGAAAAGATAGGGTGAAAATCAGAGTTTTTCTGACACTCTAACTTTTCCATTTTGTTTCTGCAAGCAGTTGTTACAAAATCATAAGTTCAGATCCATTTCACTTATGATCCATCTCATTTCATTTCATTCCATTTACTTATCCATCCATACTCCATTTCATTCATTCATTCATATTTCACTTCATTCCATATTTCATTCATCTCATTCCATAATAATCCACCTCATTTCCATACCAAAATTTAAAGTTTGATGTCTTTCTGCAATTGAATAACACATGTCATGAATTGCAGGCCATTTCTTATACTTTTCCACTCCATTTCATAAATTGTAATCCATCCCACTCCATCATTCACTTCATAAATATCCCATTATACCATATTTCATCATCTATCTTCACTCATTCCATATAATATTCCACTTATATTCCAAACCACTCCATTCCATGATTAAAGTTCTCTACAGGTACATTCTGCAGCCAAACAGATATTCTGCAGCTAAACAGATATTCTGCAGCTAATCAGACTTTCTGCAGCTAGACAGTCATTCCGCAGCTACAGATCCTGAAGGCACTGATCAGCAGACATTTGAATTGCAACAAGACGATCCTGTATATCCATGAACAAGCAAAATCAAGAAGGATTATGAAGACTCACAAAGTAATGATTTCCAGAGGAGAACAAAGCATATAAAGACCACAAAAAGCAGAGGAAAATCAAAGGTAAAAAGTTCTGATTATAATGGCATATCATGAAAAACTTTGGTATAGTCTAGTTATGAATCATTCGAAAAGTTGTTTTGATTATTTTTATTGATCATGCCAAATATACCCTCCGCAAAACTTTGGATAAAAAATCCTTCATTTCAAATCCTATACCCGATCACCATTTAAAAATCTAAGCAGTTAAAATGTTGAAGTGATTGATTTTCTCACGTCACCTAGCGAAATCATCTAATGATGATTTTTGAATATGTTGCAAAATATCTCCGCGGTCTTTTCACTCATTGATTTGTTTTCTTCACTTCAATTCATTAACTCGTTCCGTAACCACTCCCTATTTCTCCGTCCCGTAGCCAACCCTTCATCATTTCATTCTGTAAAACAGAGGTATCTCTATCACCGTGAGCAGATCTATATTAGTTTGAAATTTGAAGCCATTGTCACCAAGAAGCAGAGGTATATTAGTTTGAAATTTGAAGCCATTGTCACCGTGAAGCAGAGGTATATCAATTTGAAGATTGAAGCACTGTCACTGTGAAGCAAAGGAGTATTAATTTGAAGGTTGAAGTCATTGTCTCCGTAATCAGAAAGAGTACTAATATGAAGATTGAAGAAGAAATTATGGGCCTCATCGTGAGAACTGAACCAGTGGGCACAAAATACCTGGAAGGATACCCTCAAAGCAGAGAAATTTTGCAACAAGCAGGATGGTTGCAATTCCTTGAAAAATTTAATGGCTCCCACAAAGAAGTTACTAAAACGTTTGCAAGATCATTCAAAGGAGCAGAGGTTGAAGTTGGAGACATTAAATTCATTGTCACAGAGGTTTTTATTGCAGAAGCAACAGGATTGCCTAGACATGGAGAAAGATGGTTTAAGAACAAAGAATTTCATAATGAATCATGGAAGCATATCCTCAAGTCACCATGTATGGTTGTCACTGTGTTTAAAAATGGAATTCCAAGCTCTGCATTAAAGAATAAATGGAGAAACATGTTGCTTATCCTACAAAAATTTATCACTTGTGAAGGTAGATATGTACTTTCTATGTTTACCATATTAGGTTGATAATCCATCTCCTAGAAGAAGAGCTTAATTTTCCCTAATTCTTGCTTCAAAGTTTAAATAAAATGGCTTCAAGTGTCCAAAAGAGAATTCAATTTCTAGAGACAAGCTTATATCACCATGGGTTAGTCAAGATTTTGATTGAGCATCATTTGAGAAAAATAGGGGATAATTGGGATAATTTCTTGGTGAGAAATCACTTTGAAGAACTGAAAGAGCCTTCACCTGAACATTAGCCTACAAAGAGAAGCAGAAAATGGAGAGCCTCTAAAATTGAAACTGATAAAACAATTCAAGAAAGCAGTGAAGAAATAATCTATAAGAAATTGACTCAAATTAAGAGACAACTTAAGGAAGAGAGGGTAATCAGAAAATTTGCCACAGAAAAAGGAGAGGGACCATCCCAACTGAGAAGAAGCCATAGACTCAGGGGGAAACTAAGGAAAACACAGATTAAACAAACCGGGGTGATAAACATAGAAGATGAAGAAACACCTATTGAAGAATATTTTGATGAAGAAGCCCCTAAAATTGACCCTGCATAGCAAGAAATTTATAACTATGTTGAAACATTGGAAAGGAAAGCTTCAGAGAGTAGAGATAGAACCCCTAGTCCTCCACCGTCTGAAATAGATGTGTTAATAAGAGATAGGTACGAGTTGGAAGTACTTAATAGACATATCAGGACTGAGAATGATATTATGAAGGAACAAGTTAAACTAAAAACCAGCATGAACTCAACCTTGTCTCTACAAATGGACAAAGTGGAAAAGGCTAATGAAAAGTTGAAAAACAGGAACAAGAAGTTAATCAAGGCACTTACCAATTTAAGGTTCAAGTTAGTCATCAGGAAGCCTAGAAGGCCTTTAACTTCCAGGCAAAGAAGAAGAAGAGGGTTGGATGTTTTTTCAGAAGTCTCTGAGTTTATGGAATAAGTTGCATGAGGACATGCAAGAAGTCAGCAGTGGGGGTATGTTGAGCCCCAAGATTGTTCTTTCTTCCATCATACTTCACTCCATTTTCTTTTTTCCATTGTTATCCCAGGCTCAAATGATCAATGAAATTAGTTAAAATTGATTTAAGAATGAATATCATGGCTAACTTGCTAAGTTTTGTGATTTTGTCATTATAATACATTTTGAACTAAAACTAGCTACAGAATGCAGACATTCCGTAGCTAGTTTCCAATTCTGCAGCTGTCTTCATTTTCAAGCATGTTCCAGGTGTCCTCTTAGGAAAAGCCACACATGGATGTATTCCACATCATGTCCTCAGCGTTTGTTTCTCACCATGAATATTGAATGGAATTCTGGACGTGGTTTTGTACGTGGGAACTCACACAAGGAGACAGACTCCTAATAGGACAAGGACAGTCCAGATGTCCTTTGTCATTTTACGCTGCCACCTTTAGAATTCTAGTCCGATTTTGATATGAAAAGAAAATGATCCACGTATTATCTCAAGTTCTGTTATGAATATTTGCTATAAATGTAACTGGGGAAACCGAGAGACAAGTTATAGATTTTGATTAGATTTCGTGGATTGACTGCTATATTTTTGAATACCGAGAATACTCTGTTTTAAGTTATTTTCCTTTAATGAAGAAGACAACATTTCTTTGAACGCGTTGAGTTGATCTTGAGCTAGATTTCGTGCTACTCTGGTGGTAGAGGGCCCTTGCCTCCTGAGCAGCTTTACTTTTGCAATTTAGATAAGTATCTTAGTTCGTTTTCAAGTTTTTTTGAAGTTTACGTTCATAGTTAATTTCATTAATCATTATAGCTATACTTGTTCTAAGAAACTTTTCCAAAAGATCATTACAATGAATAAGAAATGGCTGTAGTGTTATATATTTTATTTGCAATTCCTTTCATTCATTATCATAGTTAAACTTACTCTAGTAAACTCTTCCAAGATATCATTATGATGACTAAGGCATAACTGTGATACTGTAGGCTTCAGTTGCTTGTTTACACTAAGTATCATAGCTAATCTTACTCTTAAAAAGCTCTTCCAAAACATCATAACAATGAGTAGGAAATCGCTGTGATGTCTTAGTTTTTTTAATTGTATTTGCTTTCAGTTTTTATGTTTGTATTCAATTGCATTGAGTTGTAGAGCCAAGATTGGTCTAACAAGCTCTTCCAAAATACCATTCATGATGAACGAAATAGGCTGTAGAATCCCATATATTAATTGCAAGATAACTTAGTTAGAGCACTCTGGGGGCAAATTGCATTTAGTTCATGCTCTGTTATTTCGTTTCAAGTTTTATAATGGCTTTTTAGTTTAGCACTGTCCACTGTAGACTAGTAGCACCCTAGTTCAGTTCTAGCTTAGCTCACTATATTTACATTCCAAGTTTAGTTGCCATCCATTGCATTTTAAATTGCATGAGTTGTTAAACTTAAATACCACGGTCTTCATTATTTACAAAACTTCTTTTGTTCCAAACCTATATTAACTCATAATCATCTGGACAGAAGATAGTATCAATCTAAGGCCTGAAGTACTTTTGCAACCTTTTTACCATTTCACAAACAATTCGTTCCTCAAAGACTATTCAAAAAGGAAATCTATAAATTTTGAGTGAGGTTTAGTGGTGTTAAACTAAGTTGCAGAATAGAATTTGGAGCTAGTTTTAGAGTAGAGATCTTATGATGTTACAAATGCTCTTTTCCAAATATGTTTCAATAAACCTTTAATCATGGATGAGATGTTGTATCATTATAAGTTGATTGTTTAATTTTTTAGTTAGGAGAACTTTATTTACACTTAGCTGCCCATTTCTCAAGCTCTTCCAAAACGTCTTTAATGAATGAATTGGACTAGTTAAGTTCATGTTGTGATTTATTTTCTTGAAGTCATTATCAAGCTTTGTATTTTGCTAATTCATAGTTTAGGTTTGGTTCTGTTTCAGTATTTGCATTTTTCATTTGTCATCAATAATTTAGGCTTCACTCTGCTTTTAACCAGTAGCTTCTTTCCACCAGCATTTAGTTCTTTCCCTTGTGAACATAAAACCATAAAATAAAAAAAACATCATAAAACACTAGACACAACGCAGTAAGAAACAAACACCTAGGCACATACAGTGCACCACACTTCAGCAGTTTACCAACCCTGGTTGACAATTAAATGAACTCAATTTAGGAGACTAGTTTGAGCACAAACAAACATCATGCTTCTACATATTTGTACTTGGCTGTACTTTCTATTAAATTTTTGCATCTACATAATCTTCAAGATGTACAAGATATTCATAAATAAATCTAACTTGATGATTATGCTCATGATTTTCCTAATGACTTGAAAGTTTCACCTATGTTATAATAAGGAATTTATTGATCTCCCTAGGTTCAGAGGGAGGGTGATATAAGAAAGGTTATATCTCGCCAGTTAAAAGGGAGGACATATTATACCTTGAAATAAGAAATTGAATAAATTAAATTACTACATATGAATGATCACGATTCATGAATAATAGAGAACTAATGAGTTAGTATTTGATGAATTTGAAGAAATGAAAGAATAAATCTTCTAGCAAGATGTACTTGATAACTTCATGATGATATAAGAATAATTAGAATGATAGAGGACCCTGAAGGTTTGTGTTTAATTATATATAGATAGATAGATAGAACTTATTAGGGCTGTGCTTGTATAGGAAAAATATCTCCATAAGAAGGTTGAACACTTTGAAAGCATGATTGGACTAATAGATATATCTGATTTAGTTTATTAGGAGAGATGAATCATCTAATGTAGGATGCTTGGGAGAAGATATCGCTGACCTATGTGTTGATTTCTATATCCCAAAGAGGGAGGGTGGTGTTTTTCATGGAGCTCCAACCTTGGATATGCATGTATATCCCTCATTTGATGGTTAAAAAGTAATCCTGATGGTAACTAGAGTCCATATTAGTCCAACCTAGATAGATTACATTGGTCAGGTATCTAGTCCACAACATTGAGTGTGCTAGAACTCTTCGTAGCCCATTTAATTTTTAGGTCTTCAGTGTATCTTTATATTTATGTATTATGAATACCTCCCTATTTAAGAGGGATTGCTGAAGAATGTAGCTAGTGTTGGTATTCATAATTGTACTTAGGTCTTGATGCAATATATTTTTCAAAAGATATTTTTTTATTATTATTTAAATTTACTTATTAAATTATGGTTTTCATTCTTGGGTCAATGGTCATAGGTCATAGCAGTTATTGTGTGCTTTAGGATTCTTCTTACTAAGTCAAAATAAAAAGAAAATAATTTTTTTTTGTGTCAAAGGATATCCTCCACCAAGTCAATTCCTTCTAATATGATGAAAAACACATATCCTTCAAGTCAACCTCCAAATGATTGGAAAAAGGTGAACAAGTCGGCCTCAAAAATAGATAACAAGTCGAATTCTACAAACTAATCATGTCAGACTATTAAAGGACACTCCAACAACTATATATAGGAGTTTACTCAAACCATTACAATATAAAAATAATATAGATTTGAAGTTAAGAATAGAAAACAAAAAAGTGATGTGAAGATATAAGAGAGGAGACTCAAATCAAGAAAAGAAGGGTGAATAAATATGTCTAGTAATGGAACCAAAATCTTACTGTTGCACATGTGATCCTAAATAATATTATAGGGGCCGATATTGAAAGTTGCAGAAGTTGCAGAGAATAAGAAGAAAATAATATGTTTTACTATTTGTGTTAAGGGTTGTCTTGGTGGATGGAATGAGTCTATGTCTTTCGTATAAGTTCAATAATTTTTTAATCTAATTTGAATCAAGTGAATGAATATTTCTTGACTGGGTTTTCCCCTCCATAACAGTTTTTCCCTTTCTGAGTTCCTAAATCTTGTGTCCCTTGTTTTCATCTTATTTGTTTGGAATTTCTCTTAATGAAAGAAACATAATAAAATTAAAATAAGAAAAAATAAGAATAAAAGAGTAATCACAAGAAAATTTGAAAGTCTAAGATAAATATACCTTAGGAATCCATTCTATGTAATTCCCTTGATTTCTCAACACATCTATGGACTAATCTCAGCCTAGTTCCTTTCCCTTGTCACATTGTTTATCAAATAAGTGTGATTTTTAATTTTATTCCACCATTCTCAACTATAAACATTCAAATATTTGAATTTGATCAAACATTTTAGATCAATAAAATTTCCAATTTTCACATAAGAGGGGAAGTTTATCATGATTAAATACTTTCTCGTAAATATTATGTTATCTTCAAAGTTCATTATGACACATTAAATAAAAAGAAGCAACTCATCCAAAAAAATTCATCATTATATTAATAAGAAAAGCACTACTGACATATATCTAAATTTTTATATAAACTTCAAATTATATCTTGGGAACTTGTATCAAAGAAAAAAAATATTTTTATATAGAATTCTAGGGTTACCTTAGGTCCAAAATTGAAATGTTTTATAGGTTGCCTTGGAAAGGACGAAAGGATATAAGAGCCTTAGATAACATGAAACATATTGATTTAGTATGGCATCGTGGATAAAAGGATATGATAGTAGCATGTTTAAAAGTATACTTGTTTGAGTTTCTTGAAATCATCTAGTATTTTAAGAATAAAAAACTCGGGGACCATTTTTCATAACTACTCATCCATACATTAGCTAACATTATGTTAGAGAAAGTCATTTTGCTAATATGTATCATCACGATACAGTAATATTTTTCATCTTAGAAGGATCTTGGAAGAGACATTATGGTAATATCAATATATATTCCATATTGTATAGGAACAATACTTTGAAAAGGATGAAGGAATGCATTAGTTCAAGTTGCAAGCTCATTGTTAGATATAGATAATTAGATGATTGTGTGAAAGATTAATAATGCATGCTTAGGGTAACCTTTGGAATATAGGATTCATATAATATTTTAAGGTTGGTCATATGCATAGTGAATCTTTCACTTAGTTATATGATTCTTAAAAATATGAATTTGACTTACTCTAAAATGAATAAAATTCTAAAACTTTATTGCTAGAATAAATCTTATGGTTATTGTATTGGTGTGTTTAGTACAAGGGTGTACGAAATGAATCGGTGCTTGGTAGGAGTGATTGCTAGCCTACAAGAAATGTCACAGGGAAAAAATGGGTTGTTATATGGTTAGTGAAGCATCACAACATGTATAAAAACTAGTTATAAAACATGGCATACAAAAAAAGAGAGGAGGAAACAAGAAACAAAAAATACAAATATAACACAAGCTCAATATCGAGTAAACAAACTACTAATACCAACGGAGAACGAATCCCCTTTTATTAACCGTTGGTGGTAAAAAATAGTTAGAATGCTTGTTGGCTTGAGGAGTCTTCACCAAGGTTCGGTTTTAAGGTTTTCCAACAAACCCCTGTACTACTGGCCCTTTCAGCAATGGCCTTCTTGTGTCGGTCAAGGTCTCACCCAAAGTAGTATGGGAGGGTGTTGGAACCAAGTTTCCACAACCTGAGAGAGAGAAATTTAATTGAAGTGGGTCCTTTCAAATCTAACAAACCTGCTTTGGGGAAGCCCTAACCCAGAAACCCTTGAAATTATGTCGGTAGAATATCTTCAGCGAAGCTTATAAAACATCAAATATTATGCTAACAAAAGAAAAGAAATTAAATCTAACCAGATCTATTCATTCATTTCCTTTTACACTATCACATCCACGTGCACATCACTAAATCATCATTATTCAGCAAAACATATATAAATTTTAGAGATAAAAAAAAAGCAAATCCAATAACCATAACACAAAAGTACTCAACATATCACAAAACAATCTTCTCATTCATTAACTTCTAGATCCAAATTACAAGCTCTATTTACTAGCCCACGCACACAGCCAGCGGGGCCCACACACAACAGGACTTAGGGTCTCCACGCACACAGCCAGCAGGAGCCCTTACCCAAAGAATCAAAACAAAAGATTCACAAATTCGTATCAAGCTTAATGCAAAACTTAGCCTACATCTAGACTCGATTTAGCAATCTATTTATAACATATTATCCTATGCCACTCTATGGTCTGCAAACTATGTCTTGCGAACTCTTGGTCTACCCTTTGACCCATTACAATTTATTGGAGGCTTTCACCCATGGAAAAGCCCTACACTAGACTATATTATTACAAAATATTACAAAATGTACCAAAAATGCAGTTAGGGGACCCTGCTCTAACAAGCCCCCAACATAATCTTGTGACTCATCTTGAGTCACAACGACAGTGGGGTCTTCATCTTCTCTTGGAATTTTTCGATAGCGATGGAAAAAGGGGGCAGGACACCTTTGCTCTGCGTGATGTCAACCAACGTATATGAATTTTGTCCTTTAGTAGATGTAGTGACACTCTCTAGGGTTTGGTTCAACTGCTTCACAGCCATGTCCAAGTCTTGCGATAGCTTCAGAACTTCATCAGCCCATGGATTCAGGTGGTTGTTGAGGACATTATTTTTGTGATAGAGCTCCTCAATTTCATCTTGGAGCATGTGTCTGGTCTGAATATGTGCTAGACATTGTGTTGGGATGAGGGCGAGAATGTTAGCTTTCATTTGTTCAAAAGCTTGTTACTTCTAGCACAAATCCTCATTTAATTGGCAAAGGTGGGGATCACGTTGTACCGTGGACCATAATGCCATGGTAATTTCTAAAAATTCCATGCCCTTGGTGATATTTGTTGTAACGATACTCGTAGCTCTTTGACCAGCATGACTTGCTGGGCATGCACCTCAAGAGGAGTCTTGGGCTACAGTTTGGATTGTAGTGCAACTATTTGTTGCTCTGAGTCTACTTTAATAGCTTGCACCTCTTTTTTGGATGCCTTCAAAGTAGTGATCAAGCCTTCAACCTTGGCCTGCAGTGTAGCGGAGGCAAGGATTACTTCTGGCACATCTTCGCAGAGCTGGTCCATGAAATGATCCAATTCAGCGTATTGTGCTATCACTTCTACCTGTGCTGCCTAGGCTTGAGTGGCTTTGACAAATTTCATCACAATAGTTTGTGCAGCCTCATTTAGTTGTTGTTGCACCCACAGTTCTCTATGTTGAACCTCACTGGAGATTAACAGATAAAGGGCGTGCAGTTGCTCATCTATCAGTATCGCAACATCAAGGTCAACCACAAAGCACATGTGGACTTGCTTACACAAGATTAGAGGTACCACAATGAAATCCACACATGGGAGGGGGTAGATTCAGCTCTCCGTCATGGTGGCCAATGTTGTAACTGTGGTGGGATGGCTCACTTGATTCTTCCTTGCCTGATCCATGCTCAGATGAAGTGTATCTACCTTTAACTGAAGGGTGTGCAGTCTATAATATAATTCTTGTACTGTGGCTTTCTGTTATTCTTCTAGGGAATCCCACCAGTCTTCGGAAGCAACAGTGACAGCGTCCGCAATTTTCTCCAAGTCATCCTATGTCAAGGTGACCTCCGCTTACGTGTCAGGCTTAGTAGCCTTGCGCTTCTTCCTCTGCCCTTTATGAGGCTCACCAGTGTGCTTCGTACCATGTGGGGAATCTGTGCTCTCCACACCAAGCCCGTAAATGGAACCATTTGTTGGCTTGAGGGGTCTTGACCCAGGTTCCATTTTAAGGTTTGCCAAAAAACCCCTATACTACTAGCCCTTTTTTCAATGGCCAACTTTCGTAGGTCAAGGTCTCGCCCAAAAGTAGTATGGGAGGGTCTTGGAACCAAGTTTCCACACCCTGAGAGAGAGAAAGTTAATTGAAGTGGGTCCTTTCAGATCTAACAGACTTGCGCTGGGGAAGCCCTAACCCAGAAACCCTTGACAGTATATCTACAGAATATCTTCAACGAAGATTATAAATCATCATATATTATGCTAACAGAAGAAAAGTAGTTAAATCTAACCAGATATATTCATTCATTTCATTTTACACTATCGCATCCATGTGTGTATCACTAAATCATCGTTATTCAACAAACATATATAAATTTTAAAGATAACACAAAGTGCAGCCAATAATCATAAAACATAAGTACTCAATGTATCAAAAAACAATTTTCTCATTTTTTAACTTCCAGATCCAACTTACAGATTCTATTTACTAGCCTGCACACACAGCTAGCGAGGTCCACACACATCAGGACTCAGGGTTTCCATGCACACAACCAGGAGGAGCCCTTACCTAGAGAATCGACAAAAAAGATCCACAAATTTGTATCAAGCTTAATCCTAAACATAGCCTACTTCTATACTCAATTTAGCCATCTCTTTATAACATATTATTCTGCACTACTCTATTTTCCACAAACTGTGGTTTATGGACTCTTGGTTTACCCTTTCATCCATTACAATTCATTAGAGGCTTTAACCCACCCCAAAGCCGCTGTGCAAGACTAGATTATTACAAAATATTACAAAATGTACCAAAAATGTAATTAGGGGACCCTGCTCCAACAGGCCCCCAAAAAAATCTTGTGACTCAGCCCGAGTCACAGTGGCAGTGGGGTCTTCATCTTCTTCTGGAGTTGTTCGACCACGACGAAAAACACAGGCAAGACACTTTCACTTTTCATAGCTACATTTTTCGCGATGTCAACCAATGTTTGTGAAGCTGGTCCTTCAATAGCTGTAGTTACGCTCTTTAGGGTGTGGTTCAACTGCTTCACGACCATGTCCAAGTCCCACGATAGCTTGAGAGCTTCATCATCCGATGGCTTTAGGTTGTCCCTAAGGACCTACTTCTTATGATGGAGCTCCTCAATTTCATCTTGGAGCATGTGGATGGTTTGAAGATATACTAGGCATTGTGCTGGGACGAGGGTGGGCATGGTAGCTTCCATTTGTTCAAAATATTGTTCCTTCTGGTGCAACTCCTGACTGAATTAGCAAAGGAGGGGATTTCGTTGTATCGTGGACCATAACCCCATGGCAGTTTCTAAGAATTCTACGCCCTTGGTGATATTTGTTGTAATGCTACTTGTATCTTCTTTGACCAGTGTGGCTCGTTGGGCATGCACCTCAGGAGGAGTCTCAGGTTGTAGTTTGTCTTGTATTGCAGTTATTTATTGCTCCAAGTCTGCTTTACTAACCTCCACCTCGGTCCGGGATGCCTTCAAAGCAATGACCAAGCCTTCAACATTGGCTTGCAGTGAAGTGGAGGTAGGGATTACTTATGGAATATATTCGTAGAGCTGGTCTATCAAATGCTCCAATTCAGCTTGTTGTGTGACCGCTGCGATCTGTGTTGTCTAGGCTTGGGCGGATTTGGCAGCTTTTGTCACAATAGTTTTCGTGGCCTCATTTAGCTACTGTTGTGCCCGCAGTTCTCTGTGCTGAAGCTCACCAAATATGAATACATAAAGGGTGTGAAACTGCTCATCTATGAGTCTCGCAACATCAAGGTCAATCGCAGAGCATGCATGGACTTGCTCACACAATATCAGAGGTACCATAGTGAAAGTCGTGCCCGGGAGGGGGCAGATCCAGCTCTCTTTCATGGTGGCCAATGTTGTAACTATGGTGGGCTAGCTTGCTTGATTTTGCCTCACCTAATCCATGCTCACCTGAAGAATATATGCCTTTAATTGAAGGGCGTGTAGTCCAGACTGCAATGCTTCTACTGTGGCTTTCTGTTCTTCTTCTAGGGAAGCCCACCAATCTACGGAAGCAACAATGACAACGTCCAAAATTTTCTCCAAGTCATTCTCTGTCAAGGTGACCTATGCTTCCGTGTCGAGCTTAGTAGCCTTGCACTTCTTCCTCTGCCCTTTAGGAGGATTTCCAGTGTGCTTCGTACCACATGGGGAATATGCACCCTCCCCACCAAGCCTGAAAATAGAACCATTTGTTGGCTTGAGTGGTCTTGACCTACGTTCGGTTTTAAGTTTTGCCAACAAACCCTTGTACTACTGGCCCTTTTGGAAATGGCTTGCTTCTGCCGGTCAAGGTCTAACTTGAAGTAGTATGGGAGGGTGCTAGAACCAGGTTTACGCACCCTGAGAGAGAGAAATTTAATTGAAGTGGGTCCTTTTAGATCTAACAAACCTCCACTAGGGAAGCCCTAACCCAGAAACCCCTTACAGTATATCAGCAGAATATCTTTAGCGAAGCTTATAAATCATTAGATATTATGCTAACAGAAGCAAAGCAATTAAATCCACCCAAATCTATTCATTCATTTACTTTTACACTATCGTATCCACGTGCACATCACTAAATCATCATTATTCAGCCAAAAAATATAACTTTTAGAGATAACACAAAGCGTAACCAATAACCATAAGACTGAAGTACTCAACGTATCACAGAATAGTATTCTCATTCATCACCTTCCATATTCAACTTATAGACTCTATTTACTAGTTCCCACAAATAGCCAGTGGGGTCCACACATATCAGGACTCAGGGTCTCCATGCACACAGCCAACAGGAGTCCTTACCCAAAAAATCGACACAAAGGATCCACAAATTTATATCAAGATTAATCCAAAACATAGCCTACTTCTAGACTCGATTTAGCCATCTATTTATAACATATTAGCCTATGCTACTCTATGGTTCGAAAAATATGGTTTGCGAACTCTTGGTCTACCCTTTGAACCATTAGATATCAATGGAGGCTTTGACCCACCCAAAAGCCCCTGCACTAGACTATATTATTAAAAAATATTTCAAAATGTACCAAAAATTTGGTTGGGGGACTGTGCTCCAACAATGCTAAAACACTCCCAGTGAGTCCTTAGAGCTATGGAGCTCTAATATTCAAAGCAAGAAAGGTTGTTCCCTTAAGTTGTTTTCAAGCCTCTCTCTCTTATCCTCGAATGACTGATCGGATAATGGACAACTGATGCACTTTTCCTTTGGGATTGAGATGTTGGATGGCCAAAAAATGAATCCCTTCACTCCTTTGCTGCTTGGACAACACACTGCTGGTTTTCTCATGGGAAATTTGGCCAACATAACAATATGTTCTAAACTTTTCTTCTCATGGTGGTATTTTATAGCAAAAATTCAAACCTTCTTATCTCTCTTTGTACAATTGCGGATAGTGACCCAAGGGTGGTGGTTGATTCCATTGTGTGCTCACTTGAGGGCTCAAGGTGGCTCTAGGCGGTTTTCCTTGGGTGGCCTCACGTGGATAATCTTCTTCCTGAAGTTTGCAAAGTGGTCCCAGATGGTGACTTTCCACTATACCCAGGACATGCGACTTATTAAGGGCTAGCCGTGAAGACTTGCACTTCTACCGAAGAAAAGTGTGTGCAGAGCGCATTGTGCCAGTGTCTTCTATCTGCAACTTAATAAATTTTCCTTTTAACCTTAGAGAAAGTTAAATTTTTCTGATTCTGTAATGCTTTTCCACCCTGTAAATCCTTCTGCTTGACATTTCATGATATCCTTTGTTTGTCTGATTTTCTAGTGATAACGACTTCCCCTAATGTATGAGGTCTAGGAAGAACTGTATAGTCGAAACACATTACATTTTATGTTCTGTATGACCCATATTGAGGGAGAGAGAGAGAGAGAGAGAGAGAGTAACTTGCATGCATCCTAAGGTTGGAGACCCCCTGCTGTGAGTAAAAGAGGGACCATGTTTTGTTGAAAACCTGCAAGAGATAACATAAATACAATATTTCTATGAGGTGGGCATGTCCCATGCTCATGATTATTGGCTAGTTAAAGCCTATTTTACAGATAGAGGTTCTGTCTATGTCACTTATATGGTGGTGATCTACTGATTTCGTTGATGATGACGATTTTTGAGGCCCTTAAGGGCATTTTTTATTTGAAAATAGGTTGAGTGTAGTGCCCACATGAATATCTTGGTATGGCATATTTTAGAATAAATTCTCATTGTATGCATGGGTGTATGACTGGGACCTTCCCATGTAAGAATTTCTGAAAGATATTCTTATAATCGCACGGGTCTTCGACAAATTCTGACAAAGTGCAATGGTTGTGAAGTACGATACCATATTGACATGAAATTTTTTGTTGTAGTCGAATGTCAGGAGGATAAATGACATCAATGGGTAATGATGATTCCCACAGTGCCATCTGAGGATGCCCCTATTGAGGTGAGGAGCCATCCAAGGTGCCGCTTCCTTTTTGGAAAATTATTGTTGAAGTCGACAAAAGGGAAGCCTGAACCGATCGAGAGAAATATTGATCCAAGGGACAAGAGTCTCTGATATGATAGGTTAACATAGGCATGATTGTAAGAAATGGCTGAAAACTAATGATGGAAGTTTAGTGGCCCAAGGTTGGAGCTTCAAAAATAAATTTTGTCGCAATCATAATGATTTCTAATGAGGAAAGGCCTGGAGCCAGTAGGACATCAAGAGTGGGTATATGTTTGTTATGAATGTCTGGTGGATTTGCGTGAAAGGTGTGAAGCTCCGACCAAGGGTGATTAGGGACTACTTCCAGGGGAGAAAAGTGGATGGATGGGTGGGGTATGTTCTCCTAAAAAATATTTGTACACTTGCCAAAGAATATAAAATGGGTTTGGATGTACAAACACGGATAAGGGTGCCCCAAAAACACAAAAAATGATCACTCACTGATAATGTGAGGAAGGTGTTTTCTCTCAGTGCAGGGGTGGTGAAGCGGATGGAAAATATCATAGATTGGCTATGATGATGGAGGTATTGTAGGTAAAATGCGAGATGTGGTGGCGGGTGTTCAATATGCTTGCAAAAATGGTAGTTCGGGAAAGGAGTTTTATCGTAATATGGTAAAACTTGACTTGATGCATGATCGATGGATGAACATGAAGTGCTTCCTGGCCTAGGGTATTATGGCCATGGCATCATATTTTTTGATGCATGGTCTACTTGAGTGATGGAAGCCATGGAGGGGGAGGCTCTACCGACCGATGATAATTTTTATCATGTGCAAAGTGGGGAGCTGATAAACATGGTCAGGTGTTTGGAACCTATGGTTGATTCTTATGGAGAAATGATGTCAGATCTGCAAATACTCTCTGGGACTCTATCATGCTGAGGGTAGAATGATACCTTCTCTGGAACCTTCAGTGACTGGGGAAATAGGTGGTTTGTCGTCTTTTGTAACACTTGCAACCAATACCCCAAGTAAAAGCATATTTTTCATTCACATGTATTGATGAATGTGCTGAATGAAAAAAATCGTTAAGAGAGGGCATACCTCTCGGAATTGGAAAAATTATTTTTCGGAGGTGTGAATGTGTGAAGTCTCCCTTGGAT
The DNA here is from genome assembly GCA_034641835.2 of Pinus albicaulis. Lineage (NCBI taxonomy): Eukaryota > Viridiplantae > Streptophyta > Pinopsida > Pinales > Pinaceae > Pinus > Pinus albicaulis. The sequence goes on along the minus strand of CM076577.1, from coordinate 15,272,871 downwards.
GTTATGAGGTGTTGATCATTGTGTTTCTTTTGGCTTCACAATTTTTCTTTCTGCGCTCCTATTATGGTCTGTCAAAAAATTTGAAAATGGCAATATATAGGCCAATATGGCTCATTTCAGATCATTTCTATTATTTAAAAGTTATGAGGTTAGAGCTTGCTGCCGAGACTTTCTTGTCATTGCGGTCAGCCTGTGTACTAGGGATTCATGCTGTTAGTGCAAGGTAGGCTCCTAAACATCGAGAATTTTATTTTTTTCAGTTTTACTATTGGGGGCCCATACAAATTAGGCTTGGACGGATCCCTACTTGTTTTTGGCCTTGGTCATGCGTGCGATCAAGTTTCAGACATGAAGACTTCTGCAAAAATTTGAGGATTTACGAGGAGATTCTGCGTCTATTGGGCTTTTTGTGTGTGGCATCTGCATATTTTTGAGATACAAATGCGTGTTTTGTGCACCTATATGAGGAACAGGCACAGCAAAACGCCAATGCAGGTTTTGAAAAAAAAATCAATTTTTTTAAAAGTTTTGATGTCACTCATGTGCTTTTATTTTGTGACAGGATGTTGTGGAGAGAGTGAAACTGGCTGAATCTTTGCATGGATGTGGCATAGGATGCCAATGCCCACAGCTTAGTGGCTTAGTGGTTCTCCTCAAGTTTCTTGAGAATGACCCCCTAAGGTCTACTTGGTTCGTTGTTGGAACACGAGACACAAGGTGGTGGTTTTGCGAGGGAGGGACATTACTATCCTTCCGAAGATCTCATACGTTGTTTTGTGTCGGCTTCGGGCCAGGACTTTGTTTGAATGGGCACATCATGCTTATGAAGGTATGGTATCACAATTGGTGAAGTTCCAAGGAGGATATAAGCTATTTACATGTGCTAGAAACATGTGTAGCATTATTTTTGAGAGGGTGGTACTGCTACGACTCGTAGTGCCAGTTCCTATTGGGTTTCACCGGGACCCTCAAATGAGGCGATGGGTGTCGGTGATGCCTTGACGTGGGGAAGGAGATGTGGGTCGCTATTGGAATTCAACTACAGAGACCTATTTCGAGGTGAACCCCCAGATGTTGCTCAATTTTTGAGACTCTGGGATGGACTTTCAGGGAGATCCGGATATGGGTCTTCCTGCTAGTTACGTGATGGGACCTGTAGGGATGATTTTTTATGATTTTTCTACAGATGTTGAGTATTTACAATGTGTATATTTATATGTGTATTGTGGTGACGCTGACATTATCTTTGTTTCTATTACAGAAGTGGGAGCAGTTGGACGACCTACTGCTTGGTTGGTGGGACACCATTCCATTCAGATGGTTCTAGGTGGAGGTGCGTGACCCCAGGTTGGGGGGCAGGATGGAGATCCAAGGAAGCCTCGGGTGGAGGATCTAGTGATGGTGCTAAAAACTTAGGGGAGGGTAGAAGCTCAGCTGATGCTGAGTATGTTGTGGCTATCGCTTTTGCTCAGGCGACAAAGGCACCAGTGGCAGAGATGGAGGAGCAGTTAGTTGCCGCCAAGGCTCGATCCACCGACCTAGAAGATGCTTGGGGTTGAGTGGAGAGGTTGACCCAGGGCATGCCAACCTGGGGTTTTTTTATTATCTATATGATGCTTGGCTTGAGACATTAATGTCCCAGAATAGGGGTTATCATCTGACTCTACACCATGTGGCGCTTTCTATTTTGGATGTTGTGTCGGTGTTTGCATTGGGTGCAGTTGTGGGTCCAGATGCTGCATCTGGTAGGGCTCAACCCCAGACACAGTTTGTATTTAGGGAAAGCACCCATGCTTCCCTTATTATTTATGACATGTGTATATATATGTTTTGGCTGACTTGCAAGTCAGAGACATGATTTGTTATTTGTACTCACACATATTTTTTGGTATATATGCGAGATATATTTTTTGCTGATCTTGATGATGTGTCTATGGTTATATGATTTGATGGATGTTATGTATCACTGATGGAGATATATATATTTTTTATGTTTTTTGGTTTTATTTATGATGGTTTATATGAGAGGTATTACAATGTAGGATTTGATTAGCTATGCGATCTGTTGTCTGGTTTTGATTTATTGGTACATGTGTGAATGTAATATGATCAAATTGACAACTTAATATTTTTTCATGAAAATATTTTCTAAACAGTTTTGAATCTCGTACTTCAAATTCTTTTTTTAACTGCAAAACCACTAACTGAGAATCAAGGTAGATATGTAGGTGGTGGATTCCTTTGTTGAAAACATCACTAATGAGCCCAATGACAGCATCATATTCTACCTTATTATTGGTAGCTGATCCGATGCATACTCTGTTGGTGAAGAATGGCGATCGGTCAGGATAGTAGCTGACCCAGGTAGCTACTACTAGATTTTGAGACCATCTTGATGCTCCATCAGTACATCCAAAGTAATGGTTTGGGGGACGATCCATCTGTGACACCATAGCGCTTTCTTAGAACAAGTCTATGCTTTTTGTGATAAAAAAACAAAGTTTTATATATGTATGTTACCTCTATGGTTGAAGCATCCTTACCTTTATGGGTAAAATTTCTTGAGGTAGATTCCATTGACGGGGTTGCTTAGGCATGTTCCATTAGGATCTGACAATATCTATGCCCCCTTGAGGAGATAATTTTTTATGACATAGGGACCTTTCCACAGGGTTTCGAGCTTCTCGAGCCCTAAGGCTTATTTTGCAATATCGTAGCAGAGGACTAACTCTACCTCAGTAAATGATCGAGGGGTGATGTTGCAATTGAACAATTATTTCAGCTGCTTTTTATGGGCCTCGTTGTGTTGGAGCGACTATCATTGATTTTCATCAACAATTTCGAGTTGCACCAAGCATTTCTCTAGAGTTTGGGTGTCATCGAGGAGTTTGATGGCGATGTGTAAGTTCAGGATTTAGCATTCTATGGGAATCATGGTTTCGACCCTGTACACCAAGTGGAAGGGTGTGAACCTTTTTGTTGTTTTCATGGCCTTGTGGTATGCCAACATGGAAGAGAAAAGAATGTGGTGCCAGTTTGTCTTGTGGTTATTCACCATGTGTTGTAACGTTGTTTTGAGCACTTTTTTCACAACTTCTACCTATCCATTAGATTGGGGGTAGTACGGTGAAGAAAAATTGTGCATGAATCCAAGGTGATGATATATTTCTTGGAAAATTTCATTTTCAAAGTGTTTTCCTTGGTCAGAGACTAACTCTTTTGGTACACCAAACTGGGCAATGACGTGGTTGAATAGAAATTGTGCAATGGTTTATGTCGTGTTATTGTATGTAGGCATGGCCTCTGCCCATTTCGTGAAATAGTTGACAACTACAATAATGTATATGTGGTTTCCAGATGATGCAGCGTTGCAAGTCATGAAGTTGATCCCCCATTTGCAGAAGGGACTAGCTACTATGACCAGGTGCAGGGGAGCAGGTGGCACTCTTGCCTTGTGAGCGAAGCGTTGACATTGCTCGCGCCTTTTGAATGTTGAGTTGTAGTCAAGGAATAAGGATGGCCAAAAATATGCTGCCCACAGAAATGTTTGAGCGGTGGCCATTTTGGAGAGGTGGCCACCAAAAGCTCTGCTATGGTAGTCATTAAGGGCTTACTTAGCTTGATCATGAGTGTGGCATCAACGTAAAATGGTGTTGATGCCCATCTGATAAAGGACATCTCCCATGAGGAGGTATCAGGGGTTCTGGTGGCGTATGCCCATGAGGTCGTCATGACTGAGATCTGGTTTGAAATTTTTGGTTCGTAGGAATAAGATAATATCTCCATTCCAAGGGTCGTCGGTCGTCACTAGGAAGAGATGTTTGTCTAGTAGTGAATCATTGACCGGTGATCCTTTGGCTTGACTTGGGAGGTCACCGATGAACTCAACAAAAATTAAGGCCTTCTTTCTTTTGGGGGAGCTAAAATGCAAGTCAAACTCTTGTAGTATAACTATCCAGAGAGCATATTTATGGTTCATCAAACGACGGGTGAGCAGATATCTCATGGGTTTGATATCTGTGATGATTGTTGTATTCCTTAAGATAATGTAGTGGTGAAGTTTTTGGACTATGTGTAGTAATGTTAGGGCAGTCTTTTCTATAGGCTCACATATTAACGCGGGGCTTCCTAATTTCTTACTAACGTAATAAATTATGTGTTCTTTACAATCGGGGCACTCCTGGATAAACACCGCAGCTAAAGCGGTCTCAAACACTGATAGATACAGGGTGTGATATTTGTCGTAGTTTGGCAAAATGATCAATGGTGCTGAAGATAACGTGTGTTTCAGTGCCTCAAATGATGTTGGGCTTGATCATACCTTTTGAATGGTATGTCCTGATGGAGGAGGCGTAGGAATCCATGAGCGCAAGTGGTGTAATCTGGGACGAACCGTCTCAAAAAATTGGCCTTTCCATGCAAGATTTGGAGTTGATTGAGGGTTCGAGGTGGTGGTACCTGTTTTATAGGTTGGACCTTGAGGGGGTCCACACCAATCCCTTGTTGGGACACAGTAAAACCTAGAATTTATCCTGTAGTGACAAAAACGACGCACTTGAAGGGATTCAAGTGTAGGTTTTATTGTCGGCATCGTTGGAATACCAGCCGTAGATCCTCAAGATGATCAGAATTCTTCTTGGATTGGATGGTGAGGTCATCCGAGTAGGTGAGGATGAGGTGTGCGAAGTCACTAAATATATAATTCATGGCCCGATAGAAAGTGGTTCGAGTATTTTTAAGACTGAATGGAATAACCTAATATGCGAACGTGCCCCATGGGGTGGTGAACACGGTCTTGTACCGCTCAGTATGTTGTATTTGGATTTGATTATACCCAGAGAAATCATCTATGAAGGAGAGGGCCTCGTGTCCCACACAAGGGTTGATAACTTGGTCGATGAATGGGGTAGGGTAATTTTCCTTTGGATAGGCTTTGTTCAAATCGTGAAAATTGGTACAAACTTGAATGGTACCATGTTTTTTCATGATGGGAACATGGTTGGAAACCCATTATGTGTAAGAAATGGGATAGATAAAACCGTCTTTGTGAAGATTATCTATTTCTTTTTTAATTTATTATGCCTTGGATGGGTGCAATTGACGTTGTTTCTAGCGTAGAGGTGGTACATTAGGCTAGGTGTCAATGTGGTTCTCTATTATAATGGGGCTAATCTCTGGCATTTCCGAGTAGTCCCGTGCGAATATATCTCTATAATATTGCAACATATGGGTGTAAGAGGTTACTTATTCTAGGGAAAAAGCTGCCCCCAGCGAGATTTCTTCAACTTTCTTAGGATTTTGAGAGATATTTACCTTTATGGTAGGATAAATGTTTGACATGTTCCCTTCTTCGAACGCGTCGGGCACTAGAATCGGATTTTGAAACCAATCGACTTTCCCTGATGGAAGGAAATATTTTGATTCGATTGGGTTTATCTCATGGTTTCCTAAGTTTTTAGGTCATAACGTCTTTTCAGGAAGAAAAAATGAGTGGTGAGGCATTGCATCCCATGGATAATATGGTTCCATCATGGCCTCCAGAATATCCTCATCTGAGTGGAATAAGGATCCTAAGGGGGATTGAGTCTGCATAAGGCCATGAGGAGGAGGTTCGGTCCTAACTAAGTTGGTTGACAAAAATGAATAAGATTCCATAGTCAATGCGGTGGAACTAGACGTAGTCGACAAGGTGCAAATAGATTAGGTTTGCACCATCGTTGGTACAACTACTCTCGTAGTTGTAATTGAATCGACACCTTTGACTAATGAGCAGACATCACAAGTCATGGTTCCTATACACGATGATATGAGTCGTATATGATGTTTTGTGTCATCGGCGTTTGGTGGGGGAGGAATTTCCATTGTGGCAGCTTGTGTGATACCAAGTCAAGGTTTGTCACGAGGAATACTAAGAGTACTCGCACATTCCTAGATTTGAAAATTGTGCTTGGTGCAGAAGTGCCTAAAATTTTCCATTAAGGGGAATACCTCTGTTTTGTGGTTATGGCCGATGAAAATGTTGCACGGCACCACAATTCCTATCAAGTAGATGGTGTGATAACCAACACTTCTCTTAGTCCATGAAGTGGAGGCTCAGAAAGGATCAGGGATAGGGGAATGATTCCATTATTTCCATTTCCGAATTTTTGGTTTTGGGAGGTGTAGCTCCTTTGGCGATGTTAGACTTAACACTACTCTTGCCACTCTTAGCCTTTGGAGGTGCTCACAATTCATTGTATGGTGAAATGTGAGCAGCTCCTACAATAGCAGTGTGTGATATTCTCTTGATTAGAGAGATGTTTCTACGGGATATGGGAGACCATGCGAAAAATGTTCGTGAGGTTCTTTATTTCCTTACACTAATTTACCTGGTGGTCGATTCTATTGCAGAGCCCACATGCCACCCTAGACTCGACATGGGTCCTAGTAGGTCGATGTGTCTTTTTTACTTTCCCAATGCTTTGGTATTAATATAGGGTAGGCTTCCTTGGGGAATTATGCCTTACATTAGGTTCTCTAAGATTGGGATCGATTATATCTCAGTGTTGCATATCTAATGAACATATTATGTCTATTAGAGGGAGCACCCGAGGGATTTAAGTACAGTGCTAAGCATGATGGTTGCCTTGACATACTAAACAAGAATTTATTTCTTCGGTATTTCCTTCCCTCAGATATGGCGAGGTGATTGGATACCATCTTCGTATAAATTCTAGGTCTGGGCATTTGACGACCAAATGGTTACATGCATTACATAACACAAAGGTTGGTCTTCTCCGTGGAGGGGGGTTGGGGGTGATTATGTGCCCCCCAACTAGCGGCTTTTCTACTGACAGAAAGAGAATGGATCTACTTGTCACCTCCTCTTGTGTTTTTTAGCTCTCCATGGATTCTGTATTTGAGTCGTATTCCAGGCAGAGGCAAATTATGGCCATCCATAAAATGGTTAACGCTGAATGAAATCGAGGGATGTAATGTCAATGATGTAATGGGTGATCTCCACCACATATCTGACATGAATGTTGAATTTCTAGAAGGTCAGCATGGATAGGTTAACAGGATACCATCTTTGAAAAAGCTCCAGGGCTGCTGTAATATTCCCAATTTTCCATCAGATAATTGAAATATTAGAGTTATTAATTTTCTTAATTAATTAAGTAAATAAGAGGGTTGATGGACCCATAAACCCCATAAATGAATAAAATCCACTTTTGATGTATGTATGTGGATAATTTAGAGGTAGATGTAAATTATGGAGTAGTGGAGCAGCTTCTTAAATGAAGGAAGACTGGAGATCATGCAACTTTAATGATAAGATCATGGAGATCATGGAGGAATCCAAATGAGATCATGGTGAAATAAAAGTAAGATCATAGAGCACTAATGATGAAATAATGGGGGAAGTGGTGCATGTAATGCACACATGATGGAAAGAGTGGGAATTAAATTCAAATATGGTGGAGAACATGGAGAGATACTGCAATCTTCATGGAGGACAGTGGCCATGTTAGCACCCCATAATTTCGAAGGCTGAAGATAGAATAGTGGAGGGCCAACATCAAATTACCACTTCAAGCTATGATCTAGCCCTCCTAGACTCAGAGATGGATCTCTCTGTTAGATGTAGATTTGTTTTATTTGGTTTTTTAGGCTAGTTATTAGGGGAAAAGGGTTTGTTTTAAAATTTGTAGTTGAGACAGTAGAAGAGTAGCCATTGGGCTAATGGAGTCAATCAGGTCTAAGAAGGTTTGAGTGAATGAATTAATGAAACCAAGTGTAACAAGGCAAGATAGTCATGTTGATGGATATTAACAATTTGTGAATGGAAAAGAAGAAAATATTTAAGATTCCATCTAAATGCAGAGCAGACATTATCCGAATTCCACATTTAAATTTCAGAGGAAAACATAGATATTGTTTATAAGCTTGAGCAGAGTGTCTTAATTGAAAAATATTGAAACAAAATTTCTTATAAACAATAAATGGATAAAGCAATATCAAAATGAAGGTAAGAAAATAGCATGAAGAATTACATCACCATCGAGAAATAACACAAGAACCTAGGAACCTCAAGGTCCTTTCATTCATCCAAAAAGGTGTTTACATCCATATGAGAATTTACAATAGCTTTTCTCCCTACAGGTCTAACCCTTCACACTGCCAATGCATGCAATATTTAACTAAAATTTAAGTCTTAAGTCGGTTTTTTTATCTACTTCAACAGTCGTCATTAATTACATTCAAAAAAAAATTGGACAAGTGGAACCATGCAATGGCGGTGATAAGATACATTTGGCCAAGATAGTGGATGTATTTAATTTTTCAGTCCATTATTGATTACAAAGTGATCATAATATGGTTAGTGTGATGTCAAAGAGGCAACGATTAAAAAAAATTACATCTAGCTCTGCTTTTTCTCATAAAACAGTCGTTGGATGATCTGATTTGATCGTTGTGTTGGCTTTCATGTTGGACATTCTGTTTCTAACTACCTCTGAATTAATATTCAATCTTAGAGCATGGTGAAATTTTAAACAAATAAAACCTTATTTTCCTTTATAAATGTCACAAAAACCTATTTGAATTACTAGCCATTAGAATGAAATTCCATCGTGGAATTTGATTGGCAGAGAATGTCGAAGTGGAGCAGTAATGGTGGGAGTGGTAATGGTAGGGAAGTAGGTTGGTGGGTGGTTTTTTGCGGCGAGGAAAACCATTTTGGAGGGGTCCTGAGGTGGTAGGTGGTTTCGGAAAAAAGGGGTATGAAACGCCTTGGTTCTGCCACATAAGGGTATGGCCTAAAACAAAAACCATTCATTTCAGACCCCCCCCCCCCCCACCACCCATTTGGTAACGTTTGGATGGAGAGTGGGGGCCGAAAACCAATGTTGACCATTGGATGTATGCGAGGTGAGGTGATTGAGTGGGTAAGTAAACGAAGGGTAAAGTGAAATGATTTGACATGGCAGTAAAAGCAGGCCCTATTGATATCGTATTGGTGGTCTGGAGAAACAACAAATGAATTCGGTGAGGGCCTTTTGCGATATACTGAAATGAAAAAATATTGGCGTCCACAATGTAATATGATAATGTGGTAAGGTTTGGTTTATTGTGTTTTATATCATATATATAAAATATGATATATATATATAGATATATATCAAATGGCCTAATGTGGGGGGTAGAGTTGAAATGTAGATGTTTGGGCTTAATATAAAATCCCAATACTTTATATATGTGGGTTTTGCGGTTTGATGAGATGGGTAATGCTAACCAGTGAATTTAGTCTTAGTTTTGACTATATTTTAAATGAGGTGAATACAACCATCCTTTGCCATATTTTGTGCCAAAAGTACCTTCTTGCAAATAAATGACAGTCATGGAAAATTAGTTTCAATATAAATTATCTGAACATAAATAATCAGTAACCTTGAAATTCTGTAAATTACAGGACCCTAACAGCTGCTCCAGCTGGGGATGGCACTTCTGCAAGTGAAGTGTCAAGAACACTGTAGACTAGTGGCCTGATCCATTAGGCTGATCTCATATTTGCTACAAAATCTCTGTGGCTGAAAATATTCAAGCTAAAATCTGAACTCTCTACAACTGAATTTTGGGACACACTTGATCTAAAAACTGAGAAGCGATCTAAAACTAAAAATGGGAAGATTCTTAGAGTACTAAGCTTATTTTCACACCTATCTACTCTAGTTTGATAAAAAATTATCGCATCAAATAATAATAATACTTTCAATGTAACCAGTCAAGAAAATGAGTGCTCAAGTGAAACTGGCCTTCTATTTCTGTGAGTAGAGAAAAGGATTAGAAGCATGGAGACTTGAATCTTTCACCGAATTCAATAGCTTTATTGATGAACCTGGAAAATTATTCCTTCACTGATGACTGTAATAAACTACTCAAAGGATCTAGGTAACCATGCAACATGAGATCCCTCAGATGATTGGTGACATAAAAACATACCTCATCCCAGACTATTTCCTTTCTTTTGCATTGATAATGACTATCATCTGATAGTAAGGAAGATGGTTTTTTTTTCCTCTGTATCCATGATATTCAACTGTTCTTTTTTCTCTTCATCCTTCCTTTTATCATTAAAAAACTTGCAAGGAAATTGAAAATTATCAATTACCTCGGGAAGAGGGTCATTAGCTATAATATCAATATGTTGTGAAACTTTCTCAACATCCCAAGAAGGAAACTATGGAGAACTTTTGTTATCTTCTTCAAAGTCTGTAAATTCAGAAAGAGGATTAGTGAGGTCTTCAATCGGTAAACCTGGTTGGTTTTCTTTTGGCAAGTTTTCTTGGATTTCATCATGCAAACTTGACTGGTGTTCAAGCTCTAGATAAAACACTGATTTTTGAGGATGCTCCTGTGAATCTGGGCCATTAAGCTTTGCTGCTTTTTCTTCTAGATCACTAGACTGTTATAAGTTTTCACTGTTGTCCTTTGTTGGATCTAGTTTAGGAGGTTGAAGTTATTTCTTAACCATATGCTGATCAGCTTTTCATTGTGCTGCTAGGAATATTTCATGTGGTGAAACTTCATGAAATTCTAGACATCAATATTATTTCTTTTTTCGTGATGACAAGAAATTTCAGACAAAACTTCCACTTTCTAAAATGGTCTTTCTTCTAAAACTTTTAATATTTCATCATTCATAAATTTATCATCATCATAGTAATCCTCCAGATATTCAATAAAACTTTAAAATTGATCACAACAATGTTGAAATAGTGACAAATAGGGATAATCTTCTTTATACTTGTCACAAAACACAACATGAAAAAACTTTAAAGAACTTATACTTGTAGTTGGTAGATCTTCATAGAAAATCCTAGCTTTCTCTTCTAAACTTGACACAAACATTTTCATAATATATTCCTCTAGAAATTGTATTTTAAATCTTTGGACATGCATATGAAATATTAACAAATGGAAAAAAACATTATCTCATTTTACATTTTAAACACTGTAAAATACTTTAACCAATAAATGTTGGGCATGGGATTTGGAAAACCTGGGATCTTATATTTTTCCAAAGGAGAATACCTGCGTTGTATTCTTGAATTCATCTTGAAAATCAATAAGAAATAAAATGGAGTCACTATAAGTTCTCTACAATTATGGATTCTTTTACCAGTGGAGTCTTTACATCAACTGAACGTTGTGGAGTTGCAAGGTGCATGATTTCAACCTTCTCGTGTCTGACTATTTGTCCACCATCATCAGCTTGATATGAACTTGATAAGTGCTACTGAGGAACCTAAAACTCATCCACAGTATGGTCGTCACTATGTTAGCGCCCTATAATTCCGAAGGCTGAAGACAAAATCCTGGAGGGCCAACATCAAAACCACTTCGAGCCTACGATCTAGCCCTCCTAGACTCAGAGAGGGATCTCTCTGTTAGATGTAGCTTTGTTTTATTTTGTTTTTTAGGCTATTTATTAGGGCAGAGGGGGTTTTTTTTTAATTTGTGGTTGAGACAGTAGAAGAGTGACCATTGGGCTAATTGAGTCAATCAGGTCTAAGCATGTTTGAGTGAATGAAGTAATGAAAGCAAGTATAACCAGGTGAGATAGTCATGTTGATGGAACTTAACAATTTGAGAATGGAAAAGAAGAAAATATTTAAGATTCGATCTAAATGAAGAGCAAGCATGTTCTGAATTCTTCATTTAAATTTCAGAGACAAACATATATAATGTTTAGAAGCCTGAGCAGGGTGTCGTAATTGAGAAATCCTAAACCAAAATATCTTATAAACAATAAAGGGATAAAGAAATAGAAAAATGAAGGTAAGCATATAGCATGAATAATTACATCACCTTTAAGACATAACACAAGGATCTGGGAACATCAGGGTCCTTTCATTCATCCAAAAAGGTTCTTACAACCAGTTGAGCATTTACAATAGCGTTTCTCCCTACAGGTCTAACCCTTCATACTACTAATGCATGCAATATTTAAATAAAATTTAAGTCTTAAGTTGGTTACCCTATCTACTTCAGTGATCGTAATTAATTACATTCAAACAAAAATTGGACAAGTGGAACCATGCAATGGCAGTGATAAGATGCATTTGGCCAAGATGGTGGGTGTATTTAATTTGGAAGTCTATTATTGATTTCAAAGTGATCAAAATCTGGCTAGTGTGATGCCAAAGAGGTAGCGATAAAACAAAACTGACATCTGGCTTTTATTTTTCTCAGAAAATAGTCACTGGATGATTTGATCTGATTGTTGTGCTGGCTGTCATGCTAGCCATTCTATTTCTAATTGCCTATGAATTAATATTCAATCTTGTAGTATGGTAGAGTTTTAAATAAAGAAAACCTTATTTTCCTTTATAAATGGCACAAAACCCTGTTTGAATTACCGACCATCAGAATGCAATGCCATTGTTGAATCTAGTTGGCATAGAAGGTCGATGTGGAGCAACAATGGTGGGAGTCATAATGGTATGGTGACAATTTGGTGGGTGGTTTGTTGTGGTGGGGACAACCATTTTGGAGGGGTCCTAAGGTGGTAGGTGGTTTCGGCAAAGGGGGGTGTGAAACTTCCTGGTGCTGCCACATAAGGGTATGGCCCAAAAAAAAACCATTCATTTCGGAACCCCACCCCTTCCCCCGTTTGGAAACGTTCGGATGGGGGTGGGGGGACAACGTTTCTCATTGGATGTATGTGAGATGAGGTGAATGAGTGGGTAAGTGAATAGAGGTTAAATTGTAATTATTTGACGTGGGAATAAAATCAGGCCCTACTTATATCCAATCAATAGTCCGGGGAAACAACAAATTAATATCGTGAGGGTCTTTTGCGATATGCCAAAATGAAAAAAGGCAGGGGTCTACATCATAATATGATGATGTGGAAAGGTTTGGTTTATTGTGGTTTATATATATATATATATCAAACGACCTAATGTGGGAGGAAGAGCTGAAATGGAGGTGTCGGGACTTAATAGAAAGTCCCAAAACCTTATATATGTGGGTTTTGGGGGTTTGATGAGATGGATAGTGCTAACAAATGAATTTAGGCTTGCTTTGGACTAAATTGTAAATGAGGTGAATACAACCATCCTTTGTCATCTTTTGTGCCAGAAGTACCTTCTTGGAATTAAGTGGCATTCATGGAATATTATTTTCAATATAAATGATCTGACTAGAAATAATCAGTCACCTTGAGAATTTGTAAATTACAGTAACCTAACACACCACATGTTTAGTGCAGTTATGAGGTGGGCCAGGGTTATGGAAGGCTCACAAACCATATAAGGAAGATGAAGGAAACAATAGAAGAACGGCTTTGGATTATTATTTTTGGTCTGTTATATGTGGATTTGTCATTTGAAATTTGTAATATTCCCAATTAGCCTCAAGATAATTGGAATATAAATTTTTCTTTACTTTTTTTTTCATGAATAAGTGTAAAAGGGAGGAACATAAGAACTCCTAAAATCAGTAAATAAATCAATGCTCCATGTGAACAAGGCTAAATATGGGCTACTTTAATAAAACACCCTATGTGTGAAAGGGGTTGAGACTTTTGACTGGGTCAACAGGACCAAATCAACAGTGTTGTCCAGATGCAATGAACCTCCTAGATGCACAAGATAGTTTTAGATGGAGGGCACACATGTGAAAGGAGCTAAATCATTGAGATGGTTTAGGGTTTTGCAATCTCAATCTTATAAAGGATCAAGAGGACAACAAGAGAAGGTTGTTGAAGACCATATTATTTTTGAAGAATATTTTTGTTTAGACATTTTTCATTCTCTTGGCTATTTAGCAAAGAATAGTGTTGTTTAGCACAAGGATCTCTTGTTTAAGAATCCTTCTCTTTCCTTGAGTAGCTCTTGGAAGAATCTTGTACTTCTTGATCACTATCAGGCTTAAGGGCAAGCTTCTATTTCCAACTAAAACTCAGATCCCATTGAGTTTTTGGTTTTTTTTGTAAGCTGCAACAAGTGGAGGCTAGATCTACTCAGAACTAGGCCAATCTAGTGCCCCTTTTCAGTGGGAAAGGCTTCTATCCCATTGGTAAGAGTGTTCTGAATCATTTGAGCTTCAGATATACATCTTGGTATTAGGAAAAACTATTCCTAAAGTGTACAGCACAATCCCTCTTCCAGTACTACTTTATCTGCAAAGAGGAAAGTTGCAGGGTGTTTTGGCAAAGTTTGAGGAGTGATCTCTAGTGTTGGGAATCTGCCCTTCACGATGGTGATCCATGGATTTTTGTTCTATTCCATGTCATATTCAGATATGATCTGAATAATCCTATATATACTTCATAAATTCTGAATAGATCTACAGATCTACTGCATATAATCTCAGATCTACTCCATGTGCTTCATGATTTGCTGAAATCCCCAAGGGCAATGTAAAGTAGAGACATTATTGTTTATGGATCTGTCATAGATTTGACTGTTGATGCAGTATTTTTCTCTAGATATAAGTTGTAATCTATTGCTATAGTACACTTAATAAAATAATGTTTTCAAGCCTTTTCAGTCAATTATATGTGTTGCAACATCTATTTTGAGGGTTTCTTTCTATATAAGTCTTCTATTTTCTGTTCTAAGACTCATGGGCTTCAATATAATTCGGATTTGCTGATGTATATGACATTATTGAGCCTCCATATTGGCCTATTGCTGCTACCTTTCTGAACTGCGTTATTTCTGAAGCAGTGTTTTTTAATCTTGTTGTAGTCCCATTCTTGGGCATTTTTCATGTTGTATTAGGTGTGGGAGACCTGTTTAACCCACCTAGAGGGATTTTTTTTATCCCCTCTTGGATTTAGGTCTTATATACCATATCTAAGGGATCCAAGGTTTGGATTCTAATCCTATAGCATACATTCCTGAAAAATGCATTTTTTCAGGCATGCCTTGCTAGCAGTCCCAATTTGTGGATATTGCAGTGGTATCAGAGAAACTTTCGTGGCACAACCTATGATTTCTTTGAAAGAGCCAATATGTATTTTCATAAAAATAAGAGATTGAAGAAGAAGTATGATTACACTGAAGACACAGAAGAAAAGGGTAAAACCCCTTTATCTGGAAGAATGAAAGGGAAAGAGTTCTCAAAAATTCTGTTCCAAAATCTGTATGAGCATAAAGGAGATATCAAAGAAATGAAGACGGAAAGACATGAAGGTCTCTCAAGAAGATCTTTACATGAAGAAAGCCCCAGTTCTTCATCTTACATGTGCAAGCACTCAACTACACAATCAGATCTACAACATTATTCTATGCCCAGATTTACTGCAAGAGAGATGAAGGAAGAAGATGCACCAAAGGAGGAGACTTTGAGTGATTATCTTCAGGAGTATGAATCTAGATATTGGAAAACCAAGGAGAACTTGAGCTTCCCAGAGTTCTACCATCTCAAGGAGGAAAGGAGTTCCAACAAGTACAATAGGAGGAGAGGTAGATTCTTTTTACCAAATTTTGATGGATCATCCACTTGCAGAGCTAAAGCATGGATAGATAAGCTAGAATCATATTTGGATCTACATCAAATTTTGGATAAAGAAGCCCTTAAGGTAGCAGCACTGCATCTTAAAGTTAAATCTTATGCTTGATGGTTATTTGAATCTTTCTTATTAAAGAATGCAAATATATCTACTTATGCAAAGTTCACTAGGATAATGGTGAAGAGATTTGATGTAAAACAAACTAAAACATCTTTGATTGAGCTAGCAAAGCATGAGCATGCAAAACCCTTGCATGATTTGGAAAGATCTGTTGTGAAAAATCCACTTCAGATTTCTGTTGAAGGGGATAAAAACTTTTGTGATACCTTGTCAAAGGAAAGATCCCCATTGCATGAAGAGATTTCTTCTCAAAAGGAAATCATGGAGATTTCTCTTTCAAAAGAATACCAAGATCCAAGGTATCTCATTGATAATGAGACTTTCTCAAATATTGATGAGAAGGAAGAAAAAGAGGGCAGTAACAATGTTGTCACTTCAGAAGAAGACCCATCACCACATGGGGATGGACATGAAGTTATTGTTTCAAGGGAAAGATCTTTTGCATCTCTGCAAATGGTTCCCAAGGAGCATTACGTGACATCATTATTAGGCAGCGATACCTTTCTTCAAGCAAGAGGAGGAAGGATAGATCAGCATCCAATGATGAGGAGCATGCACCCTTGTTTATTTCAAGGGGTTTCTATTCATGAGAAGGAGACTGAACTATGTAGCAAGGAAAGGGACACATCATTCCAACCATTCATACAATCTACTTCAGATCTTGATGTCTCTTTAAATGGAGGCATTCCACCAGGGAGACCCCCTGATGGGAAGAAGAATAAAGTGTTCTCTCAACCTTGTGAACTAGTGACATATTTGGCTACCACAGCACTGAGATATATTGATGGAATCTAAGGAGGGATGAAATTTTTTTTGAAATTTATTTTGCTACTTCTCACTCATTTGGTTGCACTGGAAAAGAAGAACTCAAACATCTATTGATATTAGCATGATTTCAAATGGCCACTCCATATATTTGGGGCAGAAAATGATATCTCTACATACAAAGAAGATTTTTGAAGAATACAAGAGGGGGCCAACACTCTTGTATGCATGGGCCAAAATATGGAAGTTTTTGAAGAGATAAACCTTTCAAAAGAAGGTTGATCTTCCTATTCTTCAATCTTGTCTTGAAAAATACTAGCTGCAAGAGAGTCAGCAAAGATGGAGCTACACAACTCCAACATGTGACTGTGGCATTCAACATGTCAAGGAGGGGAGCCATGATGTGACAGTTACTTCATTTCAAAACTTTACAACATTGTCATTGTTGGGAAGCCTAGATCCATATTGGGAATCCCAACTATTGGTAGAATATTCCAAGAACCTCTTCACATGTAAGGTTCTTATGGCAAAATGGATGATAGGAGGTATAGGGTGGTTTATGGAGTCATTTAATTTCATGATCATATCTATTTAGCTAGAGATTCAAGACTCAAAGACAAACTATTTTGTGCAGCCTATGAAATATTTCTTTCTACTCCCACTAATTTCATTAGAATACACCATATGATCTCAAGTGGATTCATGTGGGAAGGCTTTGAAGAATATTTATATCAGCATTATCAAAGATGCATGTATTATATGGAGATGGAGCAGCAACATAACTCTATGGAAGAGTTAATTCAGCCCTCTCTTTCTCTTTTTGACGAAGGGGATAAAACTATGCACCACTCCATTTGTTTGAGGAGGACTATTGGTGAAGAGCATACTTATGTAAATCATATTTTATTTTCTGATTGTATGCAATATTTTACTATGTATATGCAGGCCATGACTCCCAAGAGGAATGTTATACCTTATAAACTTCATGGCCAAGTTTGGGCCAGAACTATTTATTAATATGGCCACTCCCTTGGTGAACAAAGGGAGATTCTGCAGTATGATGGGTGCTTTCCTAAGGCACCAAATATATCTCCCACTTTCAGCAATGGAGATATGTTATGGGCAGCAAGTAAGTGGTGGGAAAACCAATCACCACATATAGATTTGAGGAAGGCAGGAGATGCACTGTGCTGGTTGCTCTTGGGTGAGTGTGGGTGTTGAGGAGGGAAATCCCCTTTGCGGACAAAAGCGATCCCACTAGCCCAGATCAGGTCTAGCAACAATCAATTCACACAATGACGATGGTTCCTAGTTACAAAATGACAAAAGCAATAATGAGTAGCCTACCTCAAATCCCACACAGTGGTCGTTGAAGAAAAGATGATGTTTCCTGCCCCTCGCTTGACAGATCATGATCTTTCCGTTCGACACATCCAAACACCTGCACACATGCAAGGAAACAATGACATACAATGTAAAATCTAAAGCATGTAACCATATATCAGTCAGAGAGGATATAATTCATTGCACAAAGAAATAAACACATGAATGGAACCATAATCAGAGTTGCTTATATTATGAATAACATAAGGGAGATTACAACCAAATGATCTGATGCTATGATCTTCCTTCGACGGGGCTAACAGTGGAGTGCGTCTCAACAAAGCCTATCGGGAATCTAGATGAAGCTCTCTCTCTTTGGCTTGGCTCTCAACAGTTGCCTGGTTATAGTTTCCTTTCTACAAGTTCAACTTGAACATGTTCAAAACTTCAACCATTCAGCTATAACCTGTTCAAATAGCACATCAATGGAAGATGGATATATTTATAGAGGAGAGGAGGAGGTTGGGATCCCTACAATAGTGGAAGGGAGGCCTTAACCCTTGGGACATTTCCCCATAAGGTGGAAACAAGAGGCCAAAGGAGGAAGGTTGTGGTTGTTTAGTTGAACCACTTCCTATGACTCATCCACGAAGTTGTTGTGATCAAAACTTCGCCTCTTTTAAAAAAAAAAATTCCATAAGAATATTGGTACGGGTACTTAGCTGGGACAGAGCCCCAATTGGCACAAGCTCTGTGTTCATTTTCCTCATTGGCACGAGGGCATAACGGGCTACCATCGCCAAGGCAAAAAAAGGTTTTTTTAGTGGTCTGCTTAGGAAATGGTCAACAGAAGGAATGTTGAACTCATGGCAAGGGATACAATGATGGTATTTGCAAGGCATGACACTTCTAATTAGTCACAAAAATGACCCTCCAATGTGCGAGATGGGGATTGAAGGGATGGTGAAAAATTACTGTGTAACAGATGCCCCCTAAAGCATGAGGTCCGAGAGAGAGGGAGGGGTGAAATGCTTTATGAGAACGCACCCAACTAAAAACACTGCCGTCGAAAGACCTGCAAATAAGTACAACTGATATATCTGATACATGATATGTGGTATGGGCACAACCATCCATAATAGAGTGTACAATAACCAGGATCCAAGGTATGGACGTAGCCATCCGAGAAAGAAGGATAAATAAGTAGACTCAGGTATGGTCGCAACCATCCAATCAAATGAGTCATGTAACTATTCATGATAATACACAAAAAAATTGTAGCCTAGATTTAATCAAACAAAAACCAGGGTCTTGCACTCCATCTCGACCCGAATAGAGTATAGGTCCAAGCATGTGAATAAGTGAGCTGAAGTCAAACATGCAAGAACATCGTCTGATTACCAGCCAATAATGAAATCCATTAACAAACACGATAGGTACCACCAATAATGAGGATGGACCTCAAGGTACTATAGGTACAATCCACAGAATGTGAACAGTGAGCTGGCGTCAAACACCCGCATAATCATTTGATCAAAGGCCGATAATGAAAAACTTGTGTCAAATGCTAAGAACCTACCATTGAGGCATGCAAGCTCTAAGGTACCTGAAGAGAGTCTCTATATCAGCCTCCTAGATAATGAGATGAAGTTGACAGGAAGTGACCTTGATCGAAGGTGGGCCATAGTGTTTCCCATATCATCGATGCGAGATAGGGGAACATGATGTTTGCAAATCAAGATCAGTAGAGAATCAGAGGGAGGTTGAAAACTGCAAAGGCCAACTTCTCTTGAACATATCAACAACATGACACTAGATTTGGCAGTATTTGACATCAAAGGATCTGAGGTCATGATGACATGGAAAATAGTAGATGAGTGGTCAAAAGAGATTACCCAAACCCATGGAGTCAAGAAGAAAACGAGATGAGATGTCTCCAACCCGACATGAATGCAGAAAAGTGCCATGTTTAAGAGCAACATACTACCGACACGATGGTGATACTGGTTCCATTTTCCCCCACCATTTCTGGCAAGTACCCCAATTATTTTTAAAAACAAGCTGAAAGGGGATAGCATATGCTTGTGATATAAGTTTTTCCTTCGGACAAATCCAACCTAGTACATTTAACGAGTCCTAGGAAGGAGAAACTCGAGTGATGTCATTACAATGGAGTCTAATGTCATCAGGTTTTAACGAGTCTGACAAAGGAAGAACTCAACATCTTTTCATGTTTAGATAGTTTGAAAAGATAGCAGAAAAGAAAACTCCAACAGTCCCTTTTCGTAGATAGTTCCCCAAATCCGAAAAGGTAGAAAACTGTGTCTGAGAAAACCTCCTAGTCGCGATAGGCTAGGGTATTCCTTTTTCATAAATAATCTATCCCAGCCCGAAAAAGGGGTAAACGTATACTGGGTAGATTTTGTTTCGCAACCAATTTAACGAGATCAAAACGACAAGTGACTCGGCAATATTTTTATTTTTAGAGAGTGAGAAAAGAGTTGAAATTTGACTCCTCCTGGAGGAACGAGTGGTATAAAGGGAAGCAAATAGTTCCAGTGATGGTGGAACTACTCATAACAGGATAAAGGTCCAGAGTTTGGCTAACAAGACCACTCATTGTAGAAATTCCTCAGGAATGGGTAAAACAATCAAGTGAAGGTGTATGATCTGCCAAGCAGATGGGGACGATGGAATGAGAACCAAGGCTCATCTGGAAAAACAGGCTGATAAAATGGAAATCATGAGAGGTAAAATGGGAATGGTTTCATTTTTAGACAAGCTTGAAATAAAAAAACTCTGCTTGAAGTTGGTTTCATTTTTACACAAGCTTGAAACCAGTTTCATTTTTACACAAGATTGAAATGGAAACAAACTATGATTGAAAAAGTAAGCATGCCCCCAGCATGGTGACTCAATTTGAGGTACATTCCCCCCAAGCTTCAATCCATATGAAAGGCAGATGGAGTGAAGGTTTAAGTTACGAGATCAAGAGAAAGACTCGACTGAGATTTTACGAGATCTTAACAAAGACTCGAATTGAACAAGAAAGTGTTTCATTATTTTAACAAGGTTGGCACATTAAAAGAACTATCCTCAGATGACCTTTTTTCATTTTTTAATGAGGTTGATACAAAAGAAAACTATCCTTCGAACACCTTGTTTCATTTTTTAATGAGATTGACACAAGAAAACGAACTCTGCTTTGACAGACCTCATCATAATGAATAAGAATTCATAGCTTCCAATATTTGCTCGTCCGAAGGGAGAAAAACATCTCGAAAATCAAGACCCAGTGCCCCCAGCACATGATGTACAACGACACCATATCTGAATATGGGCACAGGACAGGTAGCCACATAATTTTCATTCGGGGGGGATGACACAACTGACGGATAAACATCTAGGAGGGATGATGGCGGACTAGTTTCCATATTAGGACCAAAGAACGCAAGTTGATCGATGGTCACGATCCAACCTTGGTGCGGAAAACACATCACACGAAAGAGGGAGGAGACAAGCACTCTCGTGGCATAAGTATAATCATGGCCCAGAAGTAAATTAGAGTCCAAGGGGCTAGGAACAACCATCACGTCCATATGGACGGGTTTCCCTCCCAAAGTAAGAGGCAACTTCGGAAGGATCCCTAACGGTTGACTAGTTCCTTTGTTAAATGCCAACAGATTCTGCGTAACAGGTAGAAGTGGTGGAGAACCAAAAGCCTGACAAGTAGTGGAAGACAAAATATTGACAGAAACGCCTTCATCTATAATACTGCTGGGTACGACCAAATCAAAATTCTATACCGTGATCTCAAAGGGCGCATAAGAAGGAAGGAAATAGCCTGCAAATCGACTCCAATCTAAGGAAGCGACCAAACTACTTGGAGGGGCTACCATCGAATCGAGATGGTCTTCCCTTGGTGTTACAGGAGAAGAAGGAGCATCATCCATCACCTCCATCATGGAGGTTGAAGGAGTATCCTCCAGGACCTCCATCATGGGAGGCGGAGGAGTAGCTTCCTGAGATATAAGGACAAGAGAATCTTTCTCCAAGTCTGAAGAATCTGAAGAAACAAGAGGAACCTAAGGGATGTGAGATCCGCTCTCAATGGAAAAGACCTAGTGCACTATAGACGGGGCCAGCTCAACTGATCCCATGACCAATGGTTGGTCAGGGATGGATTCATGATGGTGAATTTCAGGGGAGCGGGATCAAGCAAGGATGACTCTTGACCAATCGTTGAATCAACTAGTGGAGGACTCAAAGAAAGTTTATGGCTATAACTAGCTGGAAGGAAAGGTGCAGAAATGGTCGAGTTGTCCAAAACTCTCTTTGCTTCATCCATATATGGAAAAAGGTGAATGGCATGGTGCCCTTCACACAACTTACAGGGATTGGCAAGCTTACCCTGCTTCTTAGGAGCTTTACCAACACTAGCTGAAGGCGTGCCCCCAACCTGACTCCCGAAAGCCAAAGGCAACGACAGACGACTGTTGGACCATACTTCGAGCACCTTGGGAATTCCAGGACAATATCAAAGAATATGGTTTCCTTTGCACAATATGCAAGGGAATTTGACTTTCTATGGAGGGTTGGAAGGTTTATCATGAGCGGATGTTTTAGAAATAGTAGCTGCAGCCTTAGCCTCTCTCTTATCGGATTTCTTCTTCTTCTTCTTAGCCACTTGGTTACTCGAATCTATACTTTCACTCGGTGAAGTAGAAGAGGAGGACACAGAAACATACGAATAAGGGGAGAGGTCCACCTTGGAATCAACATGATGTTGCTGAGGTGGAGGAGACGGTTGAACAGAGATCGAGGCATTGGGAACCATAGAGGTTGAAAACAACCAAACAGGCAACCCAATAGTTAACTCAGCAAGGGACAATGTTGCCATATAAGGAGCACCAACATTTCCAAAAGAAGGAAAAGGACTAGGATTCCCATCGAAGGGGGTTCCTTGGTTGGTGAACTCCAGAAAAGTTGGCATCGGAAATGACCTAAAAATACACACTAAGGACAAAAATTATAACCAAGAATATTTCGTGGGTGATTAATTTTATGACATTGAAACTGGAAAATCTTACTGTTTCATGTTTTAAGAGTCTAGAAACGAGTAAAAGATGACTCTATCACTTTCAGTTTGTAAACAAGTGTGAAAGGACAAGTGCTTGATGATATTTTCAAATTTAGGGAGTCAGTAAAGATCAAAATGACTACTCTGGTAATCTAGATAAGAGGTATACCAAGTTTCCGTGAATTGCAATATACACCTTGGTGATCAAATGAAAGAGAAATGACCAAGGACTTTCCGTACATGCAGGTAGTCTCCCCGAATGTTGTTTTTGGTGTATCACGGTTACAAGGTGGTAGACTCGGCTTCCTATGGATAATAGGATTGCAACCTAGTGGGGTCTCCTGTTATATACTCAATGGTACGGGAAGCACAATTCTGTACTAGCGTTGTCTAGAGCCAGATGGCGAATGACAGTTACTAGGTTTTAATACGCTGGAACACGTCTCTAGCCTAGACCACTAAAATGTTTCGTTAGGTTTCAATGCTTCCTTAGATTGATTGAATAAATTTTATGGTTGATCTTCAATTATGTCTCGGTTTCAAGGCCCTACCACATGTCATCTGACAATATCCTATATGCAGCTATATGAGGAAAGAAATATTTAAATTCGATGAATGCTATCTAGTTAAGGGAAGAGTTCCAAACAATTATGCAACAGATAGCAATACTGAAAACGAAACTTTTTCCAAACTAGATGACTTTCACTATCCAAAATTAGTCTAAAACGTTCAATGACGCGAATAATGCAATGTAATCTATGAAAAATCCTCTTTTTTGAAAGCTATGCAATTGTAATATATGCACAATTTCCTTTTTTGAAAGAATAAGAATGCACTCAATGCATTTTTCAATGAAATGAGAATCTACTTAATGCATGCTTTTAATGAAAGAGAATGCACTCAATACGATTTTTAGCTTTCAATCATTAAACAATGTAATCTAAGTTCAATGATGGATCTCAAAAAATACTTTTCAATGCAATGTGATCTAATGCATTTTAACGAAAAGAAAACTTTGAGATGAAAACTAAATGAATGCAAATCTCCTTAATGAAGGATTAATGCAAAAGAGATGTAAACAAACACTAAGAATGCAATCGTTGTTCTAAACACTTTATAACAAAATTCCTCAAAAGGCGACAAAACATATGAGGTCAAACACAAAGAGGACTTTCAAAGCATGAGATCAAAACAACGCATTCATTCCCTTTTACATCAAGCAATCATGGAAAGAATACTTTTTAGCTGAACAATGAGAAATGTACTCTATGCTCATAAAGAGAAAAGACCAGAAGGGAAAGAGACACTGGTGAAGGATTTAGGGAAAAAACCTCAATTTTCACACACCCTGAAATTGGCACGACTTTTGTGGGTGAAGCTAGCACCAACTATCACGACTTGCTCACTGAAAACTAGCACCAATGGCCAATTGGCATGGGTTTCGAACTGACAACAAGCACCAATGCCTGAAAATGAAAAAAAAAAAAAATTCTCCCAACCAAGATGAGACTCGCCACTTCAAGACAGGGGATGGCGTGGGTGATGAACTGGAAACTTGCGCCAATGGGCGTGACTATTAGGGTGGCAACTGTGCCAATCAAGCCAACCATGAAAAGATGAAAATTTTGAAAAAGAAGAGGTCAGGTCTGATCCTATGGGGCTGAACAGGGGTCTACGACCAATGAGGGGAACCAGAAGATCAAATGAATCAATCAAAAGCCAAAAATAATGAAAAGAATAAAGACTAACTCCAATTGACTCCCTAGTGGAGTCACCAGTTTGTTGAGGAGGTAAATCCCCTCTACGGATAGAGGTGATCCCACTAGCCTAGATCGGGTCTAGGAAAAATCAAGTCACGCAATGACGCTGGTTCCTAGTTATAAAATGACAAAAGTCGTAACGAGTAGCCTACCTCAAATCCCACATAGTGGTCATTGAATAAAAGATGATGTTTCCCGTCCCTCGCTTGACAGATCACAATATTTCCGTTTGACACATCCAAAAACCTACACACATGCAAGGAAACAACAACATACAACGTAAAATATAAATCATGTAACCATATATCAGTCAGAGAGGATATAATTCATTTCAAAAAGAAATAAACACATGAATGGAACCATAATTAGAGTCGCTTATATTATGAATAACAGAAGGGAGATTACAACCAAATGATTTGACGCTATGATCTTCCTTCGACGGGGCTGACAGTGGAGCATGTCTCAACAAAGCCTGTTAGGAATTTGGATGAAGCTCTCTCTCTTAGGCTTGGCTCTCAACAGTTTCCTAGCTATAATTTCCTTCCTACAAGTTCAGCTCTAACATGTTCAAACCTTTAGCCATTCAGCTATAACCTTTTCAACTAGCACATCAATGGAAGATGGCTATATTTATAGAGGAGACGAGAAGGTTGGGATCCCTACAATAGTGGAAGGGAGGCCTTATCCCATGTGAGGTTTCCCCATAAGGTGGAAACAAGAGGCCAAAGGAGGAAGGCCGTGGTTGTTCAGTCAAACCACTTCTTATGACTCATCCACGAAGTTGTTGTGATCGAAACTTCGCCTCTTTTTTTAAAAAATTTCCATAAGCAGATTGGTGTGGGTGCTTAACTGGGGCAGAGCCCCAACTAGCATGGGCTCAATGTTAATTTTCCTCATTGGCACGAGGGCATAATGGGCTACTAGCGCCAAGGCAAAAACATGTGTTTTTAGTGGTCTACGTATTTGCAAGGCTTGACACTTCTAATTAGTCATAGAAACGACCCTCCAATGTGCGAGATGGGGATTGTAGGGATGGTGACAAATTACTGTGTAACAGTGGGTACTACCCAAAGAATTATATTTTCTTGTCTCATGCCTTGTGTTTCAATGGGAGGATGCATAATAAAAAGGCATGGTTGCTTTGGTTGACTAGAAGAGAGTTTGGACATCACATGTTAAATCTCATGTCCATGTATTTAATTTTGGTTGGGGTGTATCTCGTGTATTTACATGTATTTCTGTTTGGAATGTATCTCATGATCATGTATGTACTTGCGTTTGGGAGAAAATGTAACTCTCACATGAGGAGGCATAAGGGAGCTTGTTTGTATCATGATGATAATGATGCTCTGATCCTTATTGAGAACATGATAGGAGGGATGACACATGGGTTGGATGTGTCCATTGGGAATGAAACTTCCCATACTTATGCATACTTCAAGAATAGGATGGAACATTTTATGGCTACTACACTATGTCTTTTGTTTCCTTATGTAAGAAGCCATATGATTAACTTATGTCTTTGGGAAAGGTCTCTCACATCGGAAGATTTCTAGCAAGACATGTGTTACTTGAGTCATATTCAGCTAACACATCTTATCCTCTACCATTTTCAAGATTTGAAGAAGCTTATGGTTGCAAGAAGGTGGTTGGGTGGCCACTTATTGTACTATGTTTTGAGGCAGCAAGAAGAAGAACAACGTTGGTCAATGGAGGGACTATTGTCACCATCCAATACATCATATGACACTTATTCGATGTTTCTTTTGGAGCACATATGGTGATGACACTTTATTTACTATATGCATGGAATATTGGGCAAGAAGGGTCCCTAGAATCAATGAAGGGAATCATGAGGTTCCAAGGATATTTTGGCTTCATGAGGACTATATTATTGCAGCCCAGGATCAACAGCTCCACATTTATCATAAATGGAGGGAGAGAGAGCATATGTTGAACATTCTTACCTCTAATTTCCAGCCATTCATCCCCTATACATTGCATAAGGAGGGGATTGGTGACTAATTATGTGAGCTACCAAGGATGGCTCACTTTGTTTGGATGATAGCATGGAGATTGAAGTTCATCATGAGGGTTGAAGCACCCACTTTTAATCATCTCCCATGCCTTGAGAAGACCAATGGAAAACATATGTTTCTTTCTATGTATCTCCCACTTCTTCATGATGATAGCCATTTGGGTGATTCACCAAAGGAAAACTTGAATTCTTGGGAGGAGACAAATCCATTGGAGATTTTGCAAATTCCTTATGAGTTGTTTGAGGAAAAGAAAATTTTTGGAGGGGAGGGCTGTAATATTCTCAATTAGCCTCAAGCTACTTGGAATATTAATTTTTTCTTTACTTTTCTGTTCATGAATAAGTGTAAAAGGGAGGAACATAAAAACTCCTAAAATCAGTAAATAAATCAATGCCCCATGTGAACAAGGCTAAAGATGGGATACTTTAATAAAACACCCTTATGTGTGAAAGGGGTTCAGACTTTTGACTGGGTCAACAAGACCAAATCAACAGCATTGTCCAGATGCAATGAACCTCCTAGATGCACAGTGCAATTTTAGATGGAGGCCACACATGTGAAAGGAGCTAAATCATTGAGATGGTTTAGGGCTTTGCAAGATCTCAATCTTATAAAAGGAAGAGGAGGAAAACAAGAGAAGGTTGTTGAGAACCATATTATTTCTAAAGAATATGTTTGTTTAGACATTTCTCATTCTCTTGGCTATTTAGCAGAGAATAGTGTTGTTTAGCACAAGGATCGCCTATTTAGGAATCCTTCTCCTTCCTTAAGTAGCTCTTGGAAGAGTCTTGTACTTATTGACCACTATCAGGCTTAAGGAAAATCTTCTACTTCCAACTACAACTCAGATCTTGTTGAGGGTTTGGTTGTATTTATAAGCTGCAGCAAATGGAGGCTAGATCTACTCAAAACTAGGCCAATCTAGTGCCCCTTTTCAATGGGAAAGGCTTCTATACCATTGGTAAGAGTGTTCTGGATCATTTGTGCTTCAGATCTACATCTTGGCATCAGGCCAAACTATTCTTCAAGCCTGTAGTGCAGTCACTCTTCCAGTACTACGTTATCTACAAAGAGGAAAGTTGTAGGGTGTTTTGGAAAATTTTGAGGAGTGATCTCTGGTGTTGGGAATCTTCCCTTCATTGTGGTGATCAATGGATTTCTATTCTATTCCATGTCATATTCAGATTTTATCTGAATACTCTTGTATCTACTTCAGAAATTCTGAATAGATCTATATATTTGCTACATAGAATCTCAGATCTACTTCATATGCTTTATGATTTGCTTAAATCGCCAAGGGGAATGTAAAGTAGAGACATTATAGTGTATGGATATGTCATAGATCTGTCTGTTCATGCATTATTTTTCTCTAGATATAAGTTGTAATCTACTACTATAGTACACTCAATAAAATAACGCTATCAAGCCTTTGCAGTCAATTATATGTGTTGCGGCACCTATTTTGAGGGTTTCTTTCTGTATAGGTCTACTATTTTCTGTTCTAAGACTCATGGACTTCAATATAATTCTGATTTGTTGATTTATATGACATTATTGATCGTCCATTTTTTCCTACTACTGCTACCTTGCTGAACTGCATTATTTCTGAAGCAGTATTGTTTAATCTTATTCTAGTCCCATCCTTGGGCAATTTCCAAGTTGTACTAGGTGTGGGAGCCTAGAAGGATTTGTTTTTGATCTCCTCTTGGATTCAGGTGTTATATTGTTAGATATAAGGGATAAAATGGTTGGTTTCCAATCCTATAGCATATATTCCTGAAAAATGTGTTTTTTAGGCATGCCTTGCTAGCAGTCCCAATTTGGGGATATTTCAAAATTTATATGCACACTTTAGCTATTTAGCTAAGTCTGCAATCATGTTTAACACACGGGTGTTTCTAAGCATAAATCCCACCCTTACCCATGGGGGACTTAGAGTGCCTACTATGGGAAGGTTATTATAATCTTCCACACATCATCAGGCATTGGTGCCACATTTGGCCACTCTCATATGCACATTCAGTCTTAGGAATTATGCATTCCTGCGTGAGGGGTTAAGAGGTGGAGGTTGTTTCTAGCATTTTAGCTAGGAAACTGGTGGAGGATTCATACTTCCACCTTGTGATTCAATATCGTCCTTTCAGGATCATCATATTCATATCTAGCACTCAGGCCATCATTTCATACCTCCATGTAGTAGCAATTCCCCAAGGGATTGCGTAGTCCAATCTTTCAGATCTAAAGGAGGAAGGAAGTTTCTAGTATTTCAGCTAGAAATCCTATGAGGGACCATATCCTCACTTTGCATTCATTTTTTCCATCATTCAGGACCTGATTTTCATCATCTAGCATCAGGCTATAGAGCCTCCATCTTTGACAGTGCAATTTATGTTCAACAGTTGTATAGTTGTAGCTGCAACTTGATCAAGAGAAATAGGAGATAGATATTGAGCTTATGGATTAAGGATCTGAAGGAGGGATCAACCCTCTATGCATGGATTTGGTTGTGCCTTATTGAAGCCATCATATCTTCAGCTCATGCAGTAAATTTGCATACCCAGCAGACATATAGTTTCAGGGCCTAAGAGAGTGATTTTCCATGATTTTCAGATCTGGAAATCCATTCTCAGTTATCTTCGGTATTCATCATAGAGCCCGGATCTGAAATCCCTGCATCATCTGAGCTTCATAATTTCCATATCTACACTTATATATTTTTCCGAGTTGAAGTCTTGACATTTGTAGCAATGATAACACAGTATTCCTTCCAACATTCCAACAACTACGCAATCCCTCTTGTAGGAGCACTTCAAGGTCACTCTAGGCCACCTCTTTGGTTTGAGTGTCTCATATTTTGAGCAATTTTGTACTGGCTTAACCACGTCCTACTAATAAAATGTCTCCGTTATTCTGTACATTTTTATGGTGTATTTAGATTATTTGTTCATTGTTGTATTTTCCAGCTATTGTGTTTTTTTATTAATGCATTCTCCCTTTTGGAATATTACAGTGGTATCAGAGCATGATCTTTGGCTCAGATTTTGGGCACTTCATATTTTACATCAAAAGAAGAAGCCAATAGTACAGATCTACAATGACATAGGGTTTCAATTTTACCACTCTTATCTTTAGATCGATGCAAGATCTCTCCAAGGAGGTCAATAAAATGAAGAGATAAAGGAAAAAGGAGGATCCAAGAAGAGTTCATAAAGAGGAAGGTCCAAGAACTTCCTATCAGCAACAGAAACAACCCACAAGGCAAAGAGCTCCACAACATTCTTCTAGATCTCCTTTCCTTAAAAAATAAGGTGAATGGTATGATTATGGAGGAGACTTGGGGCATGATACCCTAAGAAAATATATGTCTGAGTACAAATCACATCCTAGAGCACTCAACGAGAATCTATCTCTCCAACAGTTTCTACAATTCAAAGAAGAAAGGAGATCCCACAGCATCAATAGAAGAAAGAGGAATAGAATCTTCTTTCCTACATTTTATGGATCATCCACAAGTACATTGAAGGCTTGGAGGGAATGTTTAGCTATATTATTTCAGCTATCCTCGATAGCAAAAAGAAAGGTTGTTGATATTGTAGCGTTGCACCTTAAGGGTGAAGCAAAAGATTGGTGGTTCAGTCATTTGTCACATGCCAAAGTGATTGCTTATGCGGATTTATTTCAAAGACCGAAGAAGAAGTTTGGTAGAAAGAAACCAGAGACATTTCCCATAGAGACATATCCCATCATTTATTAAAGAGTACATGAAGAGCCCAAGGAAGATGTCCTCATTATCACTCTGGAAGAGGAGCCTCTATCACCACCACTAGTTGGAGATGTACTTACATCAGGAGAAGGAACACTTGCATCTTTGCAAGATGTTCTTGAGCTCTTGAAATTTGGAGCCCCATGCATGATCCATGACATGCATGAGGAGGAGGAAGTAGATACCAGTGCTGGTATAGTTGAAGAAGGGCATACATCATCATTAACATCAGTTGGAGAGGCCATTGCACTAGTTGGATGAACTCTTGTAGATGTGCAAGATGTTCCTAAGATTCAGCTTATCCAAGGTTTGCAAAAACTTTCATCTCATATTATTTTAGTACCTCATACTGAGATTTATGAGACCATGCCATCAGCGAAATTACATGACCAAGGATTAAATCACCTTGTTCATTTGGAGCAGCAAATTATCACTGCACATAGGACCCTTGACTTGATCAAGGAGAAGATGTATAACTACCCCAGTTTATCATGGTTAAGCTACACCCAACAACTTTTGTTGAAGTGTGGAGTTTCAAAAGATGGGAGGAGCACAGTCCTATTCAGTACAGTGCGATACCATGACTTTAGCATTGTGTATGGCTAGGAGACAATAGATGTGTCACCATGTAGATCTATAGTGTTGTCACTGATCGACGGTGATGAGATGAGGGCCTCATTATTCTTGGAGCATTCCAAAGGAAGCTTCACTCATGAAGCACCGGAGGGAAAGATGATATATGGTAGAAATCTTATGATGGATATCATTTTCCATTATCAAGATGTAGTTTTCTTGATAAGCCTCTCAAACCTCAAAGATATATTTCTACCTACAGCATGTATGGAACCTTATGGGTTCTATTGGTCCATTGATGAGAGGATCTCATGGAGAGACCTCAAAGGAGGTGCACTTCAACATCTCATGGAATGAAAAGCTTATCAATTGGACGAGATTGGTATTCTACCTTGGATGGATACTAAGATTGAGCTTCGCATGATTGTAATATTCCTAAATTAGTTGCAGCTAATAGGAATATTAATTTTTCCTTGTTTATTTTTACATTTCATGATTGATGAATAAATTGTAAAGGAGGACATGTAAAACTCATGAAAAATAAGAATAAATAAATGCCTATGTGAACAGAGACATATCTGGGCTATGTACATTACATATTGTAGGTGTGAATGGGTTTAAATCACACGAATGGGTCACCTTTCACCAAGTCAACAATGCAATCTAGATGTATTAAACCTCCTTGAGGGACAACATAGTTCTAGAAGGAGATTCTAAATGTGAAAGGGGCTAAACCAATGAAGTGGTTTAGGGTTTTTTTAAGACTCCAATATTATAAAAGGAGGAGGAGATCAACAAGAGAGGGTTGTTGAAGATTATTATTTCTGAAGGTTTGTCTACTTAGACATCCCTTGTTGGGACTTCTTGTTCAGGAATCCCACCTCCTTCCTTGAGAAGCTCTTGGAGGAGACTTCTGCTATCCTTTCCACATCAGGATTTTAGGCCAATCTCACCTTAAACCTACAGTGCTGCTCCTATGAGACTCGAGCTGTCCTTGTGAGTTTCAGCAGTGGAAGACACTAGATCTATTTAGATCTAGCCTATACTAGTGGCTCTTCTCAGTGAGTGTGTCTTTTAACCACTTAGAAGAGTTCATTAGCTGATTATACTTCAGATATACATCTTGGAATCAGGCCAAATCATCCTTAGAAGCTATAAAAATATTTCTCTCCCTTATATAACATTATTTGCAGATCTACAGCTGCAGGATGTTTTGTCTGCAATTTGGAGGAGAGATATCCGGTGTTGGGATTCTTCCTCTCACTATGGTGATCCATGGATTAGACATCCAATCCATGTTAGTTTCAGATCTTATCTACTGTGCTATTTTATTATTCAGAATTTTCTGAATCATTCTACAGATCTGCATCCTTAGATCTCAGATCTACTTCCGGTGCCTCATGTTTTGAGCAAAACCCCAAGGGGAATGTATAGATCAGCATTTCTTGTACACAGATCTATATTAGATCAAAATTTTTATGCACATATCTGCTCTAGATCTGAAGAATTAATAAACTACTTCTTCAGCCCAAAAAATAACGCTGTCATGGGTATGCAATATTTTATCATTGTTGTAGCACCTCATTTCTGAGGATTTTTCCTGTATTGTCTCGTTATTTCTCTTGTATAATGTATGGGCTATAAAGAACATATGATTTGTTGTTATATATCTGATTTATGAACCTTCATATCGGCCTCCTAATGTGATTCAGTGGATCTGTGTTATTTCTGAAGCAATCCTTTGCATAGAGCTGTAGCATCTCTCTTTGGGTGGTTTTCAGCTAGACTAGTTTGTGGGAGATCTGTTTAACCCACCTAGTTTGACTTTTTTTTTCTCTCCTCTTGGATTTAGATCTTAAATGAGCTGATATAAGGGATCCAGGAGCTTCAAACTCATTTCCATGCACATTATTCTCATAATTGTTTTATTTCAGCAGGCTTGCTGAGCTACCCCAAATCTGGAATATTACAGTGGTATCGAAGCAAGATCTTTGGCTCAGCCTATGGCTTCAAGAAAAATTGTTGTTCAGCAAGGAGAAAGGTGAGAATTATGAATAAAATGAGTTTACTATCATCATTTTTCAGATCTAAGAAGAACCTCTCAAGGGAGGTTGAATAAGAAGAAGAAAGAAGAAGCAGTGAAACTCCTAGAAAGTTTCAAGAGCAGGAATATCTTCCGATAAGATCTACAATATATATACATGAGGGAAATTATTAATCCTTGTCTCATGGATATGTGCACTCAGCCATATCACCAAAGCTTCATCTTTCTGTCTATGATTTCCTCATAAAGAGGAAGAAAGGAGGTGTACCAAAGAAGGAGACTCTTAGAGAGTATTTGCAGGAGTATGAAGATCAATCCAAGGAGTTCAAAGATAGCTTGAACTTCCAAGGGTTCTGCAAGATCAAGGAGAGAAAAGGCACAAAGGAGAAGCAATAGGGTAAGGGTAGATTCTATCTATCTATCTTTGATGGATCACCTAAATGCCCACTTAGGGTTTGTGTGGAGGAGTTAGACAACTTTGTGAAACAACATCAAGTTTTAGAAATTGAAGCCATAAAAGCAACAATGCTACATTTTGAAGTTAAAGCACATGCTTGGTGGTTTTTTGAGTCCTTTTCCTTGAAGAATTAAAATACACCTACTTATGCAAGGTTTACTGCAAAATTGATAGAAAGGTTTTCTGTTGACATTATCAAACCACATCAGACAAATCTTTTGCATGAGTTGGAAGGGTCTATGACTCCAACTCCGTTTCTGAAAACCATGGAAGAAGGTGTGATTTTATTTGATTCATTTCCAAGGGAAAGTTCTCCATTAAGTGACGGGTCCTCTTCTCAAGAGGAAAGTATGAGGGTTTCTCCTTCAATATATGGTCAAGATCTAAGGTCTCTTATTGATGATGAGACAATTTCAGTTATTGAAGAGGAGGAGAAGACAGGAGATGATAACGCAGTAAAAAAATAGGCACCTCAAGCATCTCATGAAGAGGAGGATGGAGCACTTTATCCAAAGGAATAAACTATTGGAATTTTGCAAGAAGTTCCACAAGGTCTCACACATAGAGCTCTTGGCATGACACATGAGCAGCATGTACCATCATTGTCAAATGATGATATCTTTAAGATAGAAGGAGGAAAATAGGAGGAAGGGCATCACATGATGAGGAGCATGAACACTTATCTGTTTCAAAGCTTGGAAGCACAAAGAAGGAAATAGGACTTCTGCATTAAAGGTAGGGGAAAATATGTCTACCTACATCCACATTCTACTCTATGCCTTGACACCTCTTTGCAAGGAGGTAATTTTCTAGGAGCACCTCTTGATAGGAGGAAATATAAAGTTTTCTCTTAACTATGGGCAGCATATTCATACTTGGATAAGGAGGGAGCCTTGGGAGAAGCTAGCACGGCATAGAGAATCTCTCGTGAATTCAGAAGAGAGATGAACAATTTCCTGAAAGGGGCATTTCTAACTCCCACTCAAATGTCTACGCTGAGAGAGGATAAATTGGAGATTTATGGTGGCATGAGCATGAGGACACATGGAAACTCCATATCTTTGGGGCAGCCCATGATCTCTTCATTCACAAAGAATATTTCTGAACATGGCAAGGGGATGCTAACCCTCTTGTACACTTGGGCCAAAATGAGAAAGTTTTGGAAGACAAGGACTTTCCGAGGGGAGGTTGATTTCCATATGCTTCAATCTGGTCTTGAGCAAGATCAGCTGCAAATTGGGCAGAAAAGAGGAGATTTTGATACTCCCACATGTGATTTTGATATCAAGGATGTCAAATATGGGAGCCACAAGAAGACAAGCACTGCATTTCAGACTTCCACAGCGCTGTCATTATTGGAGAGCTTGGATCCTTATTGGAATTCCCAATTCATGATGGAATAATCCAAGGACCTCTTCACATGGGGGGTTCTTGATGGGGAAGTTAAGGATGATAGGTTCAGGGTGGTTGATGGAGTTATCTATTTATATAATATTATTCTTTTGAACAGAGACTCCAAGCTCAAGGAGAAACTACTAGATGCCACCTATGAGATCCTGCTTTCCAAACCCACTGGTTTCATTAGAGAATATAATACTCTTTTGGGTGGTTTCATATGGGAAGGTTTCAAGGAAGAGGTGCACTCTCATATGAATATGTGCACGAATTAATTGATAGAGGAGGAGGAACATAGCTCTTGGGAGGAGCCATCATTCACATCTCCTTACTCATTGATTGTGAGAGGGAACTCATCCATGAGTTACCCCACTAATGTAAAAAAAGTATATAGAGAGGCTTGTCCTTTTGAGCATTATAATATATCTCCTATATTCTTAGCATTTTCTAACAATCATTTGCAGAGAATTTCTCCAAAAAGGGGCACTATTTATGATGGGATTTATGGGCTACTCAAGGCCATGAACCATGTTGATGCAAGTTATTATTTGGAGGATCTTGGCAAGATATTATATTCTTCATGGTGTGATTCTTTTACACCAACTATGATGCATTCCCTCCAAGAATTCATAAGGGATGAGGCAGCGAACAAGTGTTGCGGAAGCACTTTTCATATCCTATCCTATGGCAGTTGAGGATAAAACTGCGATGGTTTCACATGAGGGAACATCTTCCTTCTCATTTATCATACATGGCAGCTAGCATGATTCAAATCATGATCCCACAAGCTGGAGATGTCCTTGTCTTTGTTGGGGGCATGGTTGGAGGGGAGACAAACTTCTTGGATGTGTCCATGGGGAAAGGAGTTCCCCATTATTTTTGAATTGCATGCTTCCATGGAAGCATGAGATTTTGTATGGCCACTATGATAGATCACTTGTCTCTTTGTAGAGTGAGCCATATGTTTGTTGAGAACATGCCTCTCACATGTGTTGAGGAGGAGTTTTTCTATGGATTTCCAAGCTAGGAGGCGATCCACTTCATTTGGATGATAGCATGGAGATGGGAGTCTCTTATGAATCATGAAATTCCCCATGATTGTCATCACTTATATCTTGAGAAGGCCATGGATCAACAAAAAGGTTCCAATAACAAAATTCCTTTCTTTCATGATGAGAGCCATTGGATTTATTCACCAAGGGCCAATTTTCACATTGAGGATGGACCATTGGAGGAAATTACTATTGCATAAAGTTCAGAGCAATGGGGGAGACTATTGGAGGAGGAGGCCACAAGAGAAGAAGGGGAGATTTTTCAGCGCCCTTACAGTTGCTTGACGACAAGCAACATTTGGGAGGGGGAGACTGTAATATTCCTAAATTAGCTGCAGCTAATAGGAATATTAATGTTTCCTTGTTTATTTTTGCATTTCATTATTGATGAATAAATTGTAAAGGAGGACATGTAAAACTCTTGAAAACTAAGAATAAATCAATTCCTATGTGAACATAGACATATCTGGGCTATGTACATTACATCTTTTAGGTGTGAATGGGTTTAAATCACAAGAATGGGTCACCTTTGACCAAGTCAACATCGCAGTCTAGATGCATTGAACCTCCTTGAGGGAAAACGTAGTTCTAGAAGGAGATTATAAATGTGAAAAGGTTTAAACCAATGAAGTGGCTTAGGGTTGTGCCAAGACTCCAATCTTATAAAAGGAGGAGATCAGTAAGAGAGGGTTGTTGAATATTATTATTTCTAAAGGTTTTTCTGCTTAGACATCCCTTGTTGGGAGTTCCTGTTCAGGAATCCCACCTCCTTCCTAGAGCAGCTTTTGGAGGAGACTTGTGATATCCTTTCCACATCAGGCTTTTAGGCCAAGCTCACCTTACACCTACAACGCTGCTCCTGTGAGAGTTGAGCTGTGGTTTTCAGCTAGACTAGTTTGTGGGAGATCTGTTTAACCCACTTAGTATGATTTTTTTTTCTCTCCTCTTGGATTTAGATCTTAAATGAGTTGATCTAAGGGATCCAATAGCTACAAACTCATTTCCATGCACAATATTCTTAGAATTGTGTTATTTCAGCAGGATTGCTGAGCTACCCCAGATCTATAATATTACATGATTCATCATCCACATTGGGATGAATGGATCCGGATGTGGAGAAATAGGTTTCCAACCTTCTTTCAGATCTATGATACAGGGCAGCAAGAAGCATGGTTGCATTTGTTGCTTTTGGGTGAGTATGGGTACTTTCCAACATCTCACATTTGTGTGGTCCATGCCAAGGATTTCACTCATTTTATGCAGCAGCAGGAAGCATGGTTGTGATGGTTATTGTTGAGAGAGTTTCGCCATCTCATGATATATCTTATGTCCATGTATTTACTCTTGTTTGGGATATGTATCATGTCCATGAATTTACTTTTGTTTGGGATATATATTATGTTCATGTATGTAATTGGGTTTGGGAAATGGCATAACTCTCACATGATGTGGTAGCAGTGAGCTTGTTTGTATTGTTATGATATGACATTCCACATGTCAATTAGTATGTTGTTGCTCCATGACTTGCATCATGATGATGTAAGGTGGCAACAATAATCCTTTTTTCTTTGGTTGCTACTAGGAGAGTATGGGTTGATTTCTCCCCATAAATTGCATGATATTTGCAGAGGATGGAAACATGAGGCCTTATTGTGTTGGTTTATGTTCGGATATTATGGTCATGTACTTTCTATTATGATGATGTGATGTGGCAACAAGAGGCATTGCTACGCTGGCTTCTTTTGAGAGAGTATGACTCTCATACTTGGATTGATGCTGATTTTGCATGGCAGCAAGTGTCATTTCCATCGTGGCTTCTTTTGAGAGAGTATGGCTCTCTTAATTGGGTCAAGGATGATTTGGCATGGAAGTAGAAGGCTTTGCTATGGTGGTTGTTATTGGGAGAGTATGGTTTGACATTGTGCATATTCATCCTTATGTCTCTACTTCTTAATTTCCACATTGTTGGGATGATGCTTGGATCCAACAAGGCCAACAGGGCTAAGGATGGAAGCATGGAGAGATACAATCTACTTCATGTAGCATGGGATGGAGAGATATTTTATGATGGGGGACTTTCCACTTTGGTAATAAACCACTTCACTTTATGTATCTCATGCATAGAGGAGGATCTTGGACAACATATGGTTGCCACTTGGAGACTCATTGATGAGGAGGGGTATCTAAATTTTTGGTTGGAGGCCATTCTATACATTATAGAGAGGCATCTTTGGAGTTGGGAATGCATGAAACATTGTAGCAAATGGGGATGACTTCCATACATGGATTCCATTTTGAGGGATATGGATTCCTGTAGAATCTACTTTTGCAATTGCTTGAGGACAAGAAACATTTTGGTGGGGAGGACTGTAATATTCCCAATTTTCCATCAGATAATTAGAATATTAGATTTCTTAATTTTATTAATTAATTAAGCAATTAAGAGGGTGGAGGGACCCATAAACCTCATATATGAATAAAATCCTCTTTTGATGTGTGTATGTGGATAATTAGAGGTAGATCTACATTATGGAGTAGTGGATCAACTTCTTAGATGAAGGAAGAGTAGAGATCATGCAACATTAAAGATAACATCACGAAGATCATAGAGGAAGTCAAATGAGATCATGATGCAATAAAAGTAATATCATATAACACTGTTGATGAAATAGTGGAGGAAGTGGTGCATCTAATGCACACATGATGGAGAGAGTGGGAATTAAATGTAGAGATGGTGGAGAACATGGAGAGACAACACAATCTTCATGGAGGCTAGTAGCCATATGTGCATCGCAGTTATGAGGTGGGCCAGGGCTATGGAAGGCACACAAACCATATAAGGAAGATGAAGGAAGAAATAGAAGAAAGGATTTGGATTATTATTTTTTATCTGCTTAGATTTGGATTTTTCATTTTACTGGTGTTTTCGAGCAGAAATCCCACCCTTACCCTCAGGGGACTTCGAGTGCCTACTCTAGGAAGGTTATTTTGAACTGCCATACATCATCAGGAATTGGTGCCACATTCATCTAGTCTCATATGAACATTCAGTCTGAGGAATTACACATTCTTGCTTGAGGGTTTGAGAGGTGGAGGTTGTTTTTATCATTTCAGCTAGGAAAATGGTGGAGGATTCATCCTTTCACCTTGTGCTTCAAGAGCATCTTTTCAAGAGAAATGTATTCATATCTAGAATTCAGGCCATCATTTCATACCTCCATGAAGGATCATTTCCACAATGGATTGTGTAGTCCAGTCTTGCATATCTAAAGAAGGAAGGAAGTTTCAAATATTTTAGCAAGAAATCCTATGAGGAACCATATCCTCACTTTTCATTCATTGTTTCCATCATTCAAGAGCTGATTTGCATCATCTAGCATCAAGCTATAGAGATTCTAGCTCAAGGATCTGAAGGAGGGATCAACCCTATATGCATTGAGTTGGTTGTGCCTTATTGCAACCATGATATCTTCAGCCCATGTAGTAGATCTACATACCCAGTAGACATATAGCTACATGGCCTAAGAGGGTGATTTTCCAATATTGTCAGATCTAGAAATCCTTTCTGGGTTATCTTAGGTATTCATCATAGAGCCCAGATCTGAAATCTTGACATCATATGAGCTCTGGAACTGCTAAATATACACTTCTGTATTTTGTCGGAAGTTGTAGTCCCGATATTTGCAGTAGGGACATCGTTGTATTCCTTCCAGCAGTCCAATAGTTACGAAGTCCCTCTTGTGGGAGCACTTTAGGGTCAGTCTAGGCCACCTCTTTGGCTTGAGTGTCTCATATTTTGAGCACTATTCTACTGGTTTGACCACCTCCTATTAATAAAATGGCTCAACTATTATGTACATTTTTACGGTGTATTTTGATTATTTATTCGTTGTTGTAGTTTCTAGATATTTTGTTTTTGTATTACTGCATTCTCCATTTTGGGATATTACAGTTGCACAATCGACAATGAAATTATTGTGTTTGTCATAGAGCGCACAACATTGGAAAGGAGGAAGAGGGACAAACGAGAGTCTTTCTAGTGACTTCTCAACCTCTTGGAGGTATAATATGACCCAAGGTTCTTCCCCAAATTTTTGCATGGGGTGATCCTCCTGATACGATTGTTCTAGGGAATGTAAGGCATCCCTATATCGCAGCATTTCTGGGAAATGATGGATGTAATGCCCATAATTTTTGTAGATAGCACATTCGTGGTTGGTACGCAATGTTTTTCCTTGGTTTTTTGTGGTTGGTTCCTTTTTATGGGAACTTGTGGCCGCATAATCTATTTCGGAGCTAAGCAAAGGTTTTAGTTCATCCAACTCTGGGCAGATATTTGTAGGATGGCCTACAATATTTCACAATGCACAAGGTTGCAGTTCCCTTGGCATGATGGGATTTTCTATATTTTTCTTTTTTTTGTGGGTTTTCCTAGTCGCTTCAACTGACATCACTATGGGAATCTCTTTAACCGGTGTCGCCTCCTGAGGATGGATATTGGTTATTCTTGTAGATGTAATGCCAGGGGCTACCAACATGGTTGGTGGGACCATGTATCAGATAGGTATCATGAACGACTTGTTTGGAAATGTTAGCATTGCCAAGACTTGGTGTGACATGAAGCCAGGTGGAGGGTATAGAAAAGGAGTTTGGGAGATAACGTAGGGTAGGAAATTTGTGTCGGTGGCCTTAGTTTCATTGCTACTAGTCTCTGTCTCCTGGATAGTTTTGGTGTTTGATGATGACATCATGCACACCAGGGCCCCTGTGATATCAGTGAATGATTCTTGTACAACAAGGGCATATCCTAGGAATTATCCAAGGATTGATGATGGTTTGAATTGGATGGGGCCATATTCTTGGTACCACATGAGCGATTTCGTAGATGTGTCTACATAGGGTAGAACAAAATCAATGTTTGTCATGGGTCAATTGTCATGGTATGTCAATTGGTCTATGGGATGATGTTATCTTCATGGGGGAACATCATGATTTAGAAGACAGAGGATGCTGCGGTAGCCATGATGTACATATAACTCCACCCAAGGAGTATATTGTAGTCCAACTGAGTGTCAAAGACCTCAATGTCTATAAGAACCATCTTTCCATACAAGAAAACTGAGACATTTTGATAGAGAGTGACGCAAGAGGAAGCGCGCCTATCGTATGCTCTAAGTGCTATGTAAGATGGCTTCAATTTGGGAGATCCCAACTTCTGCCAAATGATTTCTGACATGATGCATGTGGATTCACCCTCATCAATGATAAATTGGTGGATAGTGATGTTTTGGAATGACACCAGTATCTAGAAGGAAACCAATTAAGAAAACCTGGGGGTCGATTTATCTAAGTCATAATCCATTAGGCACGAATTGGTAGGGTCGCTGGAACCTAACGTAGAAAGTAAGGCTTTCCTTTTCTTTGTGCAAGATTCCAAGACCTCGAAAGCTAACATCACAGCGAGAGATTTCGCTAAATTTCCCAAATTTCTATAACTATGGGCCACTTTGGAGTGGTGTCCTAATTTCCTTCTTAGACCCTTATCCATTTTTGGCAAGGGTTCAATAGGCATTTTCGATATAGTCAAGGGTGCGGTAGGTGCACTCGTGCTAGCCCCTGACAAACTGGTGTCTGGTGGGGTATTATAACTTCTATTATGTGTCTAAAAGAACATTTCCTTGCCAATAATATAAATTTCATGGTTTTTATTTCTGGAATCATTTAGGGGTGGTTGTTGTTGTTGGGTACTAACCGCCCCCTAGTGGGCGAAGGGCTCCTGCATTACAATTTTTTGCTGTGTAGGACCCCCTTCTCCATGGCTACCTTGAAGCTTCTTTAGCTCGAGGAGTTAGGGATAGTGATGATGGTAATAGTAATACTAACCAAAAATAGCACAAGAGTGTTTGGTCCATAGATTAGCCCTCTTGTTTTTCCCTTGGGAGTTATTTGGTTCCTATTTTTTATTTTGTTTGGGGTTTCTCCTAGCCTGAGATTGCAGAGGGCATTGTTGGTTACTACCCCCTATCCAATATCTCCCTTTTGTTTATTTTTTGGCTTTTTCCTTTCCACGTTAGGAGGATACGATTCTCCTGGTCGTATGACTGGCGTGGTTGGGCCTGAGAAGGTTGTATGAAGTTCACCAATGCATTATTTTGCAGCTATGTTTTGTGGTGGGGTGGGAGAATATTGGGATCCCTATCCCTGTTTTGTATATGTTTGTGAGGACGGGGAGCACTTATGTCAGTGTTCCTAGCTACATATTAGGTCCCCTACATGGGAGGGTATGATCCTCCCTACTGATGATGGTACGAAGACGCCCTATTGGTCATGTTTTGCAAGGGTGCAGGGTGACTCTAATGGTAGCATGGATGCGAGATGTTATGAGATCATATGCGTAACTGGGGTAAGGGATACTGCTTCCTAGGTGAATTTGGGTTAGTGACCCTATCAATCCGTCTGCAGTATATGACGTGCCTAGAAATTCTTTGTAAGCTTGCAAGTGCGGGGAATTAGGAAGGATGTTATAAATGTATCCTGACTGAGTGTATATCAGCTCAAATTGTTGGGATTTACTGATGGAATCCTCTTTGGAATTAGGTCCTTGGGTTGCCACATCCTTTGAAATCTATGTTGTGAGAATTTTCAAGAATAGGTCTAGTAAAACTCGATCATCGAGTTTGGCTATACACAAACTTCAACGTCGCCACCATTCATGGATATGGTCCAAGATATGTGGAAGGATGGAATTTGACTAAAATGGAATTTTTGAATATCTAAAGGGAGCTTCGTGGGCACGGGGGGCCAATTGGGATTGTGTGCAATGGGATCATTTGTTAACTTTGATAGGTCAGGTAAGTTTAAAGATGCTAGGAAAGGTAACCGAGTGTTGAGTGCCATTTTAAACTGTGAAAACACAAGAATCTATTTTTGTATGGGGGTTGTATGAGGGATAGTACCATGTGATGTACCCAGTTGTGTATTCTAGTGGCTCCCCGAATGGGTAGAGATCCTCTGCATTCTAGGGTTGTGGGAGGATTGGTGTGTGGTGACCATGAGGAGGTTTCCACAGGTGTGGCATTGGGTGAACCTTGGGGGTTCTGTTGTACTATAGAATAGCCCTCCCCGTTTCTAATTTTTTATACTAAATTTCAATAAGAAATAGGTCCCATTTTCTTTTTAGATAGGAATAAAACTTTGAGGAAATATGATTATCATAGAAAACAATAAAAATATTCATTGTTAAAAAACACACAAAAAACATCAATTGCATATCACTTATCTCAAATGAAAATAAAAAAATGTGTTATCAAACTAACTCCAATCTAATCAATCTTAAGACTTATATCGCATCGGCATGAAGTCTAAATGTTTTCCTTTCAAAAAATTCTGATGCAATAAAGTAAATCGCAAATCGCAAATCAGAGAAATATTATATTTCTATATCTTCTTTACAAAGTTGTGATGCGATAAGGCTTATCGGTCATCGAATTTTGGATAAGTCATACTTCATCAAGCCTATTTGAGAAACTCTGATGCGATGTAATTTTAATCAAAATCACATTTTGGTGAAACAATATCATGATCACTTACTTTATAAACGTTCCAACGCAATGGACCCCACCACAATCGCAATCGCATTTTAGCAAATTCACATTAGAATTAAATTCCTTTGGAAATATCTGATGTGATAAACCATCGGTTATCATTAATCACTATTCATACTTCGTACATATCATTCATCGGAAAATCGCAATCGGAATTTCCAAAAGGCAAATTCTTACATCGAGATTTTGATATTGCCGATCCCCAATGTACGACCATCATTAATCTAAGATCAAATGAATTATGACAAGTAATATAAATATGAATGTGTGAATGTGACTTTCCTTGAAGGCATTCAATTTTAATACGAAGATAATCAATTTAGAATCATGAATCAAATCTTCCAAAAATTGTTCTTAAATAATTTCCTTTTTTACTTAATGATGTCTATTCTGACTCAATTTCTTCCCGCTTCTAAGAGAATTTTCTCATTTACAGATCTATAGAACAACAAGTCCGCTTATTTTTAGAACTGGTGAGATAATACCAGAAAGAGAAAATGTTAAAGAAGCTTAAGAAATCGAGAGGTGCTGCCATCCCAAAGGTTACCATCATGAAAAAGGAAAATCCAGTCAAAATAAAGCTAATTATGGATACTACGTGCCTGGGTCTCGAAAAGATTTCCTGGGAAGAATTGTATAGCTTGCTCGAACCAGGAAACCCTGCTGTTACAGAAGTAAAGGCGACTGTGCCAGATGAAGAATCATATTCAGATAGTCCCCTTAAAGAACTGGAAAACTCTTTTCTCTATAGAATTGCAGCTCGTGAAAATGTATTTCCATACTATGAACTAATACGATGGGTAATAGAAACCACAACCATCACAGATAGAACATTTGTCACAGTTGGAGGAAAGATGTTTTGATCCTTTAGAGCAGAAGACATCAAGGCATTGTAATATCTTCCAGAACCTCAAAACACCTACAAAAAATCCTTCATAGAGGATTTCACTTCAAGCAACGAAATAGAATCAGACCCTATTAAGCAATGGAGACAAGCTCCAGACAAACATAAGCATGAGACCTCAGGTATGTATTCTGTAGAGTCTCTCGCACCTCCGTATCGCTATGTTGCTGCCATGATGTGTAGATTTTTTGGGACGTATAATTCTGCAAGGTTTTCTATTCAAATGCTACCCCTGATTGAGGCTATTGTAAGCTCCTTTATTATGGA
Source organism: Pinus albicaulis (assembly GCA_034641835.2). Taxonomy (NCBI): domain Eukaryota; kingdom Viridiplantae; phylum Streptophyta; class Pinopsida; order Pinales; family Pinaceae; genus Pinus; species Pinus albicaulis. The sequence continues at coordinate 15,228,220 of CM076577.1, read as the reverse complement.
TTGGTCAATCATTCTATCTGATAAAATAGTGAATAAAATTCTGGATTATAGAAGAAATAAGCATACTGGAACTACACCCCCATTTCATTTCTGTGCTTATATTTTAGATGCCTTATGCTTTAATTCTGAGTTTCCTGTGTTAGGATGGAAATGGACTCCTCAAGATCCTAGTCCTATACACATCTATCATAAATATTTGTGGAAAGCCCATTTCAAGAACCATGTATACAGATTTTTCCATGGCTACATGTGGCCCATTTATCAAGTTATTTTTAACCAAACCCCTCCTCGACTCTCAGATAAGGAAAAACTTGATTTAACCCTAGTCGGAAGTTGGTTCAGGGAAGAAAAGTTCACTTGTATTAGGGTATTTGGAAGCATTGTTGAACCTCACATATTGCCCTTATATTTCCCCGATAAACTATTGGCTCAAGAAATAGCTTACCAATTGAACGAAAAGGGAATGTCCAGAATTTTAAAGAATTCTAAAAAATTGATGTGGCCTACATTTCCTTTCCAATGTGGAACTTATACCCTCAATGATTTCAAGCATGCAGAAAAATAAGCCCTTAAGATAAAAGAACTCAAGCTTGCAACTGTTCCCAGTAGGCAATATGATCCAAATGAAGTTGCCTTCAACTTCACATCTATGGTGAAAATTGCTAAATTTGAGCATGAAACTGATGATTTTGATGACTTGTTTGTCTCAATTGAGCAATTTTCACGGGTTTATGATTCAGCTAAATAAAAGTTTCAAACTGAGGATATGAATAGGTTTTTATAGTTTAGAAGAAAAAGACTACTTATAGTTCCCCTTGACCAGTTAAAGACTACTTTACAAGAAGAAGAGAGTATTGAAACAGAACAAAAGAAAGAGGATATAGGTAGAAAAATTGATGTACAAACAGAGAAAGAAGATACAAAAAACATGCCTAATAATAAACTTGAAAAAGAGAAGACCAGTGAGAAAGAGGGAGATTTTGCTTAAACCAATATTAATGAAAAATTGTTAAAATAATATGAAAAAATTGCTCAACAGATAGGAGACCGAGGCAATTCTCAAATTGATAACATCGACTGTCAAGATATTGATATCATTCCTGAAAAACCATCTGAAGGAATTGTACTAAGAGTTGAAGACATACCCCCTCTAGATATCATTTACAGCCCTAAGCATAGAGTTTTAGTAAGAAAACAAAGAAAGAAAAGAAGGATTTATCCAGGACCACTTGTAACTCCCCAGGTTGAACTAATGAATGTTGTTTGGAAGCACTTTGAATTAAATCCTTCAGAGGATCTAAAAAAACTATCCCAGTATGTAGGGGCTTATAGTGCAGCCACAATGGATAAATCTACTGAAGTTACTCAACTGGTAAAAAACATGGACTTGCATATAGAATTATTAGAATAAATTAAAACAAATGATGAACAAAGGATGTCACAGTTAGAGCAGTAGTTGGGAGAAGAAACACTGAGAATTAAGCAATTAGAAGAACAACGGAACATTGAAAATCAAAATCTTGATCAACAAGCTTTAAACAAACAACAATAGTTGTCCTAGGAAGTAAAAAAATTGCAGACATTGCTGCAAAAAGAGAAAGATTCCAAGGAAGAGAAAAGTACAATATTTCAAGAAAAAATGGATAAATTCAAATATTATCCTAAACTGGACCAGTTCAAAAAAGAAGCCCATGAAGTGAGAAAATGTTTGTCCCAACAATTGGATGATCTATGCCAGAAAATATCACAAGTTGAACCCCTCTGTGAAATAACATCATCCCTCATCAACGAAGAAGTATTTTATTGCCTAAATCTATCTCAGGCTGAAGGAAGGCAGAATTCAGGGTAACATCAAACCACGCTCAGTCTGGTAGCTAGCCCTACCAGATCAGGAGAGGGCTCTCTCCGGGTCAATCTCAGCAAAAATAATCAATAGGGCTTGATATGACTTGAAATAAAAGCTAATTTTAGGCTAGGTATATAAGTAAAGAGTTTGATTGTGTTTTTGGGGGTTTTTGTTGGAATCAAAGGGCAAGGCAGTTTTGGGTGCAGGGATGAGGCCTAGTTTTTGCCAAGTTCCGATTGGGGCAAGGAAGGAAATTGTTTTGACGCTTCAGATTGAATGAATGGATAGTTCAGACCGGTAAGGAGCCGAAGAGGGCAAGAGGATTTCAAGAATCCTCTTCAAATAGATGAAAACATGGAAAATTAAACAAAACTGAAGGCGGAGCAAAGCAATCTAATGAACTCCACCTTTATAACTCATTTGTTTAATCTAAGAAGAAAGGAGAATGGAAATGATACAAGTAAACATCAATGAACTTACAATGACATAGAGAAAAACACCATTAAAACACAGAGCCACATGGATCCCAACGAGTGCTGCAAACCCTCGTCTATTCCTCTGCCAAAATTGCAGAGAAGAAATGTACAATGAAGTGCCAAGCAATCCCAAATGTCCAACCCTGAAAATGACTGAAGAACTACATGATATAGACAAGCTAAACTCATTTCCATGCCTCTAGGGGTCGAGCTCATCATTCTAGGAGTTGTTTCAACCATATCTAAACTAAGAACTAAAAAATAGGCAATGAAACAACTTGCCTCTATATGATAGGAAACTAATTCATTCACTTAAATTTTACTTTTTACTGAATGAATCTACTAAGATGAGTAAAAATGTGCCAAAATTACATCATGTTCATGAAATTACCTCAAGGTACATCAAGAGTTACATGAAAAAGTCAAACTAGCCAAAACTAGGCGAAAATCTGAGCTGCTGAGTGAAAAATAGGCCAAATTCCCCTATACGTCGTGCCTAAAATCTCTATGTGTAGAAAAAGTTTGAGGCTGATTTTGGGGGCCTTCCCGAAGTCAAAATTGAGTGTAGGATAGATTTTTGGAAATCCCCACCTGTCTAATTTCCAACCCAAGTGGAATTTCTGGATTTGGTTTCCACTTTCCCCTCCAAAAATCAAATCTCCCAACACTGCTTCCTGTGTGTGTGAAAAGTGGCAGAAAGGCCATTTTTAGGGTGTTTTTGACCCTTTAGGCAACCCAGAACTTGATGAAATCCTTAGGTAATCCATAGGCATGCATAAATTTTGACGACAAGTAGAGAGATGCAAAGTTTTCCTTCTGAAGAGCTGCCAATTATAAGCGCGCGCCAAGTGGTGCTACGCATCGGGCAGGAAAATTTGTTTTGAGACCAAAAAAATTCAAAATTGACAATTTTGTTCCCAAATTTCTTGAAATTTGGGCTGAAGGTCCCTCATCAAGCACTATGCTGGGCCAAAGAAGCTTCGGCCAAAATTTGGAGCCTATCATGCCTTTTACGACGTTTTAGTGCCCTCCTTAGCCTCGCCTTTAGGATCTTGATCCTTGCTTTGCAAACATGATGTCGCACCCAATAATGGATATTCATGTGCCTGAGCATGTTCTTTTCCTTTTTTTCCTTCGCCAACAGCTTCTAAAGATGAATGTTGATCCTCTCAAGCCAAGTCTCTCTATCAGCCTCAATCTCCCGCTCAATGGGTGTCATCTCTGTTAGGCTTCTTCGGGCAGCTTGTCGGTTCTCACGGATGTTTTGAAACTCCATGATTGTCTGCTGATCCTCCAAATGTTTGTTCCACTACTCCAGATATTTTATGATCCATTGAGCTCTTTGAAATTTATCGGTCAATGTGTTTATCTCAGGTTTCTTCTCCTAAATGATCTCTCTCAAATTTGAGCTTGGAGAGCTCAAATCCTCATCAATAAGTATGAAATCAGTATCCTAGCCTCCTGAAGGGCCCTCATCCTGCATAGGCCTCTTACCTCTGTCCTGTACCTGTACCTGTGCTACTGATGATGGCAACGAGACCCCTTCCACCCCAGGTGGAGATAGTACTCGTCGCGCTGCTGCAAACAATACTCTGGTGCCCCTCTGATAAGTAACAAACACTGGCACACTAATAGGCTCTGTCTTGTGACCTTCAGGCTGATGTGAAGGTTTACCTGCATCATAGAAAACATCCGGAGTAACCTGAGGAGCTGTGAAAATTTCATGGGAAATGAAATCCTCCCATGCAATACCCTGCAATCAAAGTTGATTTACAACAACAATCTTGATGAGTGCATAGTGATAAATACTATTGTACTGCTGCTCGAGAGTCTTCTTCTGCACAAGAGTGGTCATTCTCTCGATGTTCCAGCACATGAAATAAGGTATGTTCATCATCCTCACTCTAGTAAAATGCATCAATAACCTGATGTGGTAGGCATAGAGGAGTGAGAACCGGCCCTCACAACTGAAGTATCTGATAATAAGTTTCATCAAAGGCGCATATGATTCCATTAGGAACTGGAATGGGAATACCCTGCTGAGTTGTCTCACATACCTAGGCCTAATGTATGGTTCATAATGCACTCTGTCCACCAGTTGTATTTTTTTCCACTGTTCACCAACATTCGGTATTATGGTTGCTTGAGAAATGGTTTCCGGTGTCAAAGTGAAATTTACACCAGCAAGAGTTACCTGACCATCATGCAAATGTAATACAAACAACTGAGCCAACTCCCGATGATGCTGAATCTGCGCAATCATCTCACAATACTGATAGCATGACTGCTCTTGAAAACATGCCATGGCAAATGGGCAGGCCTGCAATTGATTCAATGAGGTGGGCTCTTCTCTAACATGTTTGCCACCTTTACGAGGCCTTCTTGGTGCATGTAGCTCAGTGGTAGAATCACTATCTCTGTCATATGATGTGTCATTGTCTGTCTCCATGGTACTTAAGGTTAATGTAAGGTTTATGTTGGCTTGTATGATATGAAGATGAGAATTTGGGTGTTTTTTGTTTTAATGCCAAAAATGTGTCAAAGGGGAGGGACTGTGGGAAAAATAGGACAGTAGGAACACTGAAGTCTTGTCAAGTGGTATTTTTCCTTTTGAAAGCTTTTGATTTGACAAACTTGGGGATAAGGGACAACCACTTGACTGTTTGAGGAACTTGGGGTCTTGGGAATTTTTTTACAAATGAAATGGGAAGGGAAAGTGATAGGAAAGGAAAATGATTTAAGGATAGGAAAATGGGGCTTGTATTTATAGTATAATAGTGAGAAGGAAGGATGAACAAGATGGGAAATGAACAAGTTTGGCACCACAATTAATTTTTAAAACGCCAATTCAAAAACCCTAGGGAATCAATTTCAACAAGAGGATAGGGTTTATAGTTTGGGATTCAAATTCTCAAAACCAATCTTTCAAACAACACCAAACACTGATTAATGGAAATTTCAAGGTGATTTGAACTTACTTGGAGCAAATGGGACCAATTCGTTTTGAAATTTGAGAGAGATAGCAAGAAATTTTTTGTTTCGGGCCAATGCACTGTGCGCACAACCCAGTGCGCTGTGCCTATTGTGTGCGCTGCACCAGTTCAAATTTGCATGGAGAAAAATGGCCCTATGCGTCGCGACCGTTATGTGCGCCGCGACCTCTACCCAATGCGCCATGTAGGTAAACTCACCCACAGTTCCGGCCTCCAAACACTGATTTCGCCCCTCACGATTTTCTTCAGCTTCACTCTTGTCTTTGGCATGAAAATGGATTGTTTAAACACCAAAAATATCTTATATATCATGGACTTTGATTTTTGATTTAGAAAACCCACTTTCTAATGTTGCAGACTTTGGCACTTTGCACTTTTTTAAAATAAACTCTGTTTTTGTTTGTTTCCTTTGATTTTTTGAACTGATGATGAATCTCTTGTCTATTTTTTGCAGGGATGGCTGGCATGCAAAGGTGACCAAGCTTGCATCTGAAGAACTTTACAACTAAAAAACTTTGAAAATTATATTACATTTATTACAAAGGATGAAATTGACGATTTTTCTTCAAAATAGAGTTTTGAAGAAGAATCATTATCAAGCATTGCGATGATGAAATTTTTGCAATGAAAACTTATTTCGAACCTCCCTCATGTGCCTGCTGACATTATTAGACATTCTAATAGATGAAACCCAAGACCTAATGAGGTTTAAAACCCTAAAAATGACTCTTTGGCAAACATGAATGTAAATGACTTTAAGATTGATTTTGATGAACAGACATGGACTAGCAGGTACATGACATGAGGGATATGAGAGAAAATACCCTTCCGTCAGATGATCCATCCTCCTAATGGAATGCAGATGACTGAACTGAATGAGACACCTAAAATGAAATGCAACAAAAGATATTTTGATCTCTGACGGAGGGATGAAGATACCGACTCTAACATTGGCTCCAATGGGGATGGTAGCTCCTTGGAGGTGCCAAGAACTACAAATTTTTGGGAGAGTAGGCAGTGCCTTTTTCCATTAGGCTATGGAATTCATAACTTCGAAAAATCAACACAAGACTCTTGACTCATTTATCGAATGAAAATTGACTCAAACTGACTCAATTTTGAAACTGAAATGACTGAAAAATCTGACTCGATAGACTCAAACAACTGACACACCAAAACTGAAATCATACCTTCATTTTTATAACCTCCAAACTGAAACTATGTTGAAACTGACTAAAACAAAAATGACTCAAGACCTACTTAACTGAAATTAGTACTTACAAAGATTTTTAATGGCAGCATTCCATCGAGATTTGACGGCTTCAAATCGTGATGACAACCAATTGCCCAGTAATGAAATATGTACAATCGAGCCTTCCAATGTAACCAATCCAGCAGATGGCTACATACCAAAATTTGGCTCTCACTTTTCTCGAGCTTGTAGAACGATGTACATGTAGGCAACTCACAATAACCACTGAAAACAAGGCTTATGATAACGAACCAGGCAACATTTATCTTTTTTGATGCTTGCAAAAGAATGCCGAAGGGATCTTGAAAATCCTGAAGCACTAGTTGGGCTTGAGATCTAGCAGCAAAAATACAACTACTCGCTTCATTCAAATCTGAAAGAACAATTGATTGCCGAGTGATAGGAAGGCACAGAAAGGTATAAGCTTCTTCCATCTGAGTGTTAGCTGTAAGTTCCTTGACCATGAGAAATTTTGGCATATTGTCTCTCTCAAGCTCATATTCCTCAACTTCATGGTCTAGGTCATTCTTAAACAGAAAACAATCTTCAAGATTATCACACATTACAGCCTTATCATGTTCATGAAAGAAAATATTATCTGTTTGTTGATCTATAAAACTAATTACAAGACCATAATCATTTTCAAAAGAGGAATAAGTTTCACGAACACTTTCTTGACCATGTGCACACTGCAAATCTGCTTTAGCTTGGGCTGTAACATGACCTTTCAGGAGTTGATCTATCTCATCTTCAGACAAAGGAGATAATGATTTTTGTTTTCTTTTGCTAAAACAGTGATTGGCTTCATGAAATAACATTTTAAAACATCAAAAACCTGAATGACAGTCCTTAATTCCTTGATCTTCTGAAATTTGAAAACATTGTTGATCATCTTCATATGACATGGCAATCAAATTATCATTGATCACTGAGTTATTGAAAGAATATTTTTCACTTACTTGAACAAAGATCTCATCTTGTTTTTCATGAACTGACTGGATTACCTCCTCATGAAGGATTTTTTCTAATGAAACGAGAACATTTGGATCAATAAATTTGTCTTCTTCATTCCAGATGATCTCAACAGCAGAGCTCTCCTTCATGGGATTCAGCACAAGGTATTCTTAATCATCACGATCTGAATCTAGATCTAAAATAGCTGACTTGACTTTATCACATTCTGAAATTGAAACTTGACTTTCCTGCATATTATCTTCTTTGATGGATAGATCTGAAACAAAACCTTCTCTTTCATCATTTTCCATTGTACTAAGATCTTGATCCTGCTGCAAAGTTTCCTGAGCATCTTGATGTGTATCCTCTAAGTTCTCTTTATGCTGCTGAAATGGATTTTCGTACAAAGCCTCCATGATCTCATTGTCCATGAAATCATCATCTTCATAAAAAATTTCAAGATCTTCAATAAAACTATGAACATGGCTACAACAGTTCTGAACTAAAGTTAAGGATGGATAAGATTCCTTATACCTTTCAAAGAACATGGTATGAAAATCCTTTAAACATTAAATACAAGCAGGCAGAAAGCTTTCATACCAAGATCGAGCTTCACCTTCTAGAGTGGCCATGAATATCTTCATCAAGCAATCTTCAAGAAAATCAACCTTCAACTTACGAATATGTATGTGAAATCTAACCATATGTAAAGCAACATCCTTCCTATCATCATCTTTAAACGTAGGAAAATTCCTTTGCCAATATACCTTAGGAATTTTATTTGGAAAACCTGGAATATGATCTTGGCTCAAGGGAGCATACCTTCGATCCAGTGAAACCATTTTGATAACAATGAAGTCACCAAGAAATTCCTCAGGCTACTGATTCTTGAAGAGTAGAGTCACCATAAAAATTCTGAACCTTAGGATTCTTCGACATTGGAGTCGCCAGGTGAATGATTTCAGCCTTCCTATGTCTGATCGTTTTCCACCATCAACCATCAGATCTAACTTGATATATGTACTGGGGAAATTTTCAAGTCAGATGTTACATTTACAAGCTAGACCGAAGATTGACTGAAGCAACATTTATCTACTTTCGCTGATGCAAAGCAAGAGCGTTTCGAAGGCTACCTGGCATAACTTCAGGCTTCGTCTGTAGCTTATAAAAAAAATAACACTAACAAGCAAACCATTTTTCCCCAGTATGGTCGCCATTATGTTATTGCCTAAATCTACCTCAGGCTGAAGGAACGAAGAATTCATGGTAACATCAAATCACGCTCAGTCTGGTAGCTATCCCTACCAGATCAGGAGAGGGCTCTCTTCGGGTCAATCTCAGCAAAAATAATAAATATGGCTTGAGATGACTTGAAATAAAGCTAATTTTAGGCTATGTATATAAGTAAAGAGTTTGATTGTGTTTTTGGTGGTTTTTGTTGGAATCAAAGGGAAAGGCAGTTTTGGGTGCGGGGATGAGGCCTAGTTTTTGCAGAGTTTTGATTGGGGAAAGGAAGGAAATTTTATTGACGCTTTGGATTGAATGAATGGATATTTTATACCGGTGAGGAGCTGAAGAGGGAAAGAGGCTTTCAAGAATCCTCTTCAAATAGATGAAAACATGGAAAATTAAACAAAACTGAAGGCAGAGCAAAGCAATCTAATGAACTCCACCTTTATAACTCATTTGTTTAATTTAAGGAGAAAGGAGAAGGGAAATGATACACATAAAAATCAATGAAATTATAGTCACATATAGAAAAACACCATCAAAACATAGAGCCACATGGATCCCAAAGAGTGCTGCAAACCTTGGTCTATTCCTTTGCCAAAATTGCAGAAAGGAAATGTACAATGAAGTGCCAAGCAAACCTAAATGTCCAACCCTAAAAATGACTGAAGAACTACATGATATAGAAAATCCTAACTCATTTCCATGCCTCTAGGGGTCGATCTCATCATTATAGGAGCTTTTTCAACCATATCTAAACTAAGAACTGAAAAATAGGCAATGAAACAACTTGCCTCTATATGATAGGAAACTGATTCATTCACTTACATTTCACTTTTTGGTGAATGAATCTACTAAGATGAGTAAAAATGTGCCAAAATTACATAATTTTCATGAAATTACATCAAGTTACATCAAGAGTTACATGAAAAAGTCAAACTAGCCAAAACTAGGTGAAAATATGAGCTGCTGAGTGAAAAATAGGCCAAATTCCCCTATGCGCCACGCCTGAAATCTCTATGCATAGAAAAAGTTTGAGGCTGATTTTGGGGGCCTTCCCAAAGTCCAAATTGAGTGAAGGATATCTCGTTGGAAATCCCTTCTTTTCTACTTTCCAACCCAAGTGGAATTTCTAGATTTTGTTGCCATTTGCCCCTCCAAAAATCAAATCTCCCAACACTGCTTCCTGTATGTGTGAAAAGTGGCAGAAAGGCCATTTTTAGGGTGTTTTTGACCCTTTAGGCAACCCAAAACTTGATTAAATCCTTAGGTAATCCATAGGCATGCATAAATTTTGATGAAAAATCCAGAAATGCAAAGTTTTCCTCCTGAAGAGCTGCCAATTATAAGCGCGCGCCAAGTGGCGCTACGCGTCGGGCAGGAAAATCTGTTTTGAGACCAAAAAAAATCAAAATTGACAAAAGTTTTCCCAAATTTCTTGAAATTTGGGCTTTAGATCCCTCATCAAGCACTATGATGGGCCAAAGAAGCTTTGGCCAAAATTTGGAGCCTATCAGGCCTTTTACGACGTTTTAGTGCCCTCCTTAGCCTCGCCTTCAGGATCTTGATCCTTGCTTTGCAAACATGATGTCGCGCCCAATAATGGTTCTTCATGTGTCTGACCATGTTATTTTCCTTGTTTTCCTTTTCCAATATCTTCTCAAGATGAATGTTGACCCTCTCAATCCAAGTCTCTTTATCAGCCTCAATCTCCTGCTCAATGGGTGTCATCTCTGTTGAGCTTCTTCGGGCAGCTTGCCGATTCTCACGGATGTTTTGCAACTCCATGATTGTCTGCTGATCCTCTAATTGTTTGTTCCACTGCTCCATATATTTTATGATCCATTGAGTTCTTTGCAATTTATTGGTCAATGTGTCTATCTCAGCTTTCTGCTCCTGCATGATATCTCTCAACTTTGAGCTTGGAGAGCTCAAATCCTCATCAATAAGTATGAAATCAGTATCCTGGCCTCCTGAGGGGCCCTCATCCTGCATAGGCCTCTTACCTCTGTCCTGCACCTATACCTATGTTGTTGATTACAGCAACGAGACCCGTTCCACCCCGGGTGGAGATAGTACTCGTCGGGCTGCTGCAAACAATACTCTGGTGCCCCTCTGATAAGTAACAAACACCGGCACACTGATAGGCTCTATCTCGTGACCTTCAGGCTGATGTGAAGGTTCACCTACATCATATACAACCTCCGAAGGAACCTGAGGCGCTGTGAAAAAGTCATGGGAAATGAAATCCTCCCATGCAATACCTTGCAATCCAAGCTGATGTACAACAACAATCTTGATGAGTGCATAGTGATAAATATTGTTTTACTGCTACTCAGGAGTCTTCTTCTTCACAAAAGTGGTCATTCTCTCGATGTTCTGGCACATGAAATAAGGTATGTTCATCATCCTCACTCTAGTAAAATGCATCAATAACCTGATGTGGTAGGCATAGAGGTGTGAGAACCGGCCCTCACAACTGAAGTATCTGATAATAAGTTTCATCAAAGGTGCATAGGATTCCTTTAGGAAGTAGAATGGGAATACCTTGCTGAGATGTCTCACATAGCTAGGCGTGATGTATGGTTCATAATGCACTCTGTCCAGCTGCTTTCTTTTGTTCCACTGTTCACCCACATTCGGTATTCTGGTTGCTTGAGAAATGGTTTTTGGTGTCAAAGTGAAATTTACACCAGCAAGAGTTACCTGACTATCATGCAAATGTAATACAAACAACCGAGCCAACTCCTAATGATGCTGAATCCAAGCAATCATCTCACAATACTGATAGCATGACTGCTCTCGAAAACATGCCATGGCAAATGGGCAGGCCTGCAATTGAGTCAATGAGGTGGGCTCTTCTCTCACATGTTTGCCACCTTTACGAGGCCTTCTCAGTGCATGTAGCTCAGTGGTAGAATCACTATCTCTATCATATGATGTGTCAGTGTCTGTCTCCATGGTACTCAAGGTTAATGTAAGGTGTATGTTGGCTTTTATGAGATGAAGATGAGAATTTGGGTGTTTTTTGTTTTAATGCCAAATATGTGTCAAAGGGGAGGGACTGTGGGAAAAATAGGATAGTAGGAACACTGAAGTCTTGTCAAGTGGTATTTTTCCTTTTGAAAGCTTTTGATTTGACAAACTTGGGGATAAGGGACAACCACTTGACTGTTTGAGGAACTTGGGGTCTTGGGAATTTTTTACAAATGCAATGGGAAGGGAAAGTGATAGGAAAGGAAAATGATTTAAGGATAGGAAAATGGGGCTTGTATTGATAGTATAACAGTGAGAGGGATGAACAAGATGGGAAATGAACAAGTTTGGCACCACAATTACTTTTTAAAACGCCAATTTCAAAACCCTAGGGAAGAAATTTCAACAAGAGGATAGGGTTTATAGTTTGGCATTCAAATTCTCAAAACCAATCTTTCAAACGACACCAAACACTTATTAATGGCAATTTCAAGATGATTTGAAATTACTTGGAGCAAATGGGACCAATTCATTTTGAAATTTGAGAGAGATAGCAAGAAATTTTTTGTTTCGGGCCAATGCGCCGCGCGTACAACCCAGTGCACCGCGCCTGTTGTGTGTGCCGCACCAGTTCAAATTTGCATGGAGAAAAACGGCCCTATGCACCGTGACTATTATGTGCGCTGCGACCTCTACCCAATGTGCCGTGTAGGTAAACTCACCCATAGTTCCGGCCTCCAAACACTGATTTCACCCCTCACAATTTTCTTCGGCTTCACTCTTGTCTTTGGCATGCAAATGCATTGTTTAAACACCAAAAATATCTTATATATCATGGACTTTGATTCTTGATTTAGAAAACCCACTTTCTAATGTTGCAGACTTTGGCACTTTGCACTTTTTTAAAATAAACTCTATTTTTGTTTGTTTCCTTTGATTTTTTGAACTGATGATGAATCTCTTGTCTATTTTTTGCAGGGATAGCTGGCATGCAAAGGTGACCAGGGCTACGTCTGAAGAAATTTACAGCTAAAAAACTTTGAAAATTATATTACATTTATTACAAAGGATGAAATTGACGATTTTTCTTCAAAATAGAGTTTTGAAGAAGAATCATTATCAAGCATTGCGATGATGAAATTTTTGCAATGAAAACTTATTTCGAACCTCCCTCATGTTCCTGCTGACATTATTAGACATTCTAATAGATGAAACCCAAGACCTAATGAGGTTTAAAAACCTAAAAATGACTCTTTGGCAAACATGACTGTAAATGACTTTAAGATTGATTTTGATGAACAGACACGGACCAACAGGTACATGACATGAGGGATATGAGAGAAAAGACCCTTCCATCAGATGATCCATGCTCCTAATGGAATGCAGATGATTGAACTGAATGAGACACCTAAAATGAAATGCAACAAAAGAGATTTTGATCTTTGACGGAGGGATGAAGATATCGACTCTAACACAGTCAATACAAGATTAGAATATGAAAGCACCAATGAGAAGATTTCAGAATTTATCACATGGCAGGAAATAGAACAGGGTAAAATTGCAAATCTTCATAGAATTGAAGCATCGCATAAATAAATCCTATTTTCCAAGTGGGAAAATCAAATGATTAAAGAAGAACGCGCTACTTCTAGATCCAGGACTATAATGTATAATTTTACACAATTGGTTAATGATAGTCTATATGCAACAAATTTAATCTCAGATTGCACTCTAGGAAAGTTGCCGAAGGTCAAAGAAATACATAAAAGGTGGAAACAAGAATTAATCAGTAAATATCAAAAGATCGATAAAACATAGGGAATTACATGGGATGCCTTATGGTCCCATTTTGTCATGCCATACAGTCAGCAGATGGCAACCAAATTTCTTTCCAGTGCCATCAATTATATCATCCCTGAACTTTCTGATGCCACATACACCAGTCATTTGGATTCTCGACTGAGTCACCCAACTGAAGTGAAAGATATGCTCAAAATTTGCCAGCTTCGCACATTAGATATTATGCAAATCCAATGAACCTATTTTTGAAGATCATAATCCTATTTTCAGATCTTCGATGATCTTTTTTAGCAATAGTTTTAGTTAATTTGTTTTTTTTTTAATTTCTTATTTAAACCCCTTTCAATCATTTTAGAAGGGGTCCTGAATTTTTAATATTTTGGGCTTGGATAATACATTTATGTACTCCTTGACTATATTATTTTTTATAAAGGATCACATCCAGTGGTTTTATGGTGAATTATTTTTTAGAGTTGCATTTCTGTACCTTGAATATTGTTCTAAGTTAAAGCGCAGGATCAGAATATCAAATTTCATTAGGAAGATATCAAATGTATCTGGTATTTCTATCGATTACGTTTTGTTTTATTTATGTGATGAAATATTCTCATTGAAATTTTCCGTCGCTTATATATACTTTTTTCTCAAATATTTCTTTATCATATCATTTCTGAAGATATAGGAATATCATCTTTCATAGTGTGTGTAAAGGATATAAATTTATGAATGTGATGTGTTATTATAACTCTGTTTAATTTCTTAAACAGGGTTTTCATTATATGATACTGCATCTTTCTTTTAACTAAATAATACATTTTCATGGTTATTTGTTTAATTGAAACAATATTTAAGTCGTATTCATATTTAATACCCGGATTAGTTTTAGGGTTATTTGCAAATCATAGATTAAGTTAGATAGATTATTTCAATTAGTTAATTTCATTATACACTTTCACAAACGCCCCATCACCAATCCATTTCATTATTAGGAAACTGGTCCTATAAATCCAGTCGGAGCCACCATCCCAAACGGATAAGGAGTTGTTCTAAGGTCCAGACTGGGTGGTTTTCCCCCAATGTTTGAAGTAACGATTTTCGAGGCTTCAAAATTTTTGGCACTAGAAGGATGGCCTAAGCTATGAATCGCAAGTAAATCCAAATCTACAGGCCATTCTAAGAGAAATTCACCCTCATCTCCTTCTTCAATTTCTTCTACATCTCAAATCTCTAGAGAAGAAATTGAGAAGAACATCAATACACCCACTACCAAAGCTTTAGATCTATCAGACAATCAACCTCCTGAATCCCTTGAAGTAAAATATTTAATTCATAAACTCCAAGGGTTCTCGTTATCTTTATAAGAGTCTGAATTATCCGAAGGTAGTGTTACTTCACAATTCATATCTTCAAAACCTCTTACTAGGTCACAAAGAGAAAAACTTGGTATTCCTCCAAAGGAATTTCCTTTACCTAGTTGAGTTAAAACCAAAAAAACACCATCAGAATCAGATAGTGATATTATTTCCTCATCACAAACTCACTCATTTGTTTCCCAAACCCAAACCCAGAAGAGTATAGTTATCCCAACAACATCTATTCAAACACTAGTTGTCTCTTCAGGTCCCTCAACTGCTATCACAACAATGGCACAAATACCACGAACTAGTACAGGAGCTATTGCAATGCCTACACCTTTGCATGCATTACCAAATCATCTTGAAAAATGGCTACCAAAATTTAGTCCTGACCCTGGCATACAAGCAAAAGAACACATTAATAACTTTATGTTGTTTATAAATTTTAATGTAGTAGAACATGAAGATGTTGTGGTTAGATTATTCCCTTATACTTTGCAAGGGGTAGCAGGATCTTAGTATTTTTCATTACCATCAAGATCTATTACAAGTTGGGATATTTTCCAGGAAAATTTCTTAACCAAATTTGGAGATGATAGATCAATAGCAACTTTAATTAATGATCTCTCCAATTTGAGAGTAGAATCTAGAGAACCCATCAAATATTTTAATTATTGATTCAAAAAAATTTTGAATAAAATTCCTACAACATCAAAACCCAGTGAGAAATTCCGAAGTGAATGGTATATAACAGCTTCACCTTCAAATATAGCTATCTTTGTAGATAGAGCTGCTAAACCTACCTTAGCTAAAAACATGAAAGAAGCAATTGCAGTAGAAAGACAGATTATTTATTTAGATAAAAATAATGCTAATGAGGAAAGAAAATCCAAAAAAGTTAGTTTCAAGGATGATTCAAAGAAGAAAACACCTAGGGATCCATATGATATGGAAGCCTTACAAAAATTCATGAAGACTATGTCCAATGAAATGGTCGAAATTAAAAAACAAGTAGTAGAAACTTCCACCAACAGACAGTTTAGAAACTTCAAAAGAAATCAGAAAACTGAAACTAAACCACCCAATTCAATATCCAATGCAGAGTTAGATTTAGAGGAAGATGAAGAAGAAGATACACCTCCATTATCAGAAGAATAAGAAGAAGAGAAAATAGCTGAAACATGGGATGTGGGATTTCATTTTGCCTAACTCAGATAGTGAAAAGGAATAAGAAGCCATGCCAGTAAGTACAAGAAGTAAATCTACAACAGAACCTGTTCAAACAGTCCCCAAGAAGAAATTTTCAACTCCGAATACCAAGGATAAAACCCCGGTAAAGAAAGCTTCTCCTTTGCCTACTCAAAATCAACCATCATCTTCTAATCCTCCTACAACAACATCTAAGACTCTGGTAGTGTCTGATTCTATGGATTATAACATTATTGAATACATGAAGAAGACCAGAGCAAATATTTCTTTACATGAACTCAGCAAGCTCTAGCATCAACAAAAGCTGTTGTTGAAAGAATTAAATGCAACACCTATTTCTCCTCTACCAAATGGTGTAATTGCCAAAGTAGCTAAAGGATTAGGTAAGACACCAGATAAAGTAAATGCTACTAATATTGTTCTTATTGGAGATAGATCTAATTCTCAGACACCTCCTTTTCTCTTGAATTATGAGATATATAATAATAATTTACTTAACTTCTTGATAGATTCAGGAGCATCATCAAATATAATGCCTACTTCAGTCTGCTCAAAATTAAACATTGAACCCCAAAAATCTGCAGTTCATATTGTTGAATTAGATCGGACTAAAGTGCAAGTTGTGGGAGAAATTAATTCAGTCACTATTAGGTTAGCCTCTGATCCCAGGATAGTCCAGAGAATTGATATGCTAATTGCAAATATTCCTGAGTTTTATGGATTAGTATTAAGCAGGGATTGGTCAGCAAAGCTTAATGGTTACATCGCCACTGATTATTATCACATGTGGCTTCCCCACAAAGGGAAACATAATCAAATCAAGGTCGAGCGAGAAAAACACATGATGCATACTGTAACATAATTTGAACAAGAAAATAAACCTATAGCTTTTAATAAAAACATTCTTGGAGGTTATTCTACTGAATCATTCATTAGAAATTTCACAGCACTTGAATCCCCTTTTTCTATAAATACTTTTACTTCACAAATTGAAAATTTTTCACAAACTGAATCTTCAAGATGCGTTAATATCTCTGATCAATCTATAAATAAACTTGTAGATAAGTCTTTATTTTGGTCTTTGTATTTTTATGGATCAAAATCCAATGATGGCGCAGGAGCAGGATGCATTTTAGTTGATCCAGAAGGAGAGAAAACTATGTTGTCATGCAGACTAGAGTTTGAGTGTACAAATAAGACTGCATAATATGAAGCCTTGATCCAAGGGCTTTATAAAGCAATAGGGCTGAATGTTAAATACCTGAAAGTGTATGGTGATTTTGAAATTGTTATCAGACAAGTAAGAAACAATATCCATTGTCTTTCAGATCATCTTAAACATTATACATCCCTTTTTCAAGATCTTACTACTCAATTTTTAGCATTTGACATCTCTTCTATCACTAGAACTTAGAATTCAACAGCTGATTTATTAGGTAATATTACTTCCAAGCTTCTCCCAACTGAAGATTATACTCCATATAGGTTTTCAGTTAAATTAATTTTCTAACCTTCTGTACCTGATAATGTCACCAATTGGAGAGTATTCTATCATGATGAAGATATCTTAAATTTATTGACTTCAGAAAAATCTTATGATGACCATATAATTGATGAAAGTGATCATGATCTTCAAAACACATCAAAAGACAATGAAAATCATATTCCCAAATCTGTAGTTAAACTTGAAGATCTATATGATATCAAAGATAGATTCAAAAAGGTTACCAATGCCAAAATTCAAAGTTCTACTTTGAAGTTTGAATTAGTAAATCTTGGTACTGAGTCTAAACCACAAAATTTTAATTTAGGACTCTAGTTAACTTTAGAGGAAAGGATCATGTTTATCAAGATTTTGAATAAGTAAAAAATGTCTTTTCTTGGAATTATGAAGATTTGAAAGCTTGTGATACTTATGTCATTCAACATACAATTCCAATGCTTTCCGATGTAAAACCAGTACAACAGAAGTTAAGAAAAATTCATCCCAATATGGAAAGTCAAATCAAGATAGAATTGAATAAACTTTTGAAGGTGAAAATTATTTTTCCTGTAAGACATTCCAATTGGGTCTCAAAAATGGTACCTGTCATGAAGAAGAATGGAGATATTAGGATATGTATTGATTTTAGAAATCTAAACAAGGCATGTCAAAATGATAGCTTCCCATTACCAACAATGGAACAAATAATTCAAAGAGTAGTTGGTTATGAACTAATGTCTTTTCTTGATGGTTTTTCAGGTTATCACCAAATATTGGTACATCTTGATGATAAGCTAAAAATTACCTTCGGAACCATGTGGGGAACATATGCCTACCAAAAAATGCCTTTTGGTTTGATAAATGCAGGAGCTACTTTACAGAGAGCCATGGATATAGCATTCAAGGGTTTGATTAATAGATCAGTTGTTATCTATCTTGATGACATAACCGTCTTTTCAAAGAAAAGAGCTAATCGTCTGCATGATTTGAAACAGACATTTGAACGATGTAGAAGGTTTGGTATTTATTTAAATCCAACGAAATCTTTATTTGCTCTAAATGAAGGAAAACTCATAGGATTTTTTGTGTCTAAAGATGGCATATATATTGACCCTGATAGAGTAAAAGAAATTATGATATTTCCTTACCACATAATAAGAGATCCATGCAATCCTTTTTGGGACAGATCAATTTTGTGAAGAGATTTATTCCTAATTTTTCTCAAATAGTTTTACCTTTGCAGAATATGATTAAGAAAAATTCAGTTTTCAAATGGGGAAATAAAGAAAAAGAAGCCTTTGATTCAATCAAACAAACAATCATTGATACACCTACATTGAATACCCCCTATTTTTCTAGTCATTTCATTATGTATACTTTGGCTACTGAAACATCCTATGTTGTCATTTTGACACAACCCAATGATCAAAAAGCAAAAGCACCAATCTCTTTCTTTAGTTAAAATCTACAAGGTGTCGAAATTAACTACTCTGATGTAGAAAAACAAGATTTTTATTTGTTTAAATCAATCAAACATTTTAGACCATTTCTCCTAAAGACACATACAAAAATTATTGTCCCATTCTCTATAGTGAGACAATTTTTAGTACAAAAGGAAGTCGATGAAAGAGAGCTAATTGGGTAACAGCTTTACAAGAATATGATATTGATATTAAGCCAGCCAGAATTGTTAGAGGACAAGGTTTTTGCAGATTGTTAGAAGGAGCTTCCAACATACCAGAACATCAATATCAAGATAATACTGTTCAAATAAATCAGATGTGTTATAGATTCTGAATCTCAACATGCTGATCTGATCTTTTATTTGAAAAATGGGTATGCTCCTTCTAATCTTAGCTATAAAAACAAGTGCGCTTTAAGATTAAAAGCCAAACACTTCAAAATAATTGATGATGTGTTATTCAGAAGAAATTATGATTCCATTTTATTAAGAAGTCTTGAAAAAATTGAAGCACACAAGGTGTTGCAGGAATTACATAATGGACCAGCATGTGGACATTTTGGAGGAGATACTACAACTCAAAAAATAATCCATGATGGTTACTATTGGCCTACCTTGTTCAAAGATGCACATGACTATGTAAGGAAATGCGAGGCTTGTCAAACTGCTAGTGGGAGACAAAGGAAATAAGTCTTTCCTTTACAACCAATAAACATTGAGAAACCATTTGAACAATGGGGACTTGATATTATTGGAGAAATTGTTCAACATTCTTCCAAGAAACACAGATACATCCTTACAGCAACAAATTACTTTACAAAGTGGGTAGAATCAATTCATTTAAAGGTAGCCAATTCTGATGCAATCATTGAATTCATTGATCAATTCATCATTACCAGGTTTGGTGTACCTAATGCCCTTGTTTTTGACAATGCATCTTATTTTTCTGGAAATAGTATAATGGAATTTGCAATCAAAAGAGGTTTCAAATTGAAATATTCCGCAAATTATTATCCACAAGATAATGAAAATTATTATCCACAAGGTAATGGTTTAGCTGAATCAACTAATAAAAATCTCATCAAAATCATCAAAACAACAATTGATCAGAGTCAAAATAATTGGCATAAGTCTTTAATTTTTGCATTATGGGCTGATCGCATAACTCACAAGGCTTCAATAGGTACTTCACCTTTTAATCTATTTTATGGAAAGGAAGTTGTAATACCATCAAACCTAGTACTTCCATCTCTGGCCCTCGTTCAATTGATTGAGGAGAATCCTTCATCATCTATTCAAATAAGATTTGATCAAATTCTTAAATTAGAAGAGGATAGAGAGAAATCTAAGAGTGTTCATACCAAACATCAACAATTCATAAAATTTTCTTTTGATTCAAGTTTACCGGATACAAAATTTTGCAAATTGGTGACCTTGTTCTAAAATGGGACAAAGCACATGAACATAAGGGTAAGCATACCAAATTTCAAAAGATGTGGCTTGGACCATTTCATATTGTTAAGGAAATGATTACAGTTTTGGATAGTTAAAATAAAATATTGAACTTTGAAAATCTATTTAAACATTTGAAAAATCTTCTGAAACCTTGAAAATATTGTAAATCATTACAATTTTGTTAAGCAGAGAAAGGTTATCCATAAAAAGTAAAGACTTTTCCAATTTTGGCACTTAAAACTTTAAAAAATTGTCATCCATTGACTCTTAAGGAGAAAATCATTCACCCCATCCATTAAGGTTGTGATTTTTTAGAAAATAAATTATAAGAACTTATCTGTCTAATATTAAGAGATAAGAGGTATCATCACGAGTCTGCTTACCATGATCATAAGAAGTAATTAAACTGACATTACCACCACTGCATACCAAAACAGGGTAAAGGCTTATAATCATAAGACAAGGGGTCTCATCACGAGCCAACTTGTTTAGTTTAGTTACAACTAGTGAGTGGCATTGTTATCAACTAGCTACCAAACCAAAAAAATGGCTTTTAAATTAAAAAAGAAAAAGAGAAAACACAAGATAGTATATCTTATGAATTTATCTTTTAAAGAGTCATGCTTTTACATGGATGGGACAATGAATGATTAATGGTTAAAAGGTAACCCTGTCAAGACTATGAACGTTTGTAGGAAGCAAAGGCACTACCTATGAAAATAGAGTAAATCACAAAACTAAGAACAGAAAGGACCCCACTTTATCATTATCAACCAATCAAAGCATGATAAAACCAGAAAAAATGTTTTTATTTTTGAGGAATTAGAAAGAGGTTGTAAGTGATTTTTATTCTTTTTCAGAGTTAGATTTTATTTAAATTTTTCTAAGATAGTTTTCATTATCTTTAAAACTTTTTACTTACTAAAAATATAGTGTTCATGTTATTTTTCAGAGATAACTGTTTCTTCCAGTGAATTGCCAATTGTTGTACTGTACAAAAATCCTCCCCATTTCTAAATTTTTATATTAAATTTCAATAAGAAATAGGTCGCTTTTTCTTTTTAGATAGGAATAAAACTTTGAGGAAATCTGATTATCATAGAAAAAAATAAAAAGATTCATTTTTAAAAAACACACAAAAACATCAATTGCATATTGCTTATCTCAAATGCAAATAAACAAATGTGTTATCAAAATAACTCCGATCTAATTAATCATAAGACTTATATCGCATCGGCACAAAGTATAAATGTTTTCCTTTAGAAAAATTCTAATGTGATAAAGTAAATTGCAAATCGGAAATCAGAGAAATATTATATTTATGTATCTTCTTTACAAAGCTCCGGTGCAATGAGGCTTATCGATAATCACATTTTGGATAAGTCACACATCATCAAGTCTATTTGAGAAACTCTGATGCGATGTAATTTTAATCACAATCACATTTCGGTGAAAGAATATCATGATCACTTGCTTTATAAATGTTCCAACGTGATGGACCCCACCAGAATCGCAATCGCATTTCGGCAAAGTCACATTACAATTCAATTCCTTTGGAAAGATCCGATGTAATAAACCATCGGTTATCATTAATCACTATTCATACTTCGCACATATCATTCATCGGAAAATCGCAATTGGAAGTTCCAAAAGCTAGATTCTTACATCGAGATTTTGATATTTCCGATCCTTGACCATCATTAATTTGAGATCAAACGAATTATGACAAGTAATTTAAATATGAATGTGTGAATGTGACTTTCCTTGAAAGCATTCAATTTTAATACGGATATAATCAATTTAGAATCATGAATCAAATCTTCGCAAAATTGTTCTTAAATAATTTCCTTTTTTACTTAATGATGTCTATTTTGACTCAATTTCTTCCCGCTTCTAAGATAATTTTCTCATTTATAGATCTATAGAACAGCAAGTTTGCTTATTCGCAGAACTAGTGAGATGATACTAGAAAGAGAAAATGTCAAAGAAGCTTAAGAAATCAAGAGGTGTTTCCGTCCCAAAGGTTACCATCATTCCAAAGGAAAAGCTAGTCAAAATAAAGCTAATTACAGATACTACGTGCCTGGGTCTCGGAAAGATTTCCTGGGAAGAATTTTATAAATTTCTCGAAGTAGAAAACCTTACTGTTACAGAAGTAAAGGCGACGGTGCCATATGAAGAATCAGATTCAGATAGTCCCCTTAAAGAACTGGAAAAATCTTTTCTCCATAGAATTGTAGCTCGCACAAATGTATTTCCATACTATGATCTAATACGATGGGTAATAGAAACCACAACCATCATAGACAGAACATTTGTCACAAAGCTTGAGGAAGAACCATGTATAGAGTTTATGCATACATTTTTCTCCATTTATCAAGTTTGGCTTACCAAACCTCTCGGCTCTCGTATAAGGAAAGACTTGATTTAACCCTAGTCGAAAATTTTAACCCTAGTCGGAATTTGGTTCGTGGAAGAAAATTTCACTTATATGATGGTATTTGGAAGCATTTATGAACCTCACAGCTTGCCCTTATATTTCCTCTATAAACTATTGGCTCAAGAAATAGCTTACCAGTTGACCGAAAAGGGAATGTCCAGAATTATAAAGAATTCTAAAAAATTTATATGGCCTACATTTCATTTCCAATGTGGAACTTATACCTTCAATGATTTCAAGCATGTAGAAAAAGAAGCCCTTAATATAAAATAACTCAAGCTTGCAACTGTTCCCAGTAGGCAATATGATCCAAATGAAGTTGCCTTTAACTTCACATGTATGGTGCAAATTACTAAATTTGAGCATGAAACTGATGATTTTGATGACCTATTTGTCTCGATTGAGAGATTTTCCTAGGTTTATGATTCAACTAAATCAAAGTTGCAAACAGAGGATATGAATAAATTTTTATAGTTTAGAAGCAAAAGACTGCTTACAATTCTGCTCGACCAGTTAAAGACTACTTTACAAGAAGAAGAGAGTACTGAAACAGAACAAAATAAAGAGGATATAGGCAGAAAAATTGATGTACAAACAAAGAAAGGAGATACAAACAACAGGCCTAATAATCAACTTGCAAAAGAGAAGACTAGTGAGAAAGAGGGATATTTTGCTGAAACTAATATTAATGAACAGTTGTTAAAAGAATATGAACAATTTTCTCAATAGATAGGAGACCGGGGCAATTCTGAAATTGATAACGTCGATTCTCAAGATATTGAGATCATTCCTGAAAACCCATTTGAAGAAATTGTACTAAGAGTTGAAGACATACCCCCTATAGATATCTTCTACAGCCCTAAGCATAGAGCTGTAGTAAGAAAACAAAGAAAGAAAAGAAGAATTGATCCAGGACCACTTATAACTCCCCAGGTTGAACTAATGAATGTTGTTTGGAAGCACTCTGAAGTAAATCCTTTAGAGGATCTAACCAAACTATCCCAATATGCAGGGGCTTATAGTGCAGCCACAATGGATAAAGCTACTGAAGTTACTCAACTAGTAAAACAAAAGGACTTGCATATAGCATTATTGGAAGAAAGGACAACAAATGATCAACAAACGATATCACATTTAGAGCAGCAGTTGGGAGAATAAAGGCTGAGAATTAAGCAATTAGAAGAACAACTGAACATTGAAAAGAAAAAGCTTGATCAACAAGCTTTAAACAAACAACAACAGTTGTCCCAGGAAGTAACAAAATTGCAGACATTTCTGCAAAAAGAGAAAGCTACCAAGGAAGAACAAAGTATAATATTTCAAGAAAAAAATGGATAAATTCAAATATTATCCTAAACTGAACCAGTTCAAAACAAAAGCCCTTGAAGTGAGTAAATTTTTGTCCCAACAATTGGATGATCTATGCCAGAAAATATCACAAGCTAAACCCCTCTGTGAAATAACATCATCCCTCATCGACAAAGCAATCAATCATGGCAGGAAACAAAATAGCGTAAAATTGCAAATATTCCTAGAATTGAAGTATCACATAAATAAATCCTATTTTCTAAGTGGGAAACTCAAATGATTAAAGAAGAACATGCTAGTTCTAGAGAAAGGACTATAATGGATAATTTGACACAGCTGGTTAATGATAGTCTATATGCAACAAATTTAATCTTAGATTTCACTCCAAGAAAGTTGTCAAAGGTTAAAGAAATAGATAAAAGGTGGAAACAAGAATTAATCAGTAAAGATCAAAAGATCGATAAAGCACAGGGAATTACATGGGATGCCTTATGGTCCCATTTGGTCAAGCCATACAGTCAGCAGATGGCAACGAAATGTCTTTCCAGTGCCATCAATTATATCATCCGGGAATTTTTTGATGCCACATACACCAGTCAACTGCATTCTCGGTTGAGTCACCCAACTGAAGTGAAAGATATGCTCAAAATATGCCAGCTTCGCACATTAGATATTATGTAAATCCAATGAACCTATTTTTGAAGATCACAATCCTATTTTCAGATCTCCGATGATCTTTTTTAGCAATAGTTTTAGTTTTTTTTTTTTTTGAATTTCTTATTTAAACCCTTTTCAAAAATTTTAGAAGGGGTCCTGAATTTGTAATATTTTGGGTTTGGATAATACATTTATATACTCCTTAACTATCTTATTTTTTATAAAGGATCACATCCTGTGGTTTTATGGTGAATTATTTTTTAGAGTTGCATTTCTGTACCTTGAATATTGTTCTAAATTAAAGCGCAGGATCTAAATATCAAATTGCATTAGGAAGATATCAAATGTATCTGGTATTTCTATCGATTACGTTCTATTTTCTTTATGTGATGAAATATTCACATTGAAATTTTCTATCGCTTATATATACTTGTTTCTCAAATATTTCTTTATCATATCATTTCTGAAGATATAGGAATATCATCTTTCATAGTGTGTGTAAACGATATAAATTTATGAATGCGATGTGCTATTATCACTCTTTTTAATTTCTTAAACAAATTTATCATTATATGATACTGCATATTTTTTTTAAGTAAATAATACATTTTCATGTTTATTTGTTTAATTGAAACAATCTTTAACTCATATTCATATTTAATACCTGGGTTAGTTTTAGAGTTATTTGCAAATCATAGATTAAGTTAGATAGATTATTTCAATTAGTTAATTTCATTATCCACTTGCACAAACACCCCATCACCAATCCATTTCATTATTAGGAAACCGGTCCTATAAATCTAGTCGGAGCCACCATCCCAAACAGATAATGAGTTGTTCTAAAGTCCGGACTGGGTGGTTTTCCCCCAATGTTTGAAGTTACGATTTTCGAGGCTTCAATAGGTTCCCATATAAATATGCCCCGATAAAGGATGAACCAATAAGGGTGGTTGTGTGTTGTCTTTGATGCCTGAATGGAAAAATACCTGGCACTACTCCCTCTAATGAGGGGAGGTAGAAAAAACGTCTAGATTGACGAGGTCCTGTTGGGTCTATTATGGTGTCAAATTGGTTTAATTTTGGAAATATTTTTTATTTTTTGTGAGAGGAGAGAGATTATTATCAAAGAAAAATGTAATCACATACATAAAACAAAACAAAAAATAAGTGGTAAATTTCTCCTTTCAATTAGTCCTATGTGATTAGTCAATCGAAAAATGGTTTTGGTTGTTTCACGTATGATACTCAAAAATTCTAGAAGAACTAATCATCCTCACACTCTAAAAATGTACCTATACCTTGCAAAGATATATTATGGTGGGTACTGGGGCTAACATCTCGAAATAACTGGCGATGCCTTCCAGTAATCGAAGAATCGACCAAGGTAATGGAAAGAGGATCTAGTGTTGCCTGCACCGTCACCTATAGGGAAGGATTACCTAGATTTTTCCACTAAAGTACCATAGTTCCACATGATTTTTAGAGTCTTGATCTTCTTGGTATTCAAATAAAAATACAGAGCACTAGATGTGTCAGGTAGCCCCAAATAGTACCACACGCACAGGGCCTAATATTAACCCCCTCTGAATCGGGTCGTTGTGGCACTCGGGAATTATTTTCCATGGGTGGATAGAGGGATTTTAAGCTCCCTAAACAATCACCTTCTATGTTTCAAGAATTTAAAATGACCATGGAGACTTATTAGATGCCTACCCCCAATGGTCCTAACCTGAACTATTAAGGATTATTACTTTCCTTATGGTGTGCCTTGGAGAAGTGACGGTAAGAAGAGGACCAAAAATAATAACTTGTTGAAGCTCTGTGTCTGTGATGAAGTGTACAACCACAATGTTATAGAATGTGGATATGCGATGATCCTTTACACTTTCTCCTAATTAAACTATGTTTGATTGTTTCTTTCAAAAATTAAACAATGTGCGGATAATGGGTTGCTTACAATTTTTCCTATTTAGACTAGATGTTGCACTATAAGGAGATGGAAAAATATCAAAATAAAGCATTCATATGCATGCCCAGGATCACCAAGAGGTGCAAGGCTAAAAAATATTACTTTTCTTCTTAGATACTTTGATCCTAGTCCCGAATCCTAATGCAAAATCCAAACTAAAGTTAGTGGAAAAAATTGGAAAAGAAATGGAAACTAGCTAAATATGGATGGATATGGGCCACTTACTTCCTGATAATTACCTATGTGTTTGGTGTCTATTATCACTAATAAGCTCATTCATATAGCATGGGTGGATTTAAAAACCACTTACTTTCGTCCTAATTAAACTATGTGAATTTGTGATAATAAACTAAAAATTAGAACTATCCAGTAGCTAAGCTAAAGTTTAGCTGAAAGCATGTCCCAACAGTCAAGAAACACGATAACACAGTGCTGGAATATTTATTAAGGGCATCCAGTCACTTTATGCTTGCAAAAAATGGAGAAAATAAATGAAAAAATGGCTCACTAGTTTCTGCGCGGGTTATTTCTACATAGGTGCGCGGACCTGTGCATTTGTATGAGCTGAACATGCGTGGTTTTCCTGTGCATATAAATTATTCCTTTCCTGAATTGAATATCTTCATAGAGGGTGAATGAGATAAGCCAAGGAAGAGGAGAGCTAGTCCTGCTGCAATCCTCAGCAGAAAACAGGTTCTATGAAACAACAACCACTTAGCTTAAGTGGAAAAATAAATGGAGTCGCCAATCCTGTATTGGTGTGTTTAGTATGAGGGTGTACGAAATGCACCAGTGCTTGGTAGGAGTGATTGCTAGCCTAAAATAAATATCACAAGGAAAAAATGGGTTCGTTAGATGGTTAGTGAAGAATCATAACATGTAGAAAAACTAGTAATAAAACATATCATACTACAAAAAGAGGAGGAAAAAAGAAAGAAAAAATACAAATATAACACAACCTCAATATTGAGTAAATGAACTAATAATAGCAACAAAGAACGAGTCCCATTTTATTATTCACTGGTGGTAAAAAATAGGTAGAACGCTAAAACACTTGTAGTGAGTCCTTAGAGCTATGGAGTTCTAATACTCAAAGGAAGGAGGGCTCTTCCCTTAAGATGTTTGCAAGCCTCTCTCTTCTCCTCGAATGAGTGATTAGATAATAGACAACTGATGCAATTCTTCTTTGGGATTAAGATATTGGATGCCCAAAAAATGAATCCCTTCACTCCTTTGCTGCTTGGATAACACATTGTTGGTTTTCTCATGGGAAATCTGGCCAACATAACAATGTGTTCTAAGTTGTTCTTCTCATGGCGTTATTTTATAGGAAAAACTAAAATATTCTTCCCTCTATTGGTAAAATTTGGGATAGTGACCCAAGAGTGGTGGTTGATTCCATTGTGTGCTCACTTGAGGTCTTAAGGTGGCTCTAGCTAGCTATCCTTGGGTGACCTCAAGTGGACAATATTCTTCCTGAAGTGTGCAAAGTGTTCCCGAATGGTAACCTTCCACCATACCCAAGACCGTGTGGTTTATTGAGGGATAGTTGTGGAGACTTGCACTGCTATTGAATAAAATGGCACGCAGATCGCATTGTGCAAGTGTCTTCAGTGCAAAACTTAACACATTTTCCTTTTGACCTTAGAGAAAGTTAAATTTTTAGATTTTGTAATGTTTTTCCACCCTACAAATCCTTTTGCTTGACATTTCATGTGTTGGCAATATGATGCAGAGTGTTGTCCTTGATGGCAACCCACTTGATGAAGATGATGGCAACCTACTTAATGAAGCTGTTCTTGATGCTTGATGAGTTTATTATGATGCAAATCTAATGTTCTACAAGTAGCTCAGAAGTACTAGAGAAAGAAATATCAGTAAGGGACAAAATAATGATGTAAAGTGTGTATCACAAAGCATACGCGAGTTTGTTTGGGCGAAGTAGCGTATGCACGCGGAAAAGTACGTGCCAAGTCGCGTATGATCAATTGTGCTCTAAATATGTAAAACCAGGGGTTATTACCATGGTATTGACCCATTGTATTGAGCGCTGGATTGTCTATGTGATCCCGTCCAGGAATACCATCGTAAGTAATGTCGTTTTGGCTCATGGTATTGACAAAGGCTAAATCTATATAAGGAGAAGAAAATCATTTTGCAAAGGGGGTGTAGGGGTCAGGGTTTGAATGAATACTTCTCTTTGAAGTATATCTGAATGGAAAGGGTAACAGTTTGATGATAGATCTGAATCTATGATGCACCTGTGAAGAAAATGATGAAGAGGGATCTCTAGATCTGAAATGTATATGTATCTTCTGGATCTGTTTATGGAATGATTAGATCTGTGATCTGGCGAATCTGTGCTGAAGTAAAGAATGAAGATCTGAGCTGTTTATCTGTTCTGGAAAGCTGTGCTGCCCTAAAATGTCTGAAGATCTATACACATCTTAGTCAAGGAGAAAGCGCGTATATACGCAGCTTGTATTCAGCGAAAGCGCGTATGGGAAGTGAAGTCAGCTCTGAAATGTGTGCAGATGTATACGCAGGTTGGTATTTGTGAAAACGCATATATACGCAGGATCCGTGAAGAAAAAGAGCGTATGTAATCTAGGGTTTGCTGAAGTGTGTGGAAAGAAATGTCTGATCAGTTCTGTTGTTTTACTGCTATTTGTCAATGATGATCTGGGTTGTTCGAATATTGATTATGCTGCTATAGAGAAATTTGTTGGTTTGATGAATTTTCCTTGAGCCTAATTGTGTGGGTTGGAGCCAGTATGAAAATTGATGAAACGTGGTCCACAAAGGTGCTGAAGGTTGAAGCCTTCAGTCATGGGGTTTTAGCTCCCTTCCAGGAGAGGCTGGTAAACGAGAGCATGGGGTTGTAGCTCCCTTCCAGGAGAGGCTGGTAAACGAGAGCAGGGGGTTGTAGCTCCCTTCCAGGAGAGGCTGGTAAACGAGAGAAGGTTGTAGCCTTCTGCAGGTGGGTGCCTGCGTGCTGGTATGAGTCTGCACCAGTACATGGTTATAAGATGTTTTCTCTATAATAAAATATTGAAGGTTGAGACAATGGCAATGGTGGTTTTCTCCCGACTTGGGTTTCCACATAAAATCCTAGTGTTCATGTGTGTTGCTTATGTGTGATGGTTTATTCTGTTATTACTTCACATGCTTACTGTTAACTAAACATCTGATGAATGAATGATGCATAGACCTAAGTATAGAAATAAATGCATAATAAGATCTCTGTGTATACGTGAGTTTTATGAAGGATATTCGCGTGTATACGCTAGTTGGCTTCAGCAAAGTAGCGTATGGGTTTTAGTGAATGGAAAAGTAAAATTTTTTGGTTAAGTCCTAAATACTGATTCACCCCCCCCCCCCCCTCTCAGTATTTTTCCCAACAATTGGTATCAGAGCAGGTCCTTCTGCAGAAGCTTGATTGCTTGAAGGAGATCCGTCGAAATGGGAAGTCATGAAGGGGTAATGTCTATAAGGCCACCTCTATTCAATGGAAATAATATATTATTCTGGACGATACGAACAAAAGCATATCTGCAAAGTCTTGGTGCAGAAGTATGGGCAATCGTGGAAGGAGGTTATCAGTATCCGGCAAGTATTCCTATTGATGTAGCAGAAAGGAAGAAATATGAAATAAATTCCAAAGTCATCAATGTATTATTAGGAAGCATGTCTGAACCAGAAATTGCTAAATTGATGCAGCTAAATTCAAAAAAAGAAATATGGGACAAAATCATTATGAGCTATGAAGGAGATACAAAGGCAAAAAGTGAAAAACTCCAAACTCTCAGAATTGAATATGAAAATTTAAGGATGCATAGTGATGAGAGTATTGCCAGTTTCTTTTTACGTCTAGATGATATTGTAAATCGTATGAGAAGTTTGGGTGAAACCTTAACCGATACTACTCTGGTTGAAAAAGTCTTAAGATCTTTAACTTCAAAATTTGAGTCAAAGTGTCATCTATTGAAGAAAGGCAAGATCTGCAAACTCTTACTATTGTTCAACTACATGGTATTCTGACTGCTTATGAAATGAGACAAGGAGGTCCCTCTCAAATCAAAGAAGCTTCTTTTAAGGCGTGTGCAAAAAGAAAAGAAAAGGAAGTTGTCAAGGAATCAATTTATATATCAGAAGAAGAAGAAGCAAATTTTGTAAGGAGACTCCAACCAGGTACTGGAAGATTCAAAGGTAAGCTACCCTTCAAGTGTTTTACTTGTGGGAGAGTTGGTCATTATGTTGCTAAATGTCCTTATGAAGAAAATCATGATAAAGGGAAACAATTTGAAAAGAGAAAGAGTTATTATACAAATGAAGATAATGATGAGGATGAAGAAGATTTTGACCAAGATCCGAAAGTGCTCATGGAAAGGAAGCAAAAGAAGAAGGCTACTCAAAAGGAGATACCTCAGAAAACATGTGCAGCAGAAAATGAAGAAGAGGAAATAGGTATTGATTGTTGTTCTTGTGATTCACCTTCTTGTGCATGCAATGGTGAAGATAGTGAAAGTAACAGTATAAGTCTAGAAGCAAATATCAAGATCAATGATGAAAGCAATGATTGGAATCAATTTCATAAGAGAGAATCTATCTACAAAGATATGATCTCTAGAATGAATGAATAGAAAGAAATACTGAATGGACAGATAGACAAGTATCAAAAGTTGTATGTTTATGCAACCAATCAAAGTGAAAGACTTGAAGCAGAAATCATCTCTCTCAAAGAAGATCTGGAAAAATCAAATAAGAAGAATGAAGAGCTGTTACAAACATGTGAAGAACAAGAAAATTGGTTGAAGGAAGAAATTTTAAAATTGAATGATCAAGTAGAAGAAGGAAAAAGGGTCGAAGAAAGCATGATGAAGCAATGCCAAAAATTTGAGGTTGAGGTAAACATTCTCAAAGGTAAATTAGAAGAAAATGATAAACTCTTGAGGTTTCAAGATAGTACTAAGATTCTGAACAATATTCTTAGTAATCAAAGGTCTCCTGCTATTAAACTTGGTCTTGGTTTTCATGAAACTGTTACAGGAGAATCTAGTTCACAAGGAAGTGCTAAAGACTCAAAAGATGTCAATACAAAACCTGAAGAGTTGAAAGAAACAAGAAGTCAACCAAAAATCATGAACACTCAAAGGAAATCATTCAATAATGTTGAATGCTTTAAATGTCATAATTATGGGCATGTTGTAGCCAATTGCAGAAGCAGATTGGTTCAGTCACAAAAAAACAGATTCTATACAGAAAGGTACTCTGGTTTCTTTAAGGGATATAGTTTTACATGCAGCAAGTTTGGTCATAAAGCAGATGATTGCAATAGAAGAAAGAATAGAAGAACACATTATGATCCTTATGCTTACTTTTCTGGTCACATAAGATGTTATTCTTGTAACAAGTATGGACATGTGGAAAAGGAATGCAGGATGAACAAATCTGAGAAATTGGACAATTTCCAGCACACGATAAGAAAGTTCAAGCAAAGCTGGAAAAAGAAGGAGGACCAGTCAAAAACGTAGGGAATATTGACCCTACTGCATTCATCCACTTCTAAAGCTTACTTCTCATAATGACTGCAGGAATGATGTGAGATACATTATAGAGATTAGTAATGTATCATCACAGGGGGAGCAATGTATGATGATTCTCATGGTTGATTTGGTAATTCTGGGTATGTTTATTTCTGACAGTGCATCTGCTGTGAAGAAGACAGGTATAGGTGGTACAAATTCAGGGGGAGAAGGAGTGTGAAATTTTTAGTATTTCACTTTCCATACGCAGATTTAATGAAGTAAAGTCACATATACACGCGAGTTACAGTGTAGACAAACGCGTATGCATTTATGATAAGAAAATTAGTATGATAGCTGAAGATCAGGATCACAGGTTCAGGGGGAGCATCAGTCTGACTATTAATGATTTCATTATTGACATTATATCTTCTTATGATACATGATTTATTATGATGAGTTTATGGATGAGGAGTATTCCTTGCTTTCACACATGAATGAGATGGAAGTCTTATGATTCAGAGATACGGACAGATCATGTAGAGATTGTTGCTGATGACTTGTTGTTGAAAGTATTCGGGTTGCACAAGATAAGGAGGAGCCTTGGTCATATGGAAAGGATGCGTGGATGCACAATTTCAGGGGGGGCATTAGCCTTGCTAAGCATAATGCATTGTTGGCATTATGATGATTCTGAAATATGATCTTTCTTTAGGTCTTTCTGGTAGTGGTCATAAAAAGTCATATTTGTAATTTGATGAAAAGGTCATGATGTAAAATTGTAATATTCAGTCATGTAAGGACTTGATCAATTGTGTAAACCCACTTGGTTGGGTATTCGAGTCAAAATGTGTAAACCCACTTGGTTGGGTACTTGAGTCAAAATGTGTAAACCCTCTTGGTTGGGTATTTGAGTCTCATATGTAAATCCACTTGGATGGATCTTTGATGTAAGTATGAGTCCTTGGTGATAGGAAGGTCATAGAGTCATGTACTTCATTGAAAATATGTTTGAACATTCAGCATGAAATCAGGGGGAGCATGGTAACTTCAATGCACAATAGATCTACAACGCTCTTCTTTCTACATGAGGAGGGAAACCTTGTATTGGTTTTGATCTTCCCTTTGCCCTTGATGTCAAAGGGGGAGAATGACATGGTGTTTGAATAGGGGGAGAATATCATTATGGTTAATGTATCTATCTGATGTGATCAAACACCATCGTGGTTGCCATCAAGTCCAAAGGGGGAGATTGTTGGCAATATGATGCAGAGTGTTGTCCTTGACGGCAACCCACTTGATGAAGATGATGGTAACCTACTTAATGAAGTTTTTCTTTATGCTTGATGAGTTTATTAATGATGTAAATCTGATGTTCTACAAGTAGCTCAGAAGTACCAGAGAAAGAAATATCAGTAAGGGACAGAACAATGATGTAAAGTGTGTATCACAAAGCATACGCGAGTTTGTTTGGGCGAAGTAGCGTATGCACGCGGAAAAGTACGTACCAAGTCACGTATGATCAATTGCACTCTAAATATGTAAAACCAGGGGTTATTACCATGGTATTGACCCATTGTATTGAGCGCTGGATTGTCTATGTGATCTCGTCCAGGAATACCATCGGAGATAATGTGGTTTTGGCTCATGGTATTGACAAAGGCTAAATCTATATAAGGAGAAGAAAATCATTGTGCAAAGGGGGTGCACGGGTCAGGGTTTGAATGAATACTTCTCTTTGAAGTATATCTGAATGGAAAGGGTAACAGTTTGATGATATATCTGAATCTATGATGCACCTGTGAAGAAAATGATGAAGAGGGATCTCTAGTTTTGAAATGTATATGTATCTTCTGGATCTGTTTATGGAATGATTAGATCTGTGATCTGGTGAATCTGTGCTAAAGTAAAGAATGAAGATCTGAGCTGTTTATCTGTTCTAGAGAGCTGCGCTGCCCTAAAATGTCTGAAGATCTATACGCATGTTAGTCAAGGAGAAAGCACGTATATACGCAACTTGTATTCAGCGAAAGAGCGTATGGGAAGTGAAGTCAACTCTGAAATGTGTGCAGATGTATACGCAGGTTGGTATTTGTGAAAGCACGTATATACGCAGGATCAGTGAAGAAAAAGCACGTATGTAATCTACGGTTTACTAAAGTGTGTGGAAAGAAATGTCTGATCAGTTCTGTTGTTTTACTGCTATCTATCAATGATGATCTGGGTTGTTCGAATATTGATTATGCTTCTATAGAGCAAGTTGTTGGTTTGATGAATGTTCCTTGAGCCTAATTGTGTGGGTTGGAGCCAGTATGAAAATTGATGAAACGTGGTCCACAAAGGTGCTGAAGGTTGAAGCCTTCAGTCAGGGGGTTGTAGCTCCATTCCAGGAGAGGCTGGTAAACGAGAGCAGGGGGTTGTAGCTCCCTTCCAGAAGAGGTTGGTAAACGAGAGCAGGGGGTTGTAGCTCCCTTCCAGGATAGGCTGGTAAACGAGAGAAGGTTGTAGCCTTCTGCAGGTGGGTGCCTGCGTGCTGGTATGAGTCTGCGCCAGTACATGGTTATAAGATGTTTTCTCTATAATAAAATATTGAAGGTTGAGACAACGGTAGCGGTGGTTTTCTCCCAACTTGGGTTTCCACCTAAAATCCTGGTGTTCATGTGTGTTTCTTATGTGTGATGGTTTATTCTGTTATTACTGCACATGCTTACTATTAACTAAACATCTGATGAATGAATGATGCATAGACCTAAGTAAAGAAATAAATGCATAATAAGATCTTTGTGTATACGCGAGTTTTATGAAGGATATCCGCGTGTATACGTGAGTTGGGCTCAGTGAAGTAGCGTATGGGTTTTAGTGAATGGAAAAGTAAAAAGTTTTGAGTAAGTCCTAAATACTGATTCACCCCCCCCCCCCCCCCCCTCTCAGTATTTTTCCCAACATCATGATGTCATTTGCTTGTTCGATTTTCTAGTGATAATAATTATATTATTTTCTTACAATCAAATTTATTTTTACCTACTCTGAGGCCAGTGCCATTTGACCATAACGTATTAAAATTTTTCCTTAACTTACAAGATGTGTGAAAATCATGGAAAATTTTAGGGGCTAATATTCGCAAGTGGGCTAATGTTTCATGCTTTTCCAAAGAAAAGATTCAACAATTTCCATTTTTTTTAAAATGTTTCACCCAAATTTTATAGTACAAAATTATTTTATCTTAAAAATTACCAAAATTTTATAAATACAATATTTAAAACTATTATAAATTTGCATGTTTTTACAAAGATATCAACAAACATTTTATAATTTGCAATTTGGTGTCTAGTAAGATTTTCCAAGGTTTCTAAGCTTTAAGAAAAATATTCATCCTTCAAATTTTCCCTGGTGACAATAAATTTTAGTAAATGATATTCATAACATATAATAGACATTTCTTACAAGTTGGGTAAAATAGAATACATATTTCCCCCATAATAGAAATATTTGTATCTATTCGATTCAAATTGTAATCAGTGAACAACTCTTCCCGTGCAGCTATTGATTTTATGACACATACAAACACATGTTTTCTTTCAAGACCCTTGAATATGATATTGGGTTGCTTATTTTTTGTCACAGTTTGTGTACTTTTTATAAACCCAGAAATATTCCCTTCTGATTTCGGCCTTCCATCAATATACATAGTTGCGCCTTTATTTTGATCATTATCTTTTAGTTATATATAATTTCCGACCATGCCATATATTCACACACTTTTGATATATTTGACATTCCATACCCAATCATTGTAGACATAACAAGGTCTAACATACCACATCAATTCATTTAATCCGTCGGAACATACCTTTACGCCATCCATGGAGAATAGCCACAAACCATATAATGATGATGGGGCAATGGAGTATATCCTTTCATTGAAAAAGAAATCAATGTTTATTTCAAGAAGATCATTGTGTACACATTATTTCATTAGATGTTTGTACCTAAAGGGATTCTCCATGTCATCTATGCTCTCATTATCATAAGAAAATGACCCACCCCCCTTAGCGATAAATAATTCCACACGTATATGGATTTTTCTTCTAATATTTTCAACTCTTGTTGATCTTCGAAAGATAGATGACGTAGTAGATGTTTGGTCAATTTATTCTATCCTACATGAACTTGTATCACTCAGCGAATATAGATCTGAAAAATACATGTTTGGTTTAAATTCCAATAACACTCCATCAAACGAGAGAAATTGTTAGTGAATGTCATAAGGGACGTTGAGAAATGTCTAGGGAAAATTTTAAGAATGGAAATTCATCTTAAAGTTTAGAATCCTTGGCGAATATCACTAGTCCACAATATGCAATTTGTAAAATTTTTGGTGATATTTATGTAAAAATATTAATATTTCTAATAATTTTATATCGTCTCTACATAAAATTTTGGCGATTTTTAAGGTAAAATAATTTTATACTATAAAATTTGGGCGAAACAATTTTAGAAAAAATGGAAATTAATGATTTTGTTTTTGAAAAGAGCATGAAAAATTAGCCCACCTGCGAATATTAGCCGCTAAAATTTTCCATGGAAATGTCTTTGTTACACATAATTTTGTCACCGTCCCTGCAATCCCTCGTCACACATATTGGAGGGGAATTCCCGTGACTTGTGAACAATGTCATACTTTGCAAACACCTTCTTTGCATCCTTCTGCATAAGGACATCATTTCTCATGTTGGACATTTCCTCAAAAAAGCACACAAAACCTATGTTTTGGCCTTGGTGTGGATGGCTAGTTCACCCCTCGCGCCGATGAGGAAGATTTTCACTAGAGCCCATGCCACCTGGCGCTCTGTCTCAGTGCAGCCCTTGCACCAAGCTATTTTAGGAATGTTTTTAAAAAATTAGAGGTGGAAGTTTCCTTCTAACCACCTCAAGGATGAGTCACTGGAAGTAGTTAAGTTGATGAGCCACGAATATCTCTCTTTAGGTAGTGGTTTTCACCTCCCATGGAACACTCCTTAGAGATAGGCCTCCCTTCCATAATTATAGGGATCCTAACCACTCCTTCTCCCTCTATATAAATAAGCCTTCTCCCTTTATGAAAGCTAGCTGAAAATATAGCCAAGGAGCTGAACTTGGAGAAGAATACTATAGCTAAGTAATTTCTATTGAGAAGGTAGAACCAAGGATAACTCCATATAGAGAGTCTCGTTCGAATCCCGATGAGCCTTTGTGAGACGTGCTACACTTGAATCCTGTTGGAGGAGACTGCAACGTTGAAGATTGGTTGTACTCTTCCTTTCATTTATTAATATACTCGACTATGGTGTTGATTCCATCATTGTGTTATGTTGTTTATGTAATGCAATTGATTTAGTCCTGTTCGACTAACTGATAGTTACGAATGTGAATTCGTATGTTGTATATCATCGTTGTTTCTTGTGTGTACGCAGGTGTCCGAATGTGAAAGCGAGCGGATCGTGATCTGTCAAACCAGGAGTGAGGAGTGAGCCACTCTTTCCGACGACAACAACAACATAGGACCTCCGATAAGTCAACTATCGAATCTCCTTCCATTCGTTGACTAGGAATCAATATTATTGCTTGTCGTGTTTGTGGCTAGACCCACTCTAGGGCTAGTGGGATCGCCTCTGTCCGCAGAGGGGATTTACCTCACCTACAAATTGGCGACTCCACTAGGGAGAGCAGTGCAAGTTTTTCTTTCACCCATTAGGTCTTATTTTTTGTCTTTTCTTGCTTTTTTTACCTTTTCTGATTATTTTGCTAAGTCTAAGACCGTTTTTCAGCCCCAGAGGATCAGATATGACCTCTGTCTTTCAAATTTTTCCCTTTTGAAAGAGTGAATCAGCTTGGCGTGATTTCTGTTTTGACAGACATGTTGATTGGCGCTAGTTCCTAGTGTTGCACACGCGCCATCCATTGTTTGGCGCTGATTACAGCCAAATAGCCGTGCCGATCCATGTAGGTTTTATGGATTGATTTGTTCTGGAGATTTTTGGTCAGTGCTTGTGCTTCCAAGTTATTTTTAGGTATGTTTTGAGTTCTTTGGGATTTTTTTATATTGTGATCAGCTTCCTTCCTTCAGTTTTTTGTCCGTTTCCTATCAACATCGAAGCCTTAGGGTTTTTAAGTGCTTTGGAATGTTGAACCTCCTGTAGGACTTTGAGCCTTTTTTTTCGCAGTGAACTTCATTCCTTGTTTGATTTCATTCGGCTCCCTTGATCTGTTTGAGTGATTGCATTTCTTGAATGACTCTTGCCTCTTTCGTTCAATTTTTCTTCTTGTCACTCCAAGCATAGATCACACCACTTGCATGGTTCTATTTTTAAATCTTTCTTCAATTTGAGAGATTGCAACATTGGTTTGAGTTTTTTTATGTTTGTCCTGGGTTGATTGAAATTGTTTCACTTCAACTCTCGCATTAACGTTCTCGAGCTAGTGTTTTCGTTTATTTTTCATGTCATTTAGTGCACTGTTTTCTCTATTACATTGAAAAAAAAATTGTTTGCATTCTTATTTGCAATGTGAAATTGAAAGTCTTTTGCATATATAGCATTGGACATCCTAGGAAAGATTTCTCATTTTCATTAGCTTGCATCGAAGAATATAGTGGATGTTTCCGCAGGCTCTCATTATTTTCTATCGCTTGAAAACTCCTAACTTTCTCGTAGATAGCTTTTCATCGAATGAAATGATATCTTTTGGCATGTAGCTTGCATTTAGGGATTCTGGAGATCCAACATCTGGTAGGACCTTGGAATTAAAATGTAAATACAAGATCATTTTAAAATTTACTCAATTAACCTAAGGAAAAATTGAAACCTAACGAAACATCTAATGGTCTAAGTTAGAGACGTGTTCTAGCGTCTTTAAACCTAACAGCTGTCGTTTGCCATCTGGCTTCAGACAATACTAGTATGGAATTTTTCTCCCCGTAACGTCAAGTATATAGAGGGAGAACCCTCTAGGTTGCAATCCTTTTATCCATAGGAAGTCGAGTCTGCTGCCTTGTAACCATGATACACCAAACACAACATTCGGGGAGACTACCTGCACGTACGTCAAGTCCTTGGTCATTCTATTGGGTTTGGAGCCTGATTATCTTGTTTACTTTGTATCACAGCATTGGACCCCTGTACCTTAAAA
Organism: Pinus albicaulis; assembly: GCA_034641835.2. Lineage (NCBI taxonomy): Eukaryota > Viridiplantae > Streptophyta > Pinopsida > Pinales > Pinaceae > Pinus > Pinus albicaulis. The sequence continues at coordinate 15,188,663 of CM076577.1, read as the reverse complement.
GGGGCGGCAACGCCGCCTGTAATTAATCGCTACTGTGGGGGGTCCAAGGGGGGGTGGCAGTGCTTTTCGGAGCCCCCCCTGGCGGGGGTTTTGGGGGAAGCGCCCCTAAAGCTAAAAATAGATGTAAAATTTCCTTGTAAAAGTATAGTAATTTCTAGTCAATCTGGGCCGTTCATTAGGCAAATGATCTGACGGTAGAAGTTATGTTTAGATTAGGGTTTTTTGTCCTAGAAGGCAACCCCTTGCTTTTTATCAAGGCATTGTATTGCGGCTGTGTATTGTATGTGTATTCTCGGAGCGAGAAAAAAAGAGGGAGACTGTGAGAAAGAACAAAGGATATTACAGCTGATCTGCTATAGGTTTTGTCTTTTCATTTTGCTGGATAATAGAAAGGAAGGACTGGCTGTTCAGGGTGGACGTAGCCCAAACTGGGTGAACCACATATATCTGTGTCTCTCTGGTTTTATGTGTTTTGTGTGCTTGTATTTTCCGCATATTTTATGTGTTTCATTGCTCCATAATATATAATTTTCTAACAACTGGTATCAGAGCCGAAGGTATATTTGGCTGATAAACTCACAGGAAAGAAGGGTTCCTGGTTCGAGTGGGAGCAATGGCGGACGATGGTAAGTTTAGGGTCGAGAAATTTAATGGCCAAAACTTCCCACTGTGGAAGATGCAGATGGAAGATTATCTGTATCAGAAAGATCTGTACCTACCATTGAGCGGAAAAACAAAGAAACCGGTGGCCATGATAGATGCGGAATGGAACATTCTTGATAGAAAGGCACTCAGAATAGTACGGTTGTGTCTTGTGGCATCAGTTTCCTTCAATATTTCGAAGGAAACAACAACAGAGGGTTTGATGCAGACGTTGGCGAAACTATATGAAAAACCCTCGGCCTCAAACAAGGTATTTCTTATGAAACGACTATTTAATATGAAGATGTCGGAAGGTGGATCTGTTGCAGACCATTTAAATGAATTTAATATAGTTACCAGTCAGTTAAGTTCTGTAGGGGTAAACTTTGATGATGAAGTTAGAGCTCTGTTATTCTTGTGCTCATTTCCAGAGAGTTGGAATGGTTTAGTAATGGCCATTAATAACTCTGTCTCTGGATCTAGTACTTTAAAGTTTGATGATGTTGTTGGTGCTATCCTTAGCGAGGAAATGCGACGGAAAAGCTCTGGTGAGACATCAGGTAACGCTTTGAGTGCAGAGTCTAGGGGAAGAAGAATGGAAAGAGGAAAGAGCTTGGGATATCGCAGTAAATCAAGGAAAGGCAGATCCAAGTCCAGATCAGGGATAGTGTGCTGGAATTGCGGAAAGAAAGGACACCTAAAGAAAGACTGTAGATCTCGGAAGGGAAAAGAAGGAGACACACAACAAGAAAACAATCCTGAAGCAAATGTGACAGGTGATGTGTTACAAGATGCTTTGATTCTTTCTTTCGAAAATGTTACTGATTCTTGGGTTGTAGATTCGGGGGCTTCATTCCATGCCACACCTGATAAGAAATATTTTCATGACTATGTTCAAGGAGATTTTGGACAAGTTCGTTTGGGTGATGATAAACCCTGTAAAATTGTTGGAATAGGTAAAGTTCTTGTAAAACAATAGAATGGAAACCAATGGCTACTAAAGGAGGTAAGGCATGTTCCAGATCTGAAGAAAAATATGATTTCAACAGGGCAGTTAGGTAGTGAAGGTTGTGTGACAACTTTCACAGATAAAACTTGGAAGGTCACCAAAGGAGCGTTGGTAATAGCAAAAGGTGAAAAGGTTGGTACATTGTATTTATGCAATGGTATTTCTAACTCTGTTAATGCTTTAACTTCCAAAGGAGCAGATGTAGCATTATGGCATCATAGGCTCGAACACATGAGTGAGAAGGGAATGAAGATTCTTCACTCAAGAAATTTGTTGCCAGGTTTGAAGAATGTTGATTTGGATTTATGTGAAAATTGCATTTATGGAAAAAAAGAGAGAGTCAGATTTCTTAGAGTTGGGAAAGAAAATAAGAGCGAAAAAATGGAGCTTGTGCATACAAATGTATGGGGACCTACTCAGGTATCATCTCTCGGTGGCTCTCGTTATTATGTTACTTTTATTGATGATGCAACTAGAAAAACATGGATTTATTGTTTTCAAAATAAATCTGATGTATTTTATACTTTCAAGAAATGGAAAGCTTTGGTTGAGATTGAGACAGGGAAGAAGTTGAAGTGTATCAGACCAGAAAATGGAGGTGAATATTGCAGCAAAGAGTTTGATAGGTACTGTTCAAAGCATGGAATTCACAGAGAGAAGACAGTTCCAAGAACACCACAAGAAAATGGTGTGTCAGAAAGGATGAACATAACAATCATGGAGTGTAAAAGGTGCATGAGATTGCATGCAGGATTGCCTTTACAATTTTGGGCAGATGGTGTAGATACTGTTGTTTATCTAATAAACAGAGGGCCTTCAAGTTCCTTGGATGGTGGTATTCCATAGGAAGCATGGACAAGTAAAAATGTAAACTACTCTTTTTTAAAGCCTTTTGGTTGTGAGGCCTTTGTCCATATTAATAAAAAAAACAGAACAAATCTTGAGGAAAAATCAAAGAAATGTACCTTTATTGGATATGGTGCTAATGATTTTGGTTATCGCTTATATGATTACAAAAATCAAAAAATCATTAGGAGCAGAGACGTAATATTCAATGAAAATGTCTTGTATAAGAATCAGCTGTAGGAAAAGAAACAGGAAAAAGAAAGCAAGGAATACACGGTTCTTGATGAGATAACTGAAAAAGTAAAGGTGCCTGAAAATAATAATCATCAACAACCATAGTAGAAGCAACCACCACAACAACAACAGGCACCTCAAACACCTGAAAGTGGTGTTAGAAGATCTACAAGGATAAGTAGACCCCCTGAACGATACTCTCCTTCATTATATTATTTATTGTTGACTGATTCTGGTGAACCTGAACGTTATAAAGAAGAAACGCAGGTTGAAAGCAAGAAGAAGTGGGAGCTAGCCATGGAAGAAGAGATGGACTCCTTAATGCATAACCAGACTAGGGACTTAGTCAGGTTTCCTGCAGGTAAAAATACATTGCAGAATAAATGGGTTTACAGGCTGAAGGAAGAAGATGGAGGAAAATAGAGGTACAAAGCTAGACTTATGGTGAAGGGGTTTGCATAGAAGAAAGGTATTTATTTTGATGAAATAGTTTCTCCTGTTGTTAAAATGAATTCAATCAGAACTATTTTAAGTCTTGTAGCAGCGGAAGATTTACATCTTGAACAGTTAGATGTAAAGACAACATTTCTCCATGGAGATTTGGAGGAAGAGATATACATGCAGCAACCAGAAGGATATGAGGTAAAAGGGAAATAAAAATTGGTGTGCAGGTTAAAGAAGAGCTTGTATGGCTTAAAACAGGCTCCAAGGCAGTGGTATCTAAAATTTGACAAGTTTATGTCTGAAAAAGGTTATACTAGATGTCACTCTGATCATTGTGTTTATCTGAAAAGGCAAAATGATGGCAGCTATATTATACTGTTATTGTATGTAGATGACATGCTTGTTGCAGGGTCTAACATGCAGGAAATAAATGTGCTCAAAAGAAAATTGGCAAATTCGTTTGCAATGAAGGATTTGGGAGCTGCAAAACAAATCCTTGGTATGAGGATAACTAGAGATAGGAAAAATCGTAAATTAACACTGTCTCAGAATGAGTACATAGAAAAGGTGTTGAAAAGATTTAATATGCAAAATGAAAAACCAGTTAGTACACCTTTTTCTAACCATTTCAAACTTAGTAAGGAGATGTGCCCCAAGACCCAAGAAGAAATGGACTATATGTCTAAAGTTCCATATGCATCAGCAGTTGGAAGCTTAATGTATGCAATGGTTTGCACAAGGCTTGATATTGCACATGCAGTGGGAGTTGTAAGCAGGTACATGAATAATCCAGGAAAAGAACATTGGATGGCAGTAAAATGGATTCTCAGATATTTGAGAGGTACCACAAATCAAGCGTTATGCTTTGGTGGTTCAAACATTTCTCTACAGGGATATGTTGATGCAGATATGGCAGGTGACAGAGATAACAGGAGGAGCACTACAAGATATGTATTTATTGTAGGTGGAACAACTGTCAGTTGGGTTTCAAAAATCCAAAGTGTTGTTGCACTTTCAACAACAGAAGCAGAGTATGTTGCTGCTACAGAGGCTAGTAAAGAAATGATTTGGTTACAAAGGTTTATGGATGAATTGGGTAAGAAGCATGATATGGGCACGCTATAAAGTGATAGCCAAAGTGCCATTCATCTTGTAAATAACTCAGCATTTCATTCCGGGACTAAACACATACATCTCAAGTACTATTTCATACGGTCAGTATTGGAAGATGGAGAGTTGAAGCTAGAAAAGATACACACTAGCTAGAATCCTATAGATATGCTAACAAAAGTTGTAACCAGGGAGAAACTGAGAATGTGCTCAGTTTCAATTAGTCTTCAAGGATGACGAAGAAGATGAGAAACAACTGTGGATGAGTCATTGTCAGCCAAATGAATACGGTGGAGTTGCTACATTTTCCAATCTCGTGGGAAGATTGTTGGAGTGGGGTGTGGAGCACGATTATCTTGTTTACTTTGTATCATGACATTGGACCCCGCCGCCAAAAGGGGCGGCAACGCCTGGTGTACGCTATCATGGGGGGTCGGGGGGGGGGGCGGCGCTTTCGAGCCCCCTGGCCGGTTGGGGCAGCACGGCCTAAACGGATGTGGGTACTTGCTAAAGGGTGACAGTAATTTCTAGTCAATCTGGGCCGTTCATTAGGAAAATTATCTGATGGTAGAAATTATGTTTAGATTAGGGTTTTTTGCCCTAGAAGGAAACCCCTCGCTTTTTATGAGGGCATTTTATTGCGGCTGTGTATTGTATGTGTATTCTCGGAGTGAGAAACAGAGAGGGAGACTGTGAGAAAGAACAAAGGATATTACAACTGATCTGCTGTAGGTTTTGTCTTTTCATTTTGCTGGATAATAGAAAGGAAGGACTGGCTGTTCGGGGTGGATGTAGCCCAAAATGGGTGAACCACATATATCTGTGTCTCTCTAGTTTTATGTGTTTTGTGTGCTTGTATTTTCCGCATATTTTATGTGTTTCATTGCTCCATAATATTTAATTTTCTAACACATTCTTCTTTCATTTGATCACCAAGGTGTATATGGAAGTTCATGGAAACCTGGTACATCCTTCTACCTAGACTACCTGATCAGTCATTTTCGATTTTTACTGACTCCATAAATTTGAAAAGGTCATCGAGCACTTGTACTTTCATGCTCGCTTAAAAATGAAAGTGACTAGAGTCATCTTTTGCCTGTTTCTTGACTCTTAAAACAAGAAACAATGGATTTTTGGTTTCAATGTGGTAAATAAAGTTTGATTTCTTGGCATGGCTTTGTTTGCCTTGGTTTTTATCCAAGAGTCTTCGTTTTCAATATTTTTTCCTTTTCTAGTGTGCTACAGTCACAGTGGTAGAACCATCGGTTTCATCTAGTGGTATTCCTTTCTCGGATGATTCATCTGAAGCTTCTCAATCCTCTAGGTCTACCGAGCTTCAACAACCTATTCTCGTGTCAGAGTACCCCTTTGGAGAACCAGTTGAGTTAACTTGGCCTCTTTCAAACGCTTGGTTTGGGTTTGGGGTCGGGGAGCATTTCCCCCTCTTACATTGGGATTGCCATTTTTGGTTGCTATCATACCTCCTAGTCCTCGTAGTCTTTTACAAGATCTCATGACGGATTCAGACATGGACTTTTCTAGTCCTTTTGGTAGTGAGGGGATTCTTGTTTCTGATGAAGAATACCAACTTTTTTTGGAAAAAATCCCTCAAGAGTCTACTCAATCTTCACCATCGGTGTCGCTTCCAGTCGGATATAGTTCTTTGGGTCAGATTATGGCTGATATTTCCTCCATGGCAGCATCAACTCTATCGAGGGGTCCAGTCCTCCCATCATTAGCGATGTCACCAACGACACCTGTCTCATCGACGCCTTTTGTTACGTATGTCGCAACTAGAACTATTGTCTATGTGGTTGCATCGACACCGATTGTCACCACTCAGTCGTCGAGGGCTTTGCCTTCAGTAGAGACTTCAATTTCCATGGCGATACCTGACAGCCTGTCTTTCAAGGAGCATCGGCTAGCTACTCAGTAGCAGAGCTCCCAGACTTACCAATCCCCTCAGGATTCTAGTGAGCCTTATCTTTCTCATTATGAAGTGGCCATTTATGCACTTCTATTTCATTATTATGATTACAAAAACCCTATCTATTTTCCTACTTCGGAAGCTTATCAGTTCCTCTCTGGCTTTAGAGCTACCTTGCCTGTGCAACCTTCTAACCAACAAGGACAACCCTTTCAGGGAAAACCTTCAGTTCAACAAGGGTATGCTTACAACCCACAAGGAAAACCCTTTCAAGGACAAACTTTGGTCCAACAAGCGTATTCTTACGACCCGCAAGGACAACCCTTTAAGGGACAACCTTCGGTCCAGCAAGGATTCTTTTATGGTCCACAAGGACAGCCTTACAATCCACAAGGCCAACCTTTATAAGGTCATCCTATGATCCAACCTCGGCAACCCCAAGGACCTGTTGGGCAATCAAAATATCAACTAGGACCTTCATACGGTCCTGGGGGGCCAATTTATCCATCTCAAGGGCAACCTTTTGTGCAACCACAACAGCCATACCTTCCAATTGGTCCAAATGTTTCACAGTCAGGGCCATCTTACGGTCCTGCTCTAGGTCAACCTAGTCCACCATAGCCAGGGCCATCTTATGGTCCTACTCCAGGTCAACCTAGTCATTAGGCACGGCCTGGCCCATCGCAGCCATCAGGCTAACCTGCCCCACAAGGGCAACCTAGTGGCCCTCATCAGTCAGGTCAACCTTCTCAATAGGGACAATTTTCACAGACAGTTCACCCTGCTCAGCCACTGCTCTACTCTACACCACAGTTGGGTGAACCTATGCACCCAATCTATCCATCTTAGCAGGGCCCTACTTATTAGTAGCCTATTCGACCCCAAGGCACTTATTGCTCTCAAGGTCAATATTGACCGGTTTACAATACGCCTCAAGGTTCTGCTTATTACCCTCAACCACCAAGCTATACTTACATTTTGCAGCAAAATATTTATGCTACTCAATCAGGACCCTCATATACTCAGAATCAGTATCCTGGTCTTCAACCTCTATATCTCGGTTCTCAACTGCAATATTAGCCGAATTATCTAGCTTATACCCCTTATGGTCTGAATCCTTCGGGACAAAACCAATGGGGGTAGAGTTACACTCAACTAGGATGAAATGTGGGTACAAGTCCTTATCGAGGACCTGCTATGCCTTTCAACCCTCAATTAACCTTTCTCGCCATGTTGGAATTATCGGATGTGTCCAAATTAACAAATGATCCAATCCTTCATAATCCATATTGGCCTTCGATTCCAACCAAGGTTCCTAGTGATTTTCCCAAGTTTGAGGGTAAGCCTAGAGAAGACCCCCAAGCACACATTATGACATACCATTTATGTTGTTCCTCCAATTCTTGGGTGGATGACTCTATTCGACTCCGTATTTTTTAGCAAACTCTCACTGGAGCTGCTGCTAAGTGGTACATATAGTTTTCTCACGGTATCTTTCAATATTTCAACTCTCTCGATATGGCCTTCCTTACTCATTTCCAGTTATTGATTCATTACGAAGCTGGGATGCATCTCCTAACATCCTTGAAACAGGACCGGGCTACCCATATCTAGTACCACATTCATGAATGGAGATTTTTTCGTTGCCCTATCAAATTCAAAATTCCTGATCAGCTTCTTACCCATTGGTTTACCACCTCTTTTGTCAATCAAATTGCAAAAGACATAGCCATGGGGGCATGTGTCACTGAGGAGCAGGCCAGTACTCGTGCCCAGTACCTTGATTTAGCGCACTCTCAATCAGGCATTTTGTATGATATCTTGACTAATTCCCCACGACCTGGGACCTCTAAAGCACCACCCACCCCATCCGTCGACAACGTTATTGGTTTCGTGTCTTAGAATTCACGTAATTCTTCCAACACTGGGAAGCAAAAATCAAATTCTTCCAATGATTCCGCTTCTTAGCCTACCCCGGATTTTGGCAAAACCTCGGAGGTCAACGCCGTTCAGGCCAATCATGCAGAAAAGACATCCAAGGGGAAAAAGAAGGGCAAAGACAAGGCCAAAGCTGATGCCCTAAAACCAGAGTTGTCCAAACCTCCTGTTGATGATGGTTCACAGCGCAAGCGGAAGTATCCCTGTCTGATTTGTGATGACGAACACTACACTGAGGATTTTCCTAGACAAGCCAAAGTTAGTAAATTGCTCAAAGGCACTAAGGGAATTCCGGCTATCCTAAAGGAACCTTTTCTGTCTCATTAAACATAGATGGTCGATCAACCTATGCCATCTGCACCCTTTGGCTCTCAAGTGTCCATGGTAAATGGTTCTGCACCCGTTTCCACTGCTACTCGGTCGAAAGATTATACTGGATCATGTCAGGAAGCTGGGAAAGAGATCATTGATGGTCCTCCTCCCCAAACTACCTCTGGTCCTCTTGAGATTGAAAGGCCCAGTGCTGAACTCGTTGTGCGGCCACCTTCTAAAGGTGTTCTCCAAAAATCTTCTTATAATCCTAATGCCCGTGCTGCTTAGCATTATAGTATTGTTGAGGATTTAGGACAGGCGCCATCTGTGATGTCCACATTATAAGTGCTTCAGATTTTTCCGTCTCAATGGAAAGCGTTATTATCTGTGATCGGTGGGATTGATATTTCTAATTCTAGCCTTCTCTCTTTAGATTTAGAGAATTTCGTCCCCCGACTTCCACACCAGATTATGCTTGTCATACAAGTTGGCATTAATGGTCTCAACATCCATAGAGCCGTTGTTGACGAAGGTGAATCCACTTGTGTCATGTCATCTTCTTGCTGGAAGGCTATTGGCTCTCAAGCCCTAACTTCATCATCCAATGCCCTTGAGGCATTTGATGGAAGGGAATCGAAACCCTTGGGTGTTCTCGCCAGCTTGCCAATCACGTTATAAGGAAAGATAGTCAATTTCGAAGTAGAAGTAGTCGATGCTAAACTCAATTACAATATTCTACTCAGTTGCAGTTGGACTCACTCTATGTTGTGCATTCCGTCCACCCTCTTTCGTCTTCTAAAGTTTCCACACAAGGGAAAAATCATTACAGTCGACCAGTTGTTGTTCTTTACCTCGTCCTCTGAGAACAATGTTCCATACGTGGATTAGATTCCTTCTCCCCTTGACAGCATAGGGCCGTATTTTCAAAAACCCCACCCTCATGGGTATCTTTCCCCTTCTGCCACCAAATACCATTCAAGTTAATATGATATCTCGGTCGGATGACCCATCGATTGTCCCTTTACCTGAACAGGCTAATTCATTTGGGGATTCGATGCCGCTTACTCCAATTGAAATCAATTATTGTGAGCTTGTAGCTGCATCAGATTATCCCCCTTCTTAAGATGCTCCTTTGAGCATGTCTCTCAACATTTATTTTCAATCCCCCTAGCTTAGTGATCCTGATTCACCTGATCCTTTGAAAGAAGTGTTTCCATCCGATGAGGCTATCATGGAAACTATGTCTCTCGAAGACCTACCGTGGAGCGATGGGCATCATCGTTCCTCATTTATGCCTGGCCTTGGGGCAATGTCTAACTGTCTTAAGCATTTTTCATCTCAAGTTCCTTCTCCGCCACTTCAAATGCTTATCTTGACTCACGAAGTCTTCTCTGAAGGTAACTTGAGTATCATCACCTAGACGATTCCTCTCAACATTTATGTGAAACCGAGAATTGTCGAGAACATCCATGTTAGAGTCATTTGTTCTTTCAATGAAGTCCAAGTGTACACTAGCCTCTTTCACGAATTTCGTGATGTTTTCGCCTGGTCTTACAAAGAGATGCCTAGAATTGATCCCAGTATTGTGGTGCACGAGTTTCCCACCTACCCTGGTGCAAAGCTTGTTCACCAGCGTCTTCATCCAGTGCATCCTCGGACAGTTGTCGCCATAAAATCCAAAGTTGGAAAAATTCTTAAAGCAGGTTTCATTTATCCGATCCCTCTGACAGAGTGGGTTTCTCACATTGTTCTTGTGGATAAGAAGCAGGGAACAATTCGCATCTGTGTTGACTATCGCGATATTATTTGGGCCTGCCCTAAGGATAACTATCCCACCCCTTTCATCAATCAGATCATTGACGATTGTGTAGGGAGTGATATTTTTTCCCTTATGGACAGATTCTTTGGTTACAATCAGATCAACATCCTCCCGTCTGATCAACACAAGACCACTTTTATCTATCCTTGGGGAATGTTCGCATATAAGAAACTCCCTTTCAGCTTGAAGAGAACTAGGGCTACGTTCCAGCGTGCAATGTCTTATTCTTTTCATGATATTCTTCATATTATTTAACCATACCTAGATGACCTTCCGACTCATTCAGCTGTGTGAAAATACCATCTGGACCATCTCCGCCAGATCTTTCTTTGTTGTAGATGATACAACATTCGGTTCAATCCGCATAAATGCGTCTCCTGCATCAACTCCAGTAGACTATTAGGGTTTATAATATCCAAAGACGGATTTCTCCTTGATCCGCTTAAGGTTGAGGCTATTGATAATCTCCCCTCTCCATCCTCATTACACTAGCTCCAGAGTCTATAAGGGAAAGAAAATTTCTTACGACGTTTTCTCCCGAACTATGCCAAAGTAGCCAAGGGGTTCACACGACTTTTAAAACGAGACATCTCTTTTTGTTGGGATGATATTTCTCAACATTCTTTTGATATGCTTAATACATTGCTTGTCAACACTCCTCTATTTCATCCTCTGGATTATCATCGTGATTTTACCCTTTATCTAGATGCCGCCTTTAGTATGATCGCCATGGTTTTGGTTCTAGATGATGATGACAGTAACAAGCATGTTATTTACTACTTTTCTCAAAACCTTCTCGACCTTGAAACGCGTTATGCACATGTTGAGAACTTGGCGATGGCTACAGTACAGGCCATCCAACGTTTTCGTCATTATATCCTTTCATAGATGGTAACCATGATTTCTGATTGTAACCCCATGACATACATTCTGTCTTGACAGTTTCTGGGGGGAAAGTACTCGAAGTGGATCATTATCCTCCAAGAGTTTGATTTGCATTTTACTACCACCAAATCAAATAAATCACTCATTTTCGCTGATATGATTTGTTCTCTCCTCGCTGACTCTGCTCCTTCTTATTCTAAGGATCATATTTCAGACGAAATGCTTTTTTGGATTAGCACCCTTGATCCTTGGTATGGTGATATCATCGTATATCTCCAAACTTCTAATTTTAGGTCTAAGTTGACGAAGGATGCCCGTTGCCACATTCAGCATCAGTCGCAACCTTATCGTATTGTCGAAGATACCCTCTATCGTGTTGGAGTCGATTTTGTGCTTCGCCAATGTCTGACCCTCAAGGAAGCTGAGAAAGTTTTAAATGACTGCCATAGTGGCACCTGTGTTTCTCACACGTTTGGTTATGCCACCACACAGAAGATCCTTCGTGTTGGCTATTTCTGGCTGTCCATTTTTAAAGACTGCATTGTCACAGTACACATTCCATGCGTGCCAGATATATCAATGCAATATGTGTGCACCACCTATTCCTTTACACCATGTCATTACCATTCATCCTTTTTCCAAATGGGGCATCTATTTCATGATGTGTAACCCTCACTCGGCTGGGTGACATGCCTATATTATCGTCGCCATCGATTATTTTACAAAATGCACCGAAGCAATGCCTACACTGGCTACGGATGGTAAGACAACAGTGCAATTCATATTCAATCATGTTATTACTTGGATTGGTGTCCCTCAAGCCATCGTGACCGATCATGGTTCACATTTTTGAGACTACATGATGGCGGAGCTGACATTTAAGTTGGGTCTGCATCATGACAGCTTAACGCCATATTACCCTCAAGCTAACAGCCAAGTTGAAGCTGTAAAAAAAGTTCTTGTTACGATGCTTCAACGAAAAATTGGGATCCATAAATAAAATTGGCATCTCATGTTGTTTTCAGCTCTATGGGATTACCGAACTTTGATTAAAAGTGCAACCGGATTCACCCCGTTTCAGTTGGTGTACGGTTTCGAATCTACTCTTCCGATTTAGTGTGAAATTCTTTCACTCAAATTAGTTATGGAATTACTGCCTAATACTTCACCTGAGGAAGAGTGTCTCCTCTATTTAGAGAGATTGGATGAAACTTTTCTCTCAGCTTTTTTTTTCATCGAAGCACAAAAGAAGCGATTCAAAGCTCACTTTGACAAAATAGTTTCCCCTCGTTCTTTTATCGAAGGTGACCTTGTTCTCCTATACGACCAAGCTCATGCAAGCTAGCGGCAGGTAAATTCCAACCCATGTGGCATGGACCCTACATCGTCAAACGTGTGTTATAGAATGGGGCTTATGAGCTTATTAATTATGAAGGTTATCCCTTAGCACAGCCCCGAAATGGGTTGTATCTGGAAAAATATTATGCTTGAGTAATTCATGCATGATATGTGTACATAGGTGATTTTTTTTCATTTTATTGCATGTTTAGGTTTGATGTGCTTTGTAAGATTTTTTATGCTTATTGGGTCTTGTTGTTTATGCATATGTATATTTCCCCTTATGTCGGTTTCATGGATGGTGCTTCCCATAGTACCAGGAGCTTGTCTTCAGTAGCCTGGGTAATTTATAATCTTGTTGGTGAGTTGATTAACCTACAAGTTATTTTTCTAGGAAAAAATACAAACAACGTCGCTGAATATAGTGCTGTTTTTTAACCATTAACCAAGGGATTTAACCTCGTCATACGCGCATTGCTTGTAAATCTAGATTCACATCTTGTTGTTCTTCAACTTAACGGTCATTATTCAGTCTGAAACCCATGCATTTTTAGATTGTATTTATGTATTTTCTTGCTTGAAATACATTTTGATTTCATCATATATTAAAATATATCAAAATAGAATGGTGATGAGTGTTGTAACATTGTATTATATATAGACATTTATAATTTATAAGAAACATCATCATATGTAAATAGACCCATGTAGAAAATATATATATATATATATATATATATATATCGATTTTTTGCAGCATGTCCATCATAAAAACCCAAAAAATATATATGTATGTTTTAGTTACATCCCTAGACAACATGTCTCTCAAAAATATGTGGAAATAAAAAAACCTAGGTGCCTAATCAGCGTGGTGCTCATGATAACACGTCACTTTCAGTACCAACCACCTCAGCAAGTGGTGGGTATGACTTGGCACCCCTACAGTATGCCTCTGGTAGGCCCGAGGAACATCATCAAGGCGAGCATATTCTAGGATCCCACGGGCAATCCCCTCCAGATTTTGTACTATATCCTCCTCGTCGCCCTCACCACGAGGATTGAAATCGCGAGGAGTTCACCTTGATATCGGCGAAATACCTACAGGCCTCTCTGGGCCAACATCTGCATACATATAATATTAACTGTTAGAACATGCATATATACCAAAAAATCATAAACTCATGAAAATAAAAAATGAGTCTCACCTAGCTCTTCGTCCCAATCCTCTCCCTCTAGGAGCGAGAGGTCTGGATCACCGGTGAAGTCAGTACCAGAGTAGGGTCAGTCCTCCATGACAATCAGTTTTCAACAGAGCCAATCAAAGAATTCTGGCCTCCAGGACATCTGTTGGCCACCCCTTACTCTAGGCATCAATGTGGCCCATCGGGCCATCCGTGGTTCTATGGGTGGTGGAAATATCGGTATTTGTTCCAACAAGAATGATACCAAAATGGATCCATACCAAAACTGCTTCAGTTTGGTATTCTTGCACTTGGTTAGCTACCACTTCATGTTAACTGCCACAGCCTCTGCCCAGTTGTAGAGAGTCAGGGTTAGGCAGTCTACAGCAAGAAGCAATTATGTCTTTGTGGCCTCATGCGGTGCTTGTGATCGTGTAGCCCGCGTGATAGTGTGCAGCACTACTTTTAGTGCCAGATCCAGGATGGTTTGGATGTCAACCTTCTCGCTCCCTGTTCCTTTGCGTGCCCCTCGGCACACTCTGTCGATCACCATCCCCATACTCTCCCTAGAGGGATGGGTACCGGTCAGCATAGGGACTGCACCCCTCTGCGACAATCCTGTGATAAAATACACATCAAAGACTTCGAGTTCGAGTTCTTCATCTCGAAGCACGAAATTTTCTTGGTCTTCATCCCAGATTCTTATTAGATACTGGAGCAATTCTGGCTGAGCCCGGAGGCATGGTGTTAGGAAGAATTTCTTTAGGCCACAGTCTTTGATGGCATCCATGCATTGATCATTCTCTATGGCGAGTTCATATTCCTCACTATGTTCCCTCTCTTTCCACTCAATCACCATTCTTTCTGCTTGGTACCTGCACACATTGTTCATATGAGCATTGTTAGTCTACTTGGGTATTGAAATTTGTAAACAATTGACTGCATTTTCCTTAAATTTATGCGGATTTTTGGGTTGCGTGGTTGGTGCAACTATTTCGCAAACAGTCACGCCAATGGGTGCACCCTCTATGTAAAAAAGGGGCGATTGGCATGGGTCCATGCCCGAAACCCGCGCCAACCACGATGCCCTAATTTTGACAAATCCTCTCTTAGGAAATCAAAATGAAAAATACAGGTAATGAAATTTAGCTTCAAAGATGGCAAATGGTGTCGGCTCTTACCTGAGACTGATGGAATCAAGATTGGTTCACTGGATCACTCGCAATCGTCGCGAAAAGATCGCAAAGAAAATGGGTCACTATTGCTCCACAAAGAGGTAAAAGTGAAAAGTAAATAATTTTTACCACTTATGGCATTTTATAACTTTTCAAAATCTTAAATTAGGTTTTAAAACATATTTTTCGATTATTTTATCATATTATTTTTGAGAAATGGTTTTTACACAAGTATTTTGTGCAGCGACATGTTTTTCACATGGTTATGACGAAGAAACGAGTTGTATTTTATACTTTTTTGGACTCAGTAAAAACACGAAAAAGTCACTACTGGTGTTACCTTTCATCTCTTTTCTGACTCTCTAAAACTAAAAATATTGTTGAGATGCTTGTCAATTTCAACTCATTAAATGGCGGAAAAATGATATCTACCTAGTATAAGTTTACCCCTTTTTTGGGCTGGGATAGATTATTTACGAAAAAGGAATAACTTAGCCTATCGTGACTAAGAGGTTCTCTCGGGTGTTGTTTTCTACCTTTTCGGATCTGAGAGACTATTTACAGAAAAGGGCCTTACTGGAGTTTTCTTTTCCACTTTCTTTTCAAACTCTTTAAACATGAAAATATGTAGAGTTCTCCCTTTGTAAGATTCGTAAAAAACTGATGACATCAGACTCCATCATTATGACGTTACTTGAGTTCCTCCTTCCTAGGGCTCGTAAAATGTACTAGGTTGGATTTTTCGGAAGGAAAAACTTACATCGCATGCATATGCTATCCCCTTCAAGCTTGCTTACAAAAATAATTGGGGTATTTGCCAGAAATGGTGTGGGAAAACGGAACCAGACTTTAGTCGGCAGTATTTCACTCTTGAACATGGCACTTATCTACAATCGTGTCAGGTTGGTAACATCTCACTTTATCATTTGTTTGCCTCCATGGGTTTGGGTAATCTATTTTTACCGCTCATCTGCGCTTTGCCACATTGCCATGACCTCAGATCACTTGATGTCAAATACTGCCAAATCGAGTGTCGTACCACTGATATGTTCAAGAGAAATTTTTCCTTTGCAATTTTCAACCTCCCTCTGATTCTCCATTGGTATTGATTCACAAATCATCATATTCCTCTATCTCATGTCGATGATGTGGGAAACATCATGGCCTTCCTTTGACCAGGTCACTTCCTGTTGACTTCAGCTCATTTTCCAAGAAGCGAATCCAGAGACTCCCTTCAGGTGCCCTGGAGCCTGCATGCCTTAATGGCAGGTTCTTTGCATCCATCACAAGGTTCAAATCATTGGCCTTTGATCAGATGATTCTGCGGATGTTCAATGCCAGATCATTGTTCACATTCCATGGATTGTACATTTTCTACCTTGAGAGTCGTTGTCATTATTGGAGATTTCTCTCGCATCTGTTAACAACTCTCATTATTGGCTGGTAATCAGATGATGTTCCTGCATGTTCGACTTCAACTCGTCCATTTGCATGCTCAAACTTGTACTTTTTTTGGGTCAGGATGGAGCGCAAGACCTTAGGTTTTTTCTGATAAAATCTAGGCTACAGGTTCTTTGTGGATTACTATGACTTATTACATGACTCTTCTAATTAGATCGTTGTGACCATACCTGAGTCTATTTGTTGATCCTTATTAATGGATGGCTGCATCTATACCTCAGATCTCACTTTTTATGTACTCTATTATGGATGTCTGCACCCATACCACATATCATGTATCAGAGATATTAGTTATGTTTGGACTTGTAGGTTTTCTGACAGTATTTTTTGGATCAAATATGTTCTCATAAATCATGTCACCCTCCCTCTCTCTCAGACCTCATGCTTTAGGGGGCATCTCTTACACATCATTTTGTCATCATCCCTGTAACCCCTCATCCTTCATATTGGAGGGTCATTCCTGTGACTTGTGAACAGTGTCATACTTTTCAAACACCTTCTTTGCATCCTTCTGCATAAGGACATCATATCTCCTGTTGGACATTTCGTCAAAAAAGCACACAAAACCTATGTTTTTGCCTTGGCGCGGATGGCCAGTTCACCCCTCGCACCGATGAGGAATATTTTGACTAGAGCCCACACCACTTGGCGCTCTGTCTCAATGCAGCCCCCACGCGAAGCTATTTTAGGGATTTTTTTTAAAAATTAGAGGCAGAAGTTTCCTTGTAACCACCTCAGGGATGAGTCACTATAAGTGGTTAAGTTAATGAGACACGGATCTCTCTCTTTAGGTAGTGGTTTTCACCTCCCATGGAACACTCCTTAGAGATAGTCCTCCCTTCCATAATTATAGGGATCGTAACCTCTCCCTCTCCCTCTATATAAACAAGCCTTCTCCCTTTATGAAAGCTAGCTGAACATATAGCCAAGGAGCTAAACTTGGAGAAGAATAATATAGCTGAGTAAATGTTATTGAGAAGGTAGAACTAAGGATAACTCCATAGAGAGAGTCCTGTCTGAATTCTCGATGAGCCTTTGTGAGACGCGCTCCGCTTCAATCCTATTGGAGGAGACCGCAACGTCAAAGCTTGGTTTTACTCTTCCTTTCGTTTATTAATATACTCGACTATGGTGTTGATTCCATCATTGTGTTATGTTGTTTATGTAATTAAATTGATTTATTCCTCTTTGACTGACTAATAGTTACGAATGTGAATTAGTATGTTGTAAATTGTCGTTGTTTCTTGTGTGTGTGCAGGTGTTTGAACGTGAAAGCGATCGGATCATGATCTGTCAAACCAGGAGCGAGGAGCGAGCCACTCTTTCCGATGAAAACAATAGAATAGGACCTATGGTAAGTCATCTATCAAATCTTTGTCCATTCGTTGACTAGGAATCAATATTATAGCTTGTCTTGTTTGTGGCTAGACCCACTCTAGGGCTAGTGGGATCGCCTCTGTCCGCAGAGGGGATTTACCTCACCTACAGTCTTGATAAAACCACACGAACATTAAAATAGTACAAGTGAGTTACAAGGAAGTTCCAATGAGATAAAAGTGAGTTCTAAGTGGGTTACAAGGAAATGTATTCAATGAGTGAAAAAATGACGATAAAAAATGTTGCAAAATATGCCTCAGTTAATCCACAAATTGTCTGAAATATTTGCCAGAGACGTCAGCCACAAAATCCACGAATTGAAAACAATTATCTGTAAAAGACACTTCTAAAATCCCAAAAATATATGCAAATTTTGGATTTGAAACTTGCAAAAATATCCTTGAGAGACACATCTTCACCCGTTGATTTTATCAAGTAGTAACGTTGTCGAAAAAAGACCTCGTTTCTATTTGTCAAGGCACCAAATGGGAATTTGATTCTTAGCTCTAATACCAAGCTAGTGTGTGAAGAAATTATCAAACAAATAATATAAACTTGAATATTGTCTCTAATACCAAGCTAATATGTGAAGAGAGCAACAACAAAGAATGAGAAAGTAGTGTAAATCACCAAAGGAAAAACATTAATTTTTTATTCATTTTTAGGTTTTACTTGTATGGGAGATGAGATCCATTATGAGTGGTTGGATTTATTATTTAACTAAGAAAGGTGTTAGCACATGAAAATACTCTTTCTAATTAGCCTTTTCCATGTTGATAATAAGATTGGGGTCCTGAAATAACATCATTTTGTTGGCTTAAGTCAACACTTCATTTTAATTTGGAAGCGTTCATTTTAATGATATAAGAAGTTGGCACTTCCTTTTAATTTCGTAGCACTCATTTTAATGATATAAGAAGTTGGTGCTGCCTTTCAATTTGGAAACACTCATTTTAATAATATAATAAGAAGACATTGTCATATCAAAATGAAACGAACGGTACCCCTGATGAAAACAGAAGTGCTACCAAATCATCAAGCACCTCACAATACATATCCTTTCAATAGTTTCCTCTACCATAATAAAATCCACATATTTTAATGATTTTAACTGGTCAAATGGACTATCATAAAGGAACAATGAAGTTGAAGTTAAGTGCAACATGGTAAATGTGAGAGGTAGCATAACAATCATCGTCGTTTTGTGTTTTGACCTATCACATAATAGTTTTATGGTTTTACGACCAAGGAGGAGAGGTGGAGAAACATTACTAATGCCTAAAAGAACCCATGTGAAGGTCTAAAGAGAATATAAGAGCCAAAAAAAAGGGAGAATCCCTAGCAATAGCAAGGAAGAATTTTTCTAAAGCTTTATTCGTTATCGATCACCTTCAATAGCGTTATGGGTGCAATGAGTAGGATAATTTTTAACCAAGAATGGGCCTCAAATTCTAACCAAGGTTATGGGAGGATACTAAGGGAATTATTCCCTAAATGTTCCTTCTTAGGTTTTTTTAATGTCCAATATACAGTGATCAATATGCACTCTTTCAAATTTGTCTAGTAGTGGTCATAGATCAAAATTTTACATCTCGAAGTTAGTTTTCAAATAAATTTTTTATCGTTGGATATGTCTAGGTATTTGAAAGCTACTCCCTTCAGTTTATTCATTTTTATTTTCATTTCATGGGCCATGCCCTTCATTTTCATCTAGAATTTTAGATCAAATCTCCATGTTTTTACCTAGGTCAGTTTCTAGGTGTCTTTCATTTTGCCTCCATAAAAGTCCAAAATATGTCATAAAAAGGAAAAAAGAAGGGTGATTCACTTCCATCATACAAATTCATCTTTAAAAGGTAGTTATCTTAGGTAGGTGAATAAAAAAGAGACAATTTTTCTTCTTTCAAAACCTTGTTTAATTGTCAAATTATTTAAAAATCAAAGTGTTCTTCAAAAAGTCATGTTTTCACTCAATGGAAAAAAAGGTTTTTTATTGATGATATAAAAATGAAAAAGTGATTTGTTTCACTCATTTTATATTCCCTTGCTTGATAATGTGCATCTATCACCTTTAGAGTACCTTACCATTGCCAAAGGTGGAAGAAAATTGGAAATATTTTCAAGAAAATCCAATCTGCGATGTTTATGAAGTCGCAGCGTGATGTTTTTGGGTTAGCACGATGCTTTTGGGTATTGGCGCTATGCTTCTGAACAAGCGCTACATTTCTAAAAAAGAGTGCTACGTTTCTACATATCAGCCTCCAAATCAACTTATTAATTTTCAAAACCATTGTGAAATCCTCTTGTGGCCTCCAAAACTAGTAAGCTAACATTCCAAAACTTTCTTCAAGTCAATTCATGATTGTATAATTGTTTTCTATCCTTGGGGTTTTTCTCTCATATGCTCTAGGTTTTATCCTTTCTTAATTGGTTTCGGCTATTGGAGACCCTTTTCTACCATATAAACTTTCATTTATCCTTTACAAACCCTACCAAAATACCTCCCATTTCTCATAGTCCCCTTTACCCTCCTTCCATCAAAAGCCTAGTCGTCACTACATTTCCACAACAAATTTGGAAAATATTTGTGTTTTCCTATTTTGCCCCATATTCCCATACCTATTTCAAGTAAATCCACCAGTATCCTTAAGATAACACATCACCTTATTGTCTCAAATTTTTGGGGAATTTTCCTCAACCTCCTTATACCTCATCACAAACCCTAAACCTACCCTCTCCATATCCCCTGTTTTCCCAAATTCACCATCCCTACCCACTCATTTCATCTACAAGGGTGTGATTGTGTTCACAAATAATTTGGATATTGAAAATAAACCTCACAAGGGAGGCCACCACTATATATTTGAGCCATACACATTGCAAGAACTCAATGCCTCCCCATATGCTAAGAGTTTTTTTGAAAACACTGAATGTCTGAGATTTTGTGAGAAGATCATGGAGGTAGGATGCCATGCCCCATTGACTACCCTTTTTTCCACCTTATCCACCATAGACAAGGCCATAATTGTAGACATTGAATTCAATCTATCAGCAGAGGTGATCACTTTAGAAATAGGGATTCCAAATGAAGGAGAAGTTTGGCTCAAGGGCATGAAATTGGACCGTGAAAACTACCCATTGTTCCTTAAACCACATTGCAGAGATGAACCTGAACATGTTGTCCCTTTTAGACATCTACTTGATAAGTATGCCCTATTAATGAAGATAATCATGAAGTATTTTAGATTTGAGGGAATATTTTCAATATTTTATTAATACCATGTCAGGTTACTAATGCACTTTATAGCTACCAAAACTCTCAATTTGTCAAATTATCTATTCAGGAGTTTGGTCAAGATGGCAGAAAAAATACAACGCAAAGGTAGAAATACTCATCCTAGTTTATTTCATCATGGTTTGGTTAAGATTATTTTTTTGCACCAGCTCTCAGCAAACAACATGACCTGGGAGGTTTTCATGGAGAAAGTAGCATCAACTCCTACTACTAGTCCACCCATTGTTCATACCACATCATCATTACAGCCAAAGGAGGTTGGATCTTCTAGCAGGAAGGCTCATATTTCAAAAGAACCTAGGGTTGAGAACACTCAAACATATGAGAAGGGAAAGAGAATGGTTTTTTCTCCCATGACCATTAGAGGTGTATTGGAACCTCAAAATACACCTAGGAAGAGACAAACAATGGATCAACCACCTAGCCATGATGGTGAGTCACCATTGTAGCACCATGATGAAAAAGTGCCCATATAAGTTGACATGGCAGAGCAGGTGAAGGATACGTCATTTGAAGAAATCATAACGGAGAAATATGAGGAAATAGCAGAGTTGAGGGAGTTGTTCTCAATTGCAAATTATCAGATCACATTCCTACAACAAGAAAATCTTCAGTTAAATGTGAAACTTCTCCTCCAAGAAAAACCCAAGGTAGATTTTGATGCAAATAAAGGCAAGGTAAAAGAGATAGTAGATGATTATTAGGTGGAGGGTGTAGTGGTTGGAACAAAAATAATAATACCAAGGAGAAGAGGCCTCAAGAAGGCTCTTCAGAGAGAAAGAGAATCAAAAACTCCTAAATCAGGTTGTCAGACTTTTGATGACTTAATTCTTGATTAAATTAATCAAGATAGAGAGTATTGGCTTGATAGGGTCAATGGACAACTTGAGAAGCTTCTGAGGAAATATAAAAAGAATAATAATCTCCATAAAGATATTGTTAATCATTATTGCGCCACGAACAAAATTTCTCAAATAAGCCTTAAACAAGTGAAGAAATAGCTCAAAGAAGCTCAAGGAGAAGGAAAAATTAGACCTCCTTGCTAAGGAATCCATGGCTATTTAGCCCATCCTCCACAGGTGTTATATTTTGAGAATTTTTTTCATTTTTGGTGATTTTTTCATAGATTTGGAAATTTTGTCTCCACTGAAGCATCGCGCTGAGGCGCAACACTTTCTCTCAGAGCTTCCAAATCAAGTTTTTATTATATGGATGGGTGCATATTGATTATTAAATGCCATACCTGGAGTTTTTTTTCCATGACATGCTCTGGTTTTGAAGAAAAATGCAAAAAACTGCCTCATTTCTATGCTTCTGTCACTGTTTTGGACCAGGTGCGACACTTCTAGAATGAGGTTTTGAAAAACCACTTTTGGAGGCCTTCCTGTTGGTGTTTTCCAAAAATTCAAAGCATTTTGGAAACTAGAATCACAGGGATACTCAACACAGCTTTTAGATTTGAATTTGGATGCTCCTAAGTGGGTCAAAATCAGCACTGAACTGGCATGACACTTCTATGAAATTGGTGTGACATTTCTATTATAGGCGCGATGTTTCTGCATAATACTCCTCTCAGACAGCTTTCATGCTCAGAAAATTCTAGGAATTTGATTCTTGTTGTTCCATGAGATGGAATTTGATGTGCTTGATTTTTTTTTTGCCTCTATGATGAGGAAAATTTTAATTTAATGGAGGGGACACACACTCGTAGTCCTTAGCTAAATTTCAGTGATAAGTTTCTAACTTCCCTAGATTATAGGAAGTGACTCATTTGATGTAACTATGGTTATTTTTGGATAGGATTTTGAACCTTTGAGGTTTCATGAAATCTATTTTCTATAATTAGTCCACCTCAAGTATTTTTAGAGGTTGGATAGTTGTTATTTGCAGTGGAGCTATTGTACAATCTTTTGTTAATGAAATCAAAGACAATGTTGCAGACATAGTGTTGGGACTCTAGTGGTATGCCTTTGAAAATTTGTTTTTCTCTATAAATCTACCATGTTGAATGTTATTTTATCCATATTTCACATATATGATTCTTTATTCTAATTCTTATCAGTTTATTGGCATAAATCATGCTTTTCATGCTCTGTTTGTTATAATATTTTCATGAAATTGTCTCTGCTATTTTTATGAATGAATTCAGTTTAATTCTCATTCGTATTCTCTCTCAATTCACTCTATACACAATGAAAAATTAAGCATGCTTCTTAATTTACCTACCTGGCCTCACCCTTACCTCTGCAACTAAACGTTTGAATTCAGACCAAAACCCTAGACCTAGTTTCCTAACTGTAATTTCTATCTAGCAAAAATCCAAACAAACAAAAACCTTAATATATTGAGCATCATAACTAGCCTAAAAAAAATTATCCATCCATCCCTTTGGCTGCAAAGTGACATTGAGAGAGCCCTATCTAGTTTTGGTAGGGCTAGCTACTCAACCTAAAGGTTGGTCTGTGGTTACCTTCCTTCAACTCCATTCTCAACCTTGGGAAGCAGGGTGGAGTGATAACATTTTTGGCATTGTTGTTGGGGAGCGATTGCGAGAAATTCCCTGGGAAAATTTATTTAGCTCATTAAAGGTTATACTTGTGGGTGACAATTCTTGACATTCAAAGAAGGCTGAGTCTATAAATTCGAGCCAAAGTACCAATTATCAAGAAAATATGGCTCCCAAAATACACACTAGGTCAAATCCAGACCCAAATCCCTCACCAATTGTAAATGACCCTGAGAGTCTTTTAAGAAAGAAGAAGACTAAGTCTCAGAATGTTGGAAAGGTTATTCCTTCCACTTGTAAAATGAAACTCCTTGCCTGCAAGGTTTGCTTCAAAATATTTGTCCTATAATTTTGAACTTGAAACATATCTTTTTAGGTCTAAGTCCAAATCTTTTCTTTTAGAAATTGTCTTTGATCCTATTTATTTTGAGATGTTTGTACCATTTTCTAAGTCTTCTTATTATGAGGTTGATAGTGAAGTTTGGTCTAATTTCTACATACTTAAAGGTTTGGTGAATAAGTTTCAATAAACTTTAGATAGAGCTTATTTCCAATATTAGCATCAGGGTTTTTCTTCACAAATTGCTATTACAGCTTCTCACATAGCAACATCATCATCTCTTCCTTTCATTAAATCATTACCTCTACAAGTTTTCACTCTATCAACACCTTTACAACTGCCTCCATTAATCATGGCCAGATTCACTCCGTTGATCTTACCCCAACAAATCATTTCACTACCTCAGAATTATGGTCAAATATTACCCCTTTTTTATGGAACATCAGAGGTTACTACTTATCAACACATTGTCAAAGTGGTTGATTTCATGGATATTGAAGAGATTGACAATGATGACGCCAAGATACACATCATAGGACCTAGTTTCTCAAGAGAGGTTAAAAAATGGTTCCAAAATCTCACATCTGGTTCAGTAGTTAATTCAGAACAACTAATTGAATTTTTCATGAAAAAATGGGAGGATAAGAATAATCCATTGAAAATCATAGCTGAATATAATGCCTTGAAAAGGAATCCTAATGAGTCTGTACAAGACTTTACAGCTAGATTCAATAATATTTATGATTCTATTCCTAAAAATATCAAGCCTCCTCCAGGCCTTGATTTACTTCATTACCCTGATGGTTTCGATCTTGAAATGGGTTACCAGCTGAGAAAAATAAATCCAATGACTCTTGAAGGAATGTAGAGAAATGTAGTGAGCATGGAAGCTAATTTGATTATCAAAAATTAAAAAATCAAGATAGAGAAAAGGGTCACTATCAAGGAAGAAACATCTACTTCATCCGATCGAAATCTCGACACCTTGATCAAAAATACGAAGAAGGTGATGGATAAAATTTGCATCACTGATAGACAAGTTAAACCCTCCTTTTGAAATCTCAATTTAAGCGGTCAAAATCAGCGGCCTCAATACATGATCAAGAAAAGGGAAAAAAGGGGTCAGGATCCACAAAATCAACATCAAATTCACACTCCATTTTGGCAAAACTACAGAAAAGGTCCTAATGAAGAATATGAAGAAGAGATTTCTCGCATGAATCATTTATTTTAGGAAAATTAGCAGCATATTTTCCTCACTGAAGAAGATCAGTTTTCTGCAAAAATTCATGCACCACATGATCATCAATATGTTTTTTCAAATGATGATATGTTATCAATACAAAAATAATATTACAAAAAGGGATATAAAAATTCTCTTACTCAAGTACATAGGCAGTTTATTTTTAGGAATAGGCATGTTCATATCATCTCCAATCAGAAAAATAGAATTCTCAAAGCGATACTCGTCATAAAGAGGTGACTACTTCAAATCAAAGAAAATATAAGGGACTTGTTATTCCTAGTCCTGCAAAAGGAAATGAGGCTTCTACCAACAATCATAAAAATATAAACAAATCCAAGATGGAGGACATAAGAGGGAAATTCTGCACAAATATCAGCTAGAGAAGAAAGATGCATCATCCAAAGAGGTAGAAAAACATTCTTCCCTTTTTAGTCTTCAAAATTAAATCTCTAAACTGAAAATCTCCATTCCTATAACTGAAGTAGTCAAGATTGACCAATATAATTTTCAAGTGGCCAAGTTTATTAGGGTATATAAGATGTCTGATATAGCTAATGTAAGTGATGATTGCCCATAAATTTTATTTGGTCCTACTGTTGATGGTGATTTAGAATATAGTGAGGTCCCTCCATTCTATATTAGCCTCAAAATCCATGATTTTATCCTCCATAACACCATGATTGATTACGTAGCATATCATAACCTTATGCCCAAAGCCATGATGGAAATATTAGGCATAGATATCACAAGACCTTACCATGAAATTTATTCATTTCGTTCAGGTACAATAAAATGTCTTGGCCTCATTAAAGATCTAGTTGTGTCTTTAGAGAAAATATAAGCCAATAATTTCCTCATGGATGTTGTTGTGGCTGATATCCCTCCTAGATATGGAATTTTTCTCTCCTGATCATGGGGAGAGAAACTTAGAGGCACCTTGCAGCTTGACTTTTCATATGCTACCATACTAGTCTTTGGTCAACTCAGAAAGATATAAAGGGAAAGTAAAATGAAGTACATGATCAGTAGCATAAAAAAGCCTAATAATTACCCTATACATGTTTTTCAAATAGATTTATAATCTTTTATCTTATTCAACGATTACTGTTCAACATTTTCAGAAATTTTGATTGAAGAAATACATAAATTTCTGAGTTTTCAAATTATGTTTTAGAAATTGAAAATGGAAAAAATCAAGAAAAGATGTCAATTGGTTTGGAACAAAGAACATCAGCCCAAAAAAGAGATTAAATAGTGAAAGGCACAAATATTTTTGGTACAACAGAACTTTCTCAAGAAGAAGTAAAGTTCAACGATCTGATTTGCAGCATCCCAATGAATAAAGTGGTTTGTGGACCATGGACTTTGATGGAGACTTGGGTAAAGAAGGGGTTGGAATTAGAGTTTGGATTCATAGCCCTATAAAGTGATCTCTTAAAATTCCTCCTAATGTTCGAATGACCTCTTACAAGTTAGCATTCGACTATTCCAACAATGAAGAAAAGTATGAGGCTTTGATAGTCGGTTTGAAAATTATCAAGAAGTTAGGTGCCAGGAAAATTTATGTGTATGGTGAGTCCGAACTGGTTATAAAAAAAGTCAAAGGGGAATACTAGCACAGGCATCTTAGGGTGCAAGCTTACCGAAATAAGGTACTATATACCCTCAATAATTTTATTGAGTAAACATTGTTATTGATCCCAAGGGACAACAATGTTATTTTTTATTCTCTTGCCACCTCGGAAAACATGTTTAAAATTCCATTGTATCCCAATAAGAAGTATGAGATAAACGTCAAATATCACCCTGTTGTTCCAGATAATGTTTAGTATTTTCAAGTCTTTGAAGATGACAAATAGATCAACAACTTCTTGCATATGGAAGAGGAATTTGTGAATTTAGAAATGGATGACCAATTTTCTGAAAATGACCAAGAAGTGCATGCAGGAGAAATGAAAGTACTTTAGCTGAAATATGAATCCATTCCTAGAGGTCTTGTGCCTTCGGAGAATATTTTTTATCAAGATGATGTTGCACGCAAACAAACCATGTTGCTAACAAAATTAGGAGTAGAAGATCTTAATCTTGGCACTCCTGAAAAACCCAAGATAGACAAGATTTTAAAATCCTTAAGCCCAGAGATGAAAGGTAAATATGCAACAATCATGTCTCATTTTGCTAATGTTTCTGCATGGGAGTATTCAGACCTAAAAATTTATGATAAGAGTATAATTCATCATAATATTCCTTTGAAATGAGATCAAAAGCCTCTCTGCTAGAAATTGAGGAGAATGAATCCCAAGTTGTTGCCCTCCATTCAAAAGAGGAAAACAAGCTATTTAATTATGGTATTATAGTTCCACTTCGCTTCTCAAAATGGATGTCTAACTTAGTGCCAATAAGGAAGAAGACCAGATAAATTCCCTTGTGTATATATTTCAAAAATCTGAATAAAGTGTCGCTGAAATATAATTGCCCACTACTAAAGATGGACCATATTCTGCAAAAGGTAGTTGTATCTTCCATATTTTAATTTCTGGTCCATAGATACCTCTGGGTATAGTCAGATTTTAGTCCATCCAGATGATTAGGATAAAAAAACCTTTACAAAACCTTGGGGTGCCTTCATGTACACCAAAATTCCCCTTGGATTGAAAAATGTAGGAGAGAATTTTCAGTGAGCGATGGAAACTAATGAAAAGGATGTCTTCTTGGTAATCTATCTTGATGATATCATAGTTTTTTACAAACCATATGAGAAATACTTGTAGCACTTGAAAACAGGTTTTCAGAGATGTAGGAAATTTGGCATATTGTTGAATCCTAAGAAGAGTTTGTTTTCTATGGAGTAAGGAAAATTGTTGGGCCATATCATTTAAAAATAAGACATACGAATAGATACTACAAGAATTGAAGTGATTTATATCTTGTACTATCCTAGAAGAAAGAATTAGATTCATCCATTCAATGGTAAAATTAATTTTCTGAGAAGGTTTGTTCCCAATCTTGCTGAAAACTTGAGGAAAATTACTGACATGCTGAAGAAAGATAGTGAAGTAAAATGGTCTGAGGAAGCAAAGAAGTCTATCAATCAAGTTAAATTTTATTTATCTCATGCCCCTATTCTTATTAGTCTAGATTACACACTTGATTTCATCATATTTTTCTATTTCTTTAGAGCATACTCTAGCTATTGTCCTCATGCAAAATAAAAATTAGAAAATAGAGCAACCCATTTATTTCTTCAATAGAACTATTAGAGGTGTAGCCTTGAAGTAAAATATCATTGAAAAAAAGGCGTTAGTGCAAGTTAAATCATTGAAGGACTTTCGAGTCTATATTCTTCATTCTGATGTGATTGCATATGTTCCAAACATTGTTGTCAAAGATGTGCTTACACAGAATGATCCCAAAGGTCGACGTGGAAAATGGATTTTTGCTATGTTAGAGTATGAATTGGAGATCAAGCCTACAAAAATGATCAAGGGAAAAGGCTTGGAAAATATTATGGTGAACTCCAATATTCATGTTTTAGACATCAATTTTATTATTGCATTATCTGAAGAGAAAGAGGTTTTTTCATTACCTCAGGTATCTGAAATCTTCATTTCATCACCATGGTACACTGATATTGTTTATGTTTTGCAACACTTGAATCCTCCTCATCGCTTCCCTTGTAGTAAAGGTAGATATTTGAAGTTGATGGATCTTAAGAATTGCGTATTTAACAATGCTTTGTATTGGAAATATTTGGGTGAAGTATTGTTGAATTGATTGCTAGAAGAAGAAGTTGAAAAAGTAATGAATGAATTTAATAAAGGTGACTGTGGTGGTCATATTTTTTGGAAGACTACAACAAATAAGATTTTGAGGGCTGGCTTCTATTGGCCAAGTTTATTTTCAGATGTGTATAGTATTTTCATGAGTTGTCATCAATGTCAATTATTTTAAGGAAAAAGAAATCTTTTGTCGCTGCCCTTAAAACCCATCATAGTTCAAGCCCCCTTCTAGCAGTGGGGTCTTGATTTCATTGGAGAAATCCATCCTCCTTCATCATCTCAGCATAAATGGATACTCACTACCACTGATTACATCACAAAGTGGATTGAATCCATCCCGATGAGGAAAGCTACAAATACTATCATCATTCAGTTTTTGGAAAGAAATATCTTGTCTCATTTTGGTTTCCCACAGAAAATTATTACGGACAACGCATCCACCTTTAAGTCTAAGAAAATGATTGAATTTTATGATAAATATTACA
Organism: Pinus albicaulis; assembly: GCA_034641835.2. Lineage (NCBI taxonomy): Eukaryota > Viridiplantae > Streptophyta > Pinopsida > Pinales > Pinaceae > Pinus > Pinus albicaulis. The sequence goes on along the minus strand of CM076577.1, from coordinate 15,159,314 downwards.
TAATACTTTGTCATTATAAAACATATTATCCTCAAGGAAATGGGTTAGTTGAATCCTCAAACAAATCATTGGTGAATATAATTAAGAAGTTGCTGCAAGAGAACAAAATAAATTGGCACAAGAAGCTCATAAATTATCTATGGGTAGATAGAGTTATCACGAAGAGATAAATTAATATTTCACCTTTTCAGCTTGTGTATGGTTCTGACACATTGTTTCCCACTTCTTTAGCTATCCCAGTGATGAAAATTCTACAAGAGATCGACAGTGAACCAAATGATATCCAACGAAGAATCAATCAAATGATTCATTTACAGGAGAAATTAGAAGAAGTCTTCAATCATACTTCAAAACTTCAAGAGAAAATCAATAAAGTCTATGATAATAAGACCAAAGCTGATGATTTCAAAGTAGGAGATGTTGTTCTTCGATGGGATGCCTTGAATGAAGACAAAGGTAAGCATAGTAAGTTTGATAATATATGGAAAGTTCCATACAAGATCACAAAATTTAGAGGTAATAAGGCATTCTTGTTGGAAGACCTTTATGGGCAATAAATGTTTGGAGGACCATTGAATGGTAGGTTCCTCAAACACTACCTTACCTAAGTTTGAAGAAAAAGGTTCACTTTCATTGTAAATGGAACTTTTATTTGTTGTAAAAAATAAGGATTTTTTGCAAAAATTTGAAGCCTGAGGAGAAGGCCATGAGACTTATATGATCAACTAATATTTTTATTTCAAAAAAATCCAAAAAATTTAGTTATTTTTTGAGCAATGTTTTAGTTTGTCGAAGTCATTTCAGTTTTTAGTTTTGAATCCTTTTCCAAATGGATAAGGCTACCTGATCTACAGTGTTATTGACACCTCCTAAATGAGATTCCATCCCTAGTTGGATCCTATGTTAGTTTCCAATATTCAGTGATTAATATGTACTCTTCCAAATTTGTCTAGTAGTGGTCATAGGTCAAAATTTTCCATTCCCAAGTTAGTTTTGAAATAAAATTTTTATCACTGGATATGTCTAGGTCTTTAAAATATAATCCCTTCAGTTTATTCATGTTTATTATCATTTCATAGGTCATCCCCTTTATTTTCATCTAGAGCATTAGGTCAATTTTCCATGTTTTCACCTAGGCCAGTGTTTAGGTGTCTTTCATTTCACCTCCATAAAAGTCTAAAATATGTCATATAAAAGGAAAAAATAAGGGTTATTCACTTCCATCATAAAAATTCATCCTTAAAAGGGAGTTAGCTTAGGTAGGTGAATAAAAAAGAGACAATTTGTCTTCTATCAAAATATTTTTTCATTGTCAAATTATTCAAAAAGAAAAAGTGGTCTTTAAAAAGTCATGTTTTCACTAAATGACAAAAAACGTGTTTTTATTGATGTTATAAAAAGGAAAAAGTGATTTATTTCACTCATTTTTTCTTCCCTTGCTCAATAAAGTGCATCTCTCACCTTTATAGTACCTTACCATTGCCAAAGGTGGAAGAAAACTAGAAAAAATTGAAAGAAAATCCAATCTGTGACATTTTTGAAGGAGCAATGCGACGTTTCTAGGTCAGCGTGATGCTTCTAGGTATTGGTGCTATGCTTCTAAGCACACGGTACATTTCGGAAAACGAGTGCTACGTTTCTGCATATCAGCCTCCAAGCCATATTCTTAAGTTTAAAAACCTCTGTCCAAACCTCATCTGGCTTCCAAAACCAGTAAGTTGACAATATAAATCCTTCTTCAAGTCAATTCATGATTGTATAAGTGTTTTCAATCCTTAAGGTTTTTCTCTCCTATTCTCTAGGGTTTACCCTTTCTTAATTAGTTTATACCATTGGAGACCCTTTTTCCTAACATCTAAACTTCCATTTATCCTTTAAAATATCTACCAAAACACCTCCCATTACTCACAATCTCCTTTACCCTTCTTCCATCATAACCCTAATTCCTCACTACATTTCCACAGAAAATTTGTAAAATATTTTTGTTTTCGTATTTTGACCCATCTCCCCATACCTATTTCAAGTAATTCCACCTGTATCCTTAAGCTAACACATTACCTTACTATCTCAAATTTTTGGGGAATTTTCCTCAACCTCCTTATACCTCATCACAACCCCTAAAACTACCCTATCCATATCCCCTGTTTTCCAAAATTCACCATGGCTACCCACTCATTTCATATAGAAGGGTTTGATTGTGTTCGTAATTACTATGGAGACTAAAAATAAAGCTCACAAGTGAGGTAACCACTCGAGATTTGAGCCATACACATTGCAAGAACTCAATGCCTCACCATATGCTAAGAGATGTTTTGAAAACACTCGATGTCTGAGATTTTTTGAGAATATCATGGAGGTAGGATGACATGACCCATTGGCTAACATTTTTTCCACCATTGTAGGTATTGAATTCAATCTATCAGCAAAGGCCATCACTTCAACAACAAGGATTCAAAATGAAGGAGAATTATGGTTCAAAGGCATCGAATTGGACCTTGAAAGCTACCCAAGGTTCCTTAAACAACATTGCAGAGATGAACTTCAATATGTTTTCCCTTTTAGACATCTACTTGATAATTATGCCCATTTAATGAAGCTCATCATGAATTATTTTACATGTGAGGGAAGATTTTCAAGATTGTACCAATACCATGTTAGGTTACTAATGCACTTCACAGCTACGAAATCTCTCAATTTGTCAAAATCTTTATTCAAGAGTTTGGTGAAGATTGCATAAAAAGTACAAAGCAAAGGTATAAATCCTCATCCTAATTTATTTCATCATGGTTTGGTTAAGATGATTTTTTCACACCATCTCTTAGCAAACAACGTGACTTGGGAGGTTTTCATGGAGAAGGAGCATCAACTCCTACTACTAGCCCACCCATTGTTCATACCACAATATCAGTATAGCCAAAGGAGGTTTGATCTTCTAGTAGGAAGGCTCAGATTTCAAAAGCACCTAGGCTTAATATTACTCAAACCTATGAGAAGTGAAATAGGATGGTTTTTTCTCCCAATACCAGTAGAGGTGTATTGGCACCTGAAACTACACCTAAGAAAAGAAAAAAAATGGATCAATCACCTAGCAATGATGGTGAGTCACCATTGCAGCAACATGATGAAAATGTGCCCCTAGAAGTTTACATTGTAGAGAAGGTGAAGGATAAGTCATTTGAAGAAATCATAAAGGAGAAATATGATGAAATATAAGAGTTGAGGGAGGTTTTCTCAATTGCAAATTATGAGATCACATTCCTATAGCAAGAATATAGCAAGAAAATATTCAGTTAAAGGTGAAACTTCTTGTCCAAGACAAACCTAAGGCACATGTTGATGCATATAAAGGAAATGGAAAAGAGATAGTATATGATGATCAGTTGGAAGATGCAAATGTTGGAACAAAAAGAATAAGCCCAAGGATAAGAGGCCTCAAGAAGGCGCTTCAAAGAGAGAGAATCAACAGCTCCTAAATCAGGTTGGGAGACTTTTGATGAGTTACTTCTTGATGAAATAAATCAAGATAGAGAGTATTGGATTGAGAAGGCTAATGGAAACCTTGAGAATCTTCCGAGTAAATATAAAAAGAATAATAATATTCACAGACATATGGCCAATCACTAGTGCGCCAGGAACAAAATTTCTCAAATCAAGCTTAAACAAGTGAAGAAAAATCTCAAAGAAGCTCAAATGAAGCTCAAGGAGAAGGAAAAATTAGACCTCCCTGATGAGGCATCCATGGATGTTTATACCATCCTCCATAGGTGTTATAGAACAAATTTTGGTCAATTTTGAGCACTTTTTGTATTTCTGGTGATTTTTGAACAAATCTGGAAATTTTGTCTCAACACAATGCTTTCTCCTAGAGCTTCCAAATCATGTTTTTCTTACAGGTATGGCTACATATTGATTAGTACTTTCCATATCTTGAGTTATTTTTTTTCCATTAAAATCTCTGGTTTTGAATAAGAATGTAAAAAACTACCTCATTTCTATGCTTCTACCACTGTTTTGGACTAGGCACGGCGCTTCTGGAGTGCGCTTCTAGAGTGAGGTTTGGAAAAACCACTTTTGGAGGCCTTCCTGTGGGTGTTTTCCAAAATTTCAAAGTGGTTTAGAAACTAGACTCATAGGGATACTCAAAACAATTTCTGGTTTTCATGTGGGTGCTCCTAAGTGGGTCAACATCAACGCTGAACTGGCGCGATGCTTTTCGAAAACTAGAGCGACATTTCTTCTATAGACACGACGTTTCTACATAGGACTCCTCTCAAATAGTTTTCATGCTCAGAAAATTATAGAAATTCAATGCTAGTTGTCCCATGCGGTGGAATTTGATGTGCTTGAGTTTTTTTTTTCCTCTATAATGAGGAAACCTGTAATTTAATGGAGGGGACACACACTCCTAGTCCTTAGCTAAATTTCAGAGATAATTTTATAACTTCCCTAGATTTTAGGAAGTGACTCATCGGATGTAATTATGATTATTTTTGGATATTATTTTGACCCTACGAGGTTTCATGAGATCGTTTTTCTATAATTGATCCACCTTAAGTATTTTTACAGGTTGGATATTTGTTATTTGCAATGGAGGTATCGTACAAGCTTTTGTTAATGAAATCAAAGACAATGTTGTAGACATAGTGTTGAGATTCCAATGGTATGTGTTTCAGCATTTGTTTTTCTCTGTAAACATAACATGTTGAATGTTATGTTATCCATATTTCACACATATTATTATTTATGCTAAGTATTATCAGTTTATTGATAGAAATCATGCTTTACATGCTTTGTTTCTTATAAGATTTTCATGAAATTGTCTCTGCTCTTCTGATGAATGAATTCAGTTTAATGCTCATTCTGATTCCCTCTCAATTCACTTTATACACGATGAAAAATTAAGCATGATTCTTAGCTTACCTACCTAGCGTCACCCTTACCTCTTCAATTAAACCTTTGAATTCAGACCAAAACCCTAGAACTAGTTTCCTAAATGTCATTTCCATCTAGAAAAACTCCAAACAAACAAAAACCATAATCTATTGAGCATCATAACTAGCCTAAAAATTCATATCCAACCATCTATTTGGCTTAAAAGTGAATATTAGAGAGCTATATCTAGTCTTGGTAGGGCTAGCTACCTGACCTAAAGGTTGGTTTGTGGTTACCTTACTTCAACTCCATTCTCAGCCTTGGGAAGCAGGGGGGAGTGATAATAGTTTTGGCGATGTTGCCGGGGAGCGATTGCAAAAACTTCCCTGGGAAAATTTATTTAGTTCACTGAAGGTTAGACTTGTGGGTGACAAGTTCTGACATTAAAAGAAGGCCAACTCTGTAGAGTTGAGCCAAAGTTGAACCTATTATCACTACCCTGTTATCATGAGAATGATGATCCTTGGATTCCTCCCATCTTGCATTGAATTAATTTGTTGATTAATAATTTTGTTAAAATAAATTTTCACCGTATCAAATTAAATATGGGGGTTGAAAAGAACCTTATGTTGAAGAATCAATGCAGATGTGTATTATGGTTTGATTCTTCGATCTTGATAATTACTTGTGATTATGTTTCCTTCTTTTTCTCCTTTATTATCTTATATTTCATCAAGAAATTACCATATTATGTGTATATGAATATAAAAAAAAGAGACACAAGATATAGGCACTATGCCAGGGCAAAACCCCCCTCGATGGGAAAACCCAATCAAGATAATTCTTCCTTTCAATATTATTCTTTAAGACTCTTTGCCCTAGACATGAGCCAAAATTTCCCTCCATATCAAGTCATCCTTCCAAATCTTTGACCTTGCAGCAACACTTCCAATCTTCTAGCACCTTCACAGATTTAAAGCATCGACAACATCCAAAATTTAGAGACTTTGATTTCCCAAGAGAGACCACAAAACTGAGATATTCCTTCACCAAAATTTTTATTTTCTCTTTCTCATTCTCTTAGAACCATCTCACACTTATTTTTCTTCCTTCTTCAATTCACACATTTTTCGTTGTTGCAGTGAATTGCAATGAATGAGTGAGAAAATGAATTCAATCTCCTTGCATTTATAGCCTTCTGATGTGGTCAAGTTCCTCCCTTTGAGGAAAACTTGATCTCCTTAAGTATGATTTGACATGGAGGGTTACTAGACCACTTTTGACACAAAAACAAAACCGATTACATGATTCAAAATCCCAAGGAGGGTAAATATAAATCTGTAATGACTAACATAGAAGTAAAAAATTGGGACCTTATACTAGATATGACCCAATAATGAAACCCATGCTTTAATAATTCATTTAATAATAAAAATAAATTTCAAAATGATAATATAATTTAATTTAATTTTTTTCTTTTGATGAGTACAATATATATAAATTATGAATATCAAACCTAGTTACAATCTTCAACACTGCCTCTCAACTAGGGAGGTATTCATAATATACAATGGGAATATATCAAACTATATGAAATTATGAATACATTAAGGAACCACAATTCCATGGACTAGATTCCTGACTAGGGAGATCTATCCATTTGGTCACTCATCTCTTTAGGCACCGTAATGCCATGGACTAGATTCCTGACCATGGAAATCTATCCATTTTGGGACTAAGGTGGAATAAATATTTCAGCCTATATAGGTACCATCATGCTTACTTACTAACCACAAAGCTAGGGAACTACCAGATTCCACCCTACCTACCATACATCAACATAAGGTGTTGACCCTAATGTATTTCCAGGAAATGCTTCACTTGCAAATACTTAGCATATATCTTCTAGATCAATAATATTAATACAATTACCAATGTTTACTAGACCAAGCTTGTCTCTTAGATATTCAAAATTCTTGTTAGGAAGAGCCTTTTTTGGTATTTCAGCCACCTGTTAATCTGTCAAGACATACTCCAGCTTCACGATCCCATCTTGTACCAAATTCCTAACGAAATGTTATTTATTGCTGATGTGATTTGTCCTGGAATGAAACACGAGATCTCCAGACATATTAATGCAACTTTGATTATTACAATTGATTATAGTAGGAATTAGAGTACTTTTGAGCAATTATGTCAAAATATTTCTTAATCATACAACCTCCTTTCCTACTACACATGAGACTACATATTCATCTTCAACACTACTTACAGCAACAGAATCTTGATTTCTAGTCATCCATGATAACATAGCAAACCCCAGGCTTGAGCATCCACCAGTATTAATTCTTCCATATGACTCATTTCCACCCCAGTTATAATTAGAGAAGCCAATTATATTAACTTCCTCACTCTTGTATTTTAGGCAGTGATGTATAGTACGACGAAGATATCTTAATATGTGTTTGGCAGCTATCCAATTTTCATGATGAGGTTCCAACTGAAATTGACTAAGGATTTTCATAGAAAAAGAATATATCTATCCTAGTGTTTACCATATATATTAGGGAGCCCACCAACTATCAATAGGAGGTTCGATCCATGAGACTTGAGGCAGAACCTTGTAACTTCTTGAAGTTTGTGATCATAGGAGTAGTCATGGGCTTTGAGTCCATCATCTCAAATTTTTGCAACATATTGATAATGTATTTTCCTTGCCCCAAATATATTTCCCTCAGTTTATACCATACTTTGAGACCTAGGTAGTAATGCATAAGTCCTAGATCCTTCATTTCAAATTTGGTTGCTAAAATTTTCTTACATTCTTCAATTTTGTGCTCCACACCTATGATGAATAAATCATCCACATATAGTAGAATAATGATGGGTTCATTATTCACGACCTTGATATAGATATTTGGATCATAAGTACCTTTCATGAACCCATTTCTTACGATATTTGCATCCATACTTGCATACCATGCTCTAGGAGCTTGCTTTAAGCCATATAGGGATTTGTTAAGTTTTCAGATGTGAGAGTCCCTGCTATTTACTTTGAAACATTTGGGTGGTTCAATTTATACTTCCTCATCAATGGTCCATTAAAAAATTCAATATTCACATCAATTTTATGGATATTCTAATGGTATTATACCTTGTTGTAGGTGAAACATTTTATTCATAGTCATTTCATTCCTTTTGAGAGAAGACCCTTGCAACAAACCTTACTTTGTACTTGTCTGTGCTTCCATAAAAAACTTGCTTAATTTTGTAGATCAATTTGGATGTGACAACTAATTTGTCACTAGATCTAGGAATGATCTCCCAAACCCCATTCTTCATAATGGATTGGTATTATTCTTGCATCTCCTTCTTCCAAACATCATGTTGAGCAACCTCTTAAAATGTAGATGGTTTAGCTTGAATGAGATTTATCTTGTAGGCAACATATCCAGGGTATCTATTTGGTATTTTACTTTCGCTGGAGGCTCCTATGGGAGCTTCATGTCCTTCAACATATTGTAGAGTATATTTTAACCAAATTGGCCCTTTCCTTGTGTTTGTGACGACCATAGGTTGAATAGTCTCACTTGGTCCTTCTTCTTCTTAATTTATAGTGGGATCTTCATGATGTAGATCTTCTTCTTCGAATATGGGAGATTATTCATCATGAGAGCCTATGGGAATATCCTTGGAATTCCTGTAGGCTTGGCTCTCATCAAATATGAAATCTCTACTTACTTCGATGTTCCTTATTTCTTTTATGTAGATTATGTATGCCTTTGAGGAGAGACTATATCCAATGAATATTCCTTTGATACTTGTAGAATCCAACTTCTTTCACTTATCCCTTGGAACATTGAAGTATGCAGGGATTCCAAATATTTAGAGGTGATCCGCACTCAGTTTCTTTCCTGTAAACACTTATTAAGTAGTTATGTTCTTGATACTTCTAAGAGGAATTATATTTTGTTTGTACATGACTTTTTGGAATAGGGTTTCCAACAAGCTGTGAAATTGGTCCGATTTTGCATATTTTTTATTATATTTAGTCTAGCACCATGGTTTTCAGAACATAGGAAATATTAGGGAAGATTGTTATAAATAGAGTGACATTTTGGATTTTAGGTAGAAGATAATGAGGAGATATTGATATGAATTGTGGTTTAGTAGATCTATTTGGGTTTTTGGGTGTTACACCATTTTTTGGTCATCTAACCTCTTATCATTAGATGGACCCAAGTACACCATGTAAGACCAATTTTACCCTATGTAAAATTTCTTTCACTATGTAAAATAACTTAATAAACCACATTTATTAGGTTTTTTAAGGTCTAAACAGGAAACCCCAAAAGGAAATATTAAACAAACCCATATTTGTTTGATTTTCCTCATGGAATAATTAATTAAACCATAATTTAATTATTATTCCTAGTCATGTTTAACCCAAAACAAAGAAATTAATTAGATAAACCTTTATTTATGTTATTATTTTCTAGGAATAATTATTTAAATATTATTTAGATAATATTCCTTGTTAAATATGACCAAATCACCCACAAATAATTAAATAAATCATTATTTATTTGATTATCCTTCAACCACTTCCTTAAAAAGATAAATAAATCATTTATTTATTTATTATTGACAAATAAAGGGATTTGACCCAAGTCAAAAACTTTTTCCCTCCAACAAATATAATAAAATATTCCATAAAAGGTGGATCCAGATTTGGTTAACATTATTTTAATCATGCACCAAGATCTAGAATGACCCAATATTTTGTTATAAATAGGAGGGTTTTTCCTACCATTCTTCACCTTTTGTTGCATATTAGATCACTCTGGATCTAAACTCTTGGTCTGACTTTGAGCCATTATCATTGTCATATTCTCCATTATTTGCTGTGTGAGCTCCCTTTGAGCTCTATCTTTGTCTGGATTTTCTACACCAACAGGAGAGAGAAATTCTAAATCTGAAATGCTAAGGACTTCCAAGAACCCATCCCATTGAGGAGAATTGGAAACATATTCTTGTTTTCCTCCCAGGTGCCCTGAATACAAAAAATTCTTTCAAAAGTTGTTCTTGTCTTGTCTATTGGATATATGGAGCAAACCCTTCTTTTTACTGCTTAATGTCTTTCTATGCATAGATCTAGTTTTTTGCAGCTCTTGTCTTGATCAATTAACTGCAGATCTGAAGATATTGGCAGCCACATTTGATGTTAGGGATATTATTTATGCGTAGCTAAAGTGGTATTTTTTCGCGCACTTCGACAAAGGATTCATACTAACAATTGTCGACTCCACACAGGTTTTCAATTACGACTGCTGTCGTTTTTCATATTCCTACATATCTAGCTACTTCAGACCCTAGGGTTTCTTTTCAGCTTTTTGTTTTTCCTATTTTCATGGTGTTTTTCCCCTATAAAACCCTCAAACATTAAAATTTCTAACTTCCGCGTGTTTCTGGCCCTATTGCGCAGGTGACAGACATCAGCCGCAACTGAGACGACAACTTTTCTATAAATCTGCCGCCGGGACACCCGGAGCTTAAGGTTGCACTTTTAAGCCCATAAACTATGACCTGGACCTCCAGGTCACACTTTTCAGCCCATTTTCTGTGACCTGCACTGAAATCAGGTCAGAACCTGCGACCTACCAATTTATCTGTTGTTTTTCTGCAATTTTTCTGGGTTTTTCTGAAGCTTCTGTCAGGGTTTTCCAGCCTCTGTCTCAGCCCGTTTCGACCTGTTTCTGACCTTTTTTGCTCATCTAAGTGGGAACATAGCCCCCTAGGGCTTCAGTACCCTCCACTTTTGGTGGAAGAGTTTTTATCTGTTTCAGGTCTGTTTTTTCAGAGTTTCAGCCCCCCTTTTTCCAGATCTGATACCTCCTTTTCAGACCTCTTCTAATCATCTCTTCTCCCTTTCAAATCACCTCCTAAAGATTTGTTTGGATCTAATTTTAGGGCCTCCTCCTTGACCCTTCTTCTTTTTGCTGATTTCCTCCTTTTTTCCAGCCACCTTGCCTATGCCTCTTGGCTGTGATCTGCACCTCTTTTCAGTAGCTTTTCCCTTTAGATCCCTGTCCCTTTCGACCCTAGATCTATTGGCCTTTTTTTAGTGTGTTTTGAATATATTTTTTCCCTCTCTTAGATTAGTTTTGAGAGACCTGCCTTTTTGGGTTGAATCGATGCAATAGTAGCTGTTAATTTTCTGTTATTTCCACATTATATATTGTTTTTTCAGCATTATTTTCAGTTATGCAGCACACTTTTTCTCTTGCTCTCAAAATGAAAAGGGTTTAAAAATTAAAATTAACGCACGCCACACACTCGCCCTAAGCGAAGAAGAGCCTGGTTTACACCGCCAGGCAAAGACTTTAAAATCAATTGACACTGCACCTTTTTTCCCTTGTTTCGACATTGTAATCACTTGATTCTACGCCTCCCTACCTCTACCGGTCATTCTTCTTCCCCTCGTACCGTGTTTTTGTTTCCATCATTGCACCCCCAAGGCGCGCTTCCCGGAGACTTCTTGGCCTTCACCCTTAGTTTCTGGTCGATCGACCTGCTCCGTCCTGCCGTCGTCGAGCCAGTCCTTCTCCGAGTCCGCATTCCGACTCCTCTTCTGATTCATTGGGTTCTCCTTTCATTTCTGGTTCTCCCCCTGTCACCTTCACTATGTATGGTCCAGGGCCTAACGCTAACGGAGCTCCCGGCCCTAATGCCGGAACTACTACTAGCGGAACCGCCACAGGAACTACCTCGGCCACACCCTTGCTACCGTACATCGCAGGCCTCAGCCTCCCCGATTTCAATCAGTTGATCAATGACCCTATCCGCCACGATGTTGGTTGGCCTGATATGCCAACCAAGCTCCCCTCCGACATCCCTAAGTTCGAAGGCCTTGCTGGAGAAGATCCAACCAACCATGTCTGATCTTTCCATATGTGGTGTTCCTCCAATTCCATTACCGATGATTCCATCCATCTTCGGTTGTTCCAATGCACGCTTACCGACAAAGCTTCTAAATGGTATGTTGACCAAGCCACCTCTTCCCATACCACCTTTGGGACCATTACCCAAGCCTTTTTATCTTATTTCCAGCTCCCTCTCCAATACAATACTGGTACGGAGCTTTTTACCTCTTTCAAGCAAACCTCTTCGACCCGCCTTTCCACTCATGTCCAGGAATGGCGACGAAGACAAAGCTTATGTCGAGCTCCCCCCTTCGAAGATCGGGTTTATATGGACTGGTTCCTTCGCACTCTCTTAGCTCCCATTGGCAAAGATGTCACCTCCCATTTCCCTCAAACCGAAGAAGCCGCCCTCCAAATAGCCTTGAAATATGACCTGATCTATGCTCAGTCTGGTTATGTTTATACCGTCCTTCCTGACCTCCCCAGGCCCAGAGGCGCTAATGCCCCGGGGGCATCTCATTCCGCCGACGGTATCGTTGGAGCCCTTTCTCATCCGTATGCTCAACCTCCTATGGGCTATGGTCTCCTTAGGGAGGGCCGCACCCTCTAGCACACTTCTCCCCCCTCCGTAGCATGCATCTGCAGAGGCATGCCTCATCCTTTACCCAACCTCCTCGCTACCTCAATGTTGCCCAACCCAACCATTACCCTTATCCGGCGACTGCTCCGCCCACTCTCCTCCAAAGACATGCGCTTCCATCTCCTTGCCCTCCAACCCCCGCAATGAAGACTTGCCACCCCCTCCAGGGCAAGTATTTGCACAGCAGGGCGCGACTAATCCCCCTTCTTCTCAAAGAAGGTGGAGAGGCAATCCAAACCAATCTGCCCCTGGTACTCGTGGACCCAATCCTCAAGGTATTGACCCTAACACTGCTAACCAGCAACAGGGCACTCATCCCAAGCCGGACAGGCCTCTTCGCACAAATAAGCCTTGTTCGTGTTGCGGTGTTTATGGTCATTACACCCACGATTGTCCCCTCTTACCACATATGCGGCAGATGTGGGAGTCTCAAGCCACATTACAGGGACAACATGCTTCCCCTCTTGCTCCCCCTAATGTGGCCACTACTCAACTAGCTGTGTTTACTGATACTTTCCCTCAGCAAGGATTTGTGGCTACCCAACCACCTCACGGACAGGTCGCCACTCCACCTTCCTTTTCTGGTTCCTCTGATTACCAGATCCTCATGATGAACTCTGATCCATCCCCTCTCATCGACCTTCACCTTCAAACTCGGTCTCGCCAGTACCCCAAGCCTCCCACTCAGTCTGCCACCGAGTCCCCTTCTTCAGGTTCTACAGAGCCTCTTTCGACATCCAATGGCCCCTTAGATATCCCTCAACCCAAATTTGAGGTTCATACCAATATTCCTAAGGGACCATTACGTCGAAATGTTGCTTCTGGTCGAGCTGCTCATTCGTATAGCATAGTAGATGATTTGGCGCAATCTCCTGCTGCCATTTCCACATTGGAACTCCTCCAAACGTGCCCTTCCCAAAAGAAGGCTCTCCTATCTGCCATGGGCGCTGTAGATCCTACTGATGACCAAATGATTGTTTTTGACGCCCATCAATCAGAACATCCTCCTCTTCCTGCCTCCGTCGCCTTCCAAATCCTAGTAAAAATCTGGAATGCCAACGTTTCTCAGTGTATAATTGATGAGGGGGCATCCACCTGCATGATGTCTGCTTCGGTTTGGAAGCAACTCGGATCTCCTGATTTGGCCCCTTCCACGATCACCCTTCGAGTGTGGGACGGCCACGCCTCCCAGCCCATTGGCCTTTTTCGCAATTGTCCTATCACCCTTGCCGGTAAGACTATCTACGTTGACATCGAAGTCATCGACGCCCCTCTAGACTACAACATTCTATTGGGGTGAAGCTACACCTATGCCATGTCTACTGTCCCATCCGCGGTTTTTCTTAAGACGTCTTTTCCTCACAATGGAAAGATAGTCACCATTGACCAGTTGAATTACCATGAGCCACCATCTCAGACCTCCCTGGAGACGACCATCTCTTCTGTAACCAATAAGCAAACCATCGATTCCTTGACCAGTGTCTCCCCCGGTGTCTACAAAGATTCCTCCCTGCTTGGAACCTTTCATGGTCTCCCTCCTCCTCCTTTCTCTGATCCCAGCTTATCGAATGTTTACATGATGCAATCGTCTCGGGCTGCCCTTAAGCAACCCGCCTCGACTAGTCAGCAACCTCAGACGCAACCTCACCCACCACAACCCTCTCCTAGCCCTTCATCTCTGCCAGCCGGACCTTCTCCTTCTGGCCCTTCTCCTACAGCTGGTATCCCTGAACCCCTTTATCCCCCTGGATCGGTTCCCCCAAGCCTTAACCATCTTGGAGCCGTCCCTCCTGGTCATTATCCCGCTGGTCAGATACCTTTCCTAGCTCCCCCTCCTAGAGTCTATACGGTCCCCGTCATGGCCACCCTGTCTCTCCCTAACCTGACCCTGGGCATACCCGTCTGGTACCTTGACCCTCCAGCCGCTACCCCACCCGGTCACCCCAAACCCTACCTTTCTTTGACACCGGTTCAACCAGTCCCCTTCGCTTCCTCCGTTATCACTAGGCCCCCTGCACCTACCCACGACCCTGCCCCGGTGGTGACAACCCCAGGAAAGAAAGCCAAAGCTCGTAATGGGGAAAGAAATCAGGACCAAGCCGCCCTGACAAACGTTACCCCTCCTCGACCGCCAAAGCCCGCTATCTAGTGCGCTTTGTGCGATATTATCGGTCACGCCACCCATACGTGTCCTGAATTTCTGCACCTCAAGATCCTAGTCAACGAGACGTTTCCCGACTCTGATATCCCTGAAGTCTACGTCACTATCCCGGATTCTATCCCGAAACTCAAAACCTTGCGCACAAATCACCCTTGTGCTTTGTGCGATTTCCATGGCCATTACACCCACCTCTGTCCCCGCCTTGATGAGTATCATTCCTCCTTAGACACGTACCGCCAATTCAAGGCTACGCATGACAAGATACCTTCCCACTTGTCTGCAAGTTATACTTCGATAGGACCAGAGGATATTCCTACTCCCATTCACATTCCTCCTCCCGCTATCGAACCAACAGAGCCTTCGATCACCATTTTGTACCTATCGTCATCCTTGAGAGATAATTCACCTAACCTTCGACTTGCAGACACCCTCGGTTCCCCCTCAGTCGACCTTGGATCTGTCGACGTTGCACATGTGAGCCCTTCTCCTCAAGATGACTAGTCACACATCACTACATCATCGGGTGATCCTCCTTCCTCCAGTCTTCCCATCTTCCAGTCTGATGAAGACATTATGGAAGCCATGACCAACCCTGACTTTCCGTGGGATGATATGCACCATCGCGCATACTTCCTCCCACAGCAGTCCCATGACCAATATGTTGTGGAAACCAAAGACTTCATTCCCAATGCAGTTGATTGGTTCAAAAATCCCATCCCTGCACCTGATGCTTTCGAAGAATGAAACATGTCCAACATCTCTCCGACCATTAAAATTGACATTTCGGTCAAACCAAGAATCGAAGAATATATCACCTTGGGCGCCCAATGCACCCCGGAAGAAATCGAAGCTTACACTAAGCTTTTCAAAGGATTCCGCGATATTTTCTCCTGGTCCTACTCCGAAATTCTTGGGCTCGATCCCACCATCGTCGAGCATCATATCGACACGTGGCCCGATGCCAACCCAGTCCGCCAAAAGTTGAGACCCATTAATCCTTCCATACGTGATGCTATCAAAGTCGAAATTGATAAGCTCAAGCAAGCTGGTTTCATTTATCCTATTGAATACACCACTTGGGTGTCCAACCCGGTTCCCGTCCTCAAGAAACAAGGCACCATCCGTGTCTGCACGGACTTTCGCGACTTGAACAAAGATTGTCCCAAAGACAACTTCCCTACACCATTTATTGACCAAATCATTGATGAGTGTGCGGGGCATGAGGTTCTATCCTTTATGGATGGTTTCTCCGGATACAACCAAATCGTTATCCGTCCTGTTGACCAACTTAAAACTGTGTTCATCAGTCCGTGGGGAACTTTTTCTTATCGGGTCATGCCATTCAGCCTTAAAAACGCTGGCGCCACTTTTCAACGGGCCATGTCTTATTGTTTCCATGACTTAGCTCATATTATCCTTTCTTATTTAGACGACCTCACTGCGCGTTCTAAGCATCGGGCGCAGCACCTCCACGATCTGCGTACCGTCTTTCTCCTATGTCGCAAGTATAATATCTGCCTTAACCCATTGAAGTGCGTCTTTTGCATTCCCGCCGGCCGTCTCTTAGGCTTCATAGTGTCTAAGGATGGTATCACTCTTGACCCTTTGAAATTTCAAGCCATTCTTGAACTTCCCATTCCACGTACCCTACACCAACTCCAAAGTCTCCAAGGCAAAGCTAATTTTCTTCGTCGGTTCGTCCCTGACTATGCCACCACCGCACATGGTTTCCTTAGACTCCTCAGATCCAATATCCCATTTGTTTGGGATACCTATGCTCATGAGTCTTTCGATGCCCTCAAGCAGGCTCTCACATCCGCTCCCTTGATCCGCCCTCCCAACTTTGATCGGGACTTCATCCTGTACATCTCCTCTTCCACCTATTCAGTCGCTGGAGTCCTTATCTAGGAAGATGACAATGGTATCGAGCATGTGATCTACTACGTCAGTAAGAACCTAGTAGGGCCTCCTGTTTCCTACTCACAAGAAGAAAAACTAGCGCTGGCTGTTGTGTTCTCAGACCAAAAACTTCATCATTACATCCTCATGTGTTCCACCAAGGTTGTGACTAATTCCAACCCCATGGCTTTCCTATTGAGTCGCCACATCCTCACTAGGAAGTACACCCGTTGGGTCATCATCCTTCAAGAATTCAACCTCGAATTTGTCACACCAAAAAGTAAGACAGGTTTAGCCCTTGCTGAACTCATTTCTGAATTACCTACCGGAACACAAGATCCTCCAGTTAATGATGATTTCCCTGATGAGCACTTATTCATCATTACTTCGGACGATCCTTGGTACGGCGATATCCTCACTTACTTGCGAACCCAAAAATTCGCTCTTCACCTTGATCGTGATGCTCGACGACGTATCCGACACCAGGCTCCTCGCTACCTTCTTATCGGTGACGACCTCTATCGTCGCGGTATAGATACTGTCCTTCATCGTTGTCTCACGCACACTGAAGCTGAACAAGTCCTCAATGCCTGCCATAGCGGTGCTTGCAGTGGCCACCTCTCCGGTCTTGCTACTGCCCACAAAGTCATGCGCGCTAGGTATTTCTAGCCTTCCCTCTTCAATGATTGCATTGAAGCTGTCAAACACTGTTCCAATTGCCAACATTTCGCCCCTAAGGCGCGAGCTCCCCCAGATCCCCTCCATCCGGTCGTCTCAACTGGTCCCTTTTGTAAATGGGCCATCGACTTTATGGAGTGTCGCCCGCCATCCGCTGGTAACCATAAATATATCATCGTGGCGGTAGACTATTTCACAAAATGGGTCGAGGCTATGCCAACATTTAATAACACCGCAGTTACCGCTACCATCTTTTTATTTAACCACGTTATCGCTTGATTCGGGGTTCCGAAACAACTGGTCTCTGACCACGGCCGACATTTTGAAGATGAGATATGGCGTGAGCTATCCTCATTGTTGGGTTTTGAGCACCAATATTCCTCCTCCTATTACCCCCAAGGTAATGGCCAAGTTGAAGCAGTCAAAAAAATCCTCAAGACTATGCTTCAACGAACGGTGAATAAGCACAAAACCAACTGGCATCTTATGCTCTTCCCTGCTTTGTGGGCCTATCGAACTTCTGTTAAAACCGCCACCGGGTTTACTCCTTTCCACCTCGTTTTTGGAGAGGAGGTCGTCTTACCGATCGAGTGTGAAATTCCTTCCCTGCATCTAGCCGTTGAACTTCTCCCTGACACCCAACCTCTATAAAAGTGACTTATCATGCTTGAGCGTGCCTCCGAAGACCGTCATGTTGCCTTGCAAACCATGTAAGCGGCCAAGAAACGCACCAAAGCTCAATATGACATAAAATTCTAGCCTCGTACTTTTCACGAAGGTGACCTTGTTCTAGTTTATGACCAGGCCCATGATGTCCTTGGTCATGGGAAGTTCGACTCATTATGGCTAGGCCCTTACATCATCAGTAAGGATCTCGGTAAGGGGGCATACCTCTTAGAGGATTTCGAAGGCAATCCCATTCCTAATCCTCGCAATGCACTCTATCTTAAGAAATATTACCCTTAGCATTTCCCTTCTAAAATGCATGTTTTATTTTCTTTTAGATAGCCAGCATATTTTTCATTTTTGGGATTTGATACTTCACCAGGACACATTTTGTCCAAGACGGGTCCCTTCCCCTCTCATTAAAATCACATTTCTTCACTTACAACACTTGTACTTGGGGCACCACTTTGCCTCCTTGTACTCATGTTGTACTCATGTTTTCATGGTCCCCCATTGGACCTCTACTATGTGGCATCACCATCGAGTCGCCCTTGTGTAGAGCATCCAAGTGGAGTCATCATCGCATTCATGGAGTCTATCCCGAGTCCGTTTGTACCCCGCTCTAGTCCTCCATCCCTCATTGCTTGGTTTCTCTCTTGTGTCGCACATTATGGCCTTCAGTCCCACTGTCCCTTATCCCTGATGATATTGTGTCAGTCGCTGCCATGTCATTCATGCCCTTTATGCTCTAGCAAGGGAAGTCGTCCATTCGCTACTCAGTCCCCTCCATTCCACCATCATCATTGGTATTAATCTATCCGTCGCTCTACTATTTTCTCTCGTGCCTTAGTTGAGGATCTCTCCTTGCCTCACCTATGGCAGACCTCCTTCTGTCGACATCAGCTCATTCATTCCAGAAGCCAGGTCTAGAGGGCGGTGTACCTTGGTTCCAGCTTCCACTCCTGTTCGGTGCCTCAGATTAGGCAAAGGGATCTCTCATTTCCCTTTGACTTGATTGTTTCTCCACTCCAGCTCCTTTCAGCATGACTGAGATCCATATACTTGATGGTTCAGTGATGCAGCAATAGCTCTTGGTGATTCCCGGGTGTGTGTGAGATGTCTTAGCCCTCATGAGGGGGTGGCCCTGCAGGTAGCCCCCCACATGCCCGGATGACCTCTTCATTTCAGCCTTCGATGCAGCCCCATATATTTTATGATGTCGGCCTTAGCTGCTTGCAGCGCCTCTTTGATTTGCATGTATCAGTCAGATTTTGTGAGCCCTTCCCCGCTTATAGGGGGCATTCGGGTTGTATTTGTATCTCATGTACTTAGATATTATTGTATAAGTCCTGGATGTTATCCCAAGCATAGCATGTATGTGGGATCCTTCATTGTATTTTTATTTGGCTCATGTTTATGCCGACTGTACTTTATGGTTCGGTCCCTTGTTTACTGGACACACTATTCTTTTGTACTTTGTCTCGGCGGGCATAGGTATGCCTCCCCCCGCCGCCTTTAGCACAGGTACCCTCTCATAAAAAAGAGACTTGTTGAACCTGTGAGTCTCGTCTCCTCAGGGTCTAGTTCTTCAGCACACTATTCTACCTTACATTTCTCTCTCTGACTTCCCTCTTGATGTTTGGTGATTGAGTTCGTACAATGTACTTCGGTCATACGATTTTCTCCTAACACTCGGACGCTGGGGGGCAATCTGTTACACCATTTTTTGGTCATCTAACCTCTTATCATTAGATGGACCCAAGTACACCATGTAAGACCAATTTTACCCTAAGTAAAATTGCTTTCACTATGTAAAATAACTTAATAAACGACATTTATTAGGTTTTTTATGGTCTAAACAGGAAACCCCAAAAGGAAATATTAAACAAACCCATATTTGTTTGATTTTCCTCATGGAATAATTAATTAAACCACAATTTAATTATTATTCCTAGTCATGTTTAACCCAAAACAAAGAAATTAATTAGATAAACCTTTATTTATCTTATTATTTTCTAGGAATAATTATTTAAATCTTATTTAGATAATATTCCTTGTTAAATATGACCAAATCACCCACAAATAATTAAATAAATCATTATTTATTTGATTATCCTTTAACCACTTCCTTAAAAAGATAAATAAATCATTTATTTATTTATTATTGACAAATAAAGGGATTTGACCCAAGTCAAATACTTTTTCCCTCCAACAAATATAATAAAATATTCCATAAAAGGTGGATCTAGATTTGGTTAAGATTATTTTAATCATGCACCAAGATCTAGAATGACCCAATATTTTGTTATAAATAGGAGGGTTTTTCCTACCATTCTTCACCTTTTGTTGCCTATTAGATCACTCTGGATCTAAACTCTTGGTCCGACTTTGAGCCATTATCATTGTCATATTTTCCATTACTTGTTGTGTGAGCTCCCTTTGAGTTCTATCTTTGTCTGGGTTTTCTACACCAACAGGGGAGAGAAATGCTAGATCTGAAGTGCTGAGGACTTCCAAGAACCCATCCCATTGAGGAGAATTGGAAACATCTTCTTGTTTTCCTCCCAGGTGCCCTTAACACAAAAAATTCTTTCAAAAATTGTTCTTGTCTTGTCTATTGGATATATGGAGCAAACCCTTCTTTTTACTGCTTAATGTCTTTCTATGCATAGATCTGGTTTTTTGCAGCTCTTGTCTTGATCAATTAACTACAGATCTGAAGATATTGGCAACCACATTTGATGTTAGGGCTATTAGTTATGCGTAGCTAAAGTGGTCTTTTTCGTACACTTCGACAAAGGATTCATACTAACATTGGGGAAAGGACTCCTGCTAGCTATGTTTGCAGAGATCCAGAGTCCTGCTATGTGTGGACCCTGCTACTGTGTGTGCAGGTTGAGATGGGTATTGTAAGAAGGAATTGATGGATTGATGAATAAGAATGGTTGTTTAAGAACTGAATCCATGTGTACTGTTTATGCGAATCATTGGTAATTGTTGTATTATGCATATTCTATATTTAGTTACGAAAGTTCTGTGGAAGTGTTTTTACTGTGTCTAGATCTGTTCTGTTTTGTTTAATGCAATACTGTGCTACCCTTGTAGAAGTATATAATTATCAAGCACTGTAGTATAGTTGACCTTGCACACATGGATGCGAAAAGAGACCTAGAGATCCTGCTCAAAAAGAGGCGATCCAGACATCACAAGGCCGGATGCAACTCTTCTTGCCTTACCTATCCTTTCTCAGGGTGAGGAAACTTGGTTCCAACATCCACCCATACTACTTCGGGTGAGACTTTGACTTGTGAAAGCAAGTCATTGCTGAAAGGGTTAGTAGTATAGGGGTTTTTTGGAAAACCTTAAACTCTGAACCTGGTTCAGGACCCCTCGAGCCAACATGACTGGCATGACTGCTTATTCCCATTAGAATTTTGGTAGGTATTGATCAAGTAGCATTGTCTTAATGCCTTCCTCAATAAACCTATTCTTTCTTTTAGCAATTCCATTTTGTTCAAGATAGTAGGGAACATTGAGCTCCCTCTTAATTATGTCTTCCTTGCAATATTCAACCAGTTCCTTGGAAGTGTATTCCCTTCCATTTTCAGATCTTAGAGTCTTTATATTTATTTCAGTTAGGTTTTCCACTTAAACTATAAATTCCTTGAATTTATCGAATACTTCATCTTTTTTTTCTAGAAGATAGATCCATGTATATCTAGAATGGTCATCTATGAAAGTCACATAATAGAGATGAACTCCAAGATATTTATCAGGCATGGGACAACATAGATCAGAGTGAATGAGGTCCAAGATTTCCTTGGACCTAGATTCACTATTCAAAACTGGTTTTCTTGTATGCTTTCCCAGAGAGCACCCCTTGTACACACCTTCATGATATTACTTTATATTGGGGATGCCATTGACCAGTTGACTAAGAGAGGGAATGAGCCTGTAGTTTAGATTTCCATATCTTCTATGACATAGTTCAATAGGACTAATTTTTATATGAACCAAGTCTTGAGGAGATGGTGTAGTAACCCTATACAAACAACCTTCATGAACTCCAATGAATCTAGCTTTGCTAATGCTAAAATATTTTCACCATACCAATACTTTTCCATTAGAAAAGGAAATTCTTTCACCTTTATCAAAGAAATAGATAGTAAATTATTCTTCAAACCTGGCACATATAGTATGTTTTTGAGGTGCAAATTTGATACACTTTCTAATTCCATCGAGGTTGATCCTAGTCCTTTCACAACATAGCTTTTGTTGCCACCCAATTCCACTACATGTGAGTATGGTTCTCTTGATAGTGTATGAATTTTTTTTTTTTCTCCAGTCATGTTCCTTGATGCTCCACTATCAATGATCCATGCATTTTCCTTATGGAGAGATCATGTAAGGACAACCAAAAGTCATTGACCTTTGTATTTAGTGAATAGATAATGAAAGAGCTTCTTGATCCATCTCCTACTAGATTTTATACCCATACTTATGTAGTCCATCAATGAGGGAGATTCCATGCCAACAATGTGATCTTCAATCCTTCCTAGCCTTAGCTCTAAAACCATGTTGAAGAATCAATGGAGATATATATTAGGATTTGATTCTTCGATATTGATAATTACTTGTGATTATGTTGGCTTCTTTTACTTATTTATTATCTTATATTTCATCAAAAAATTATCATACTATGTGTGTATGGGGATAAAAAAAAAGAGACAAGATATAGGCACTATGCTAGGGAAAAACCCCCCTTGAGGGGAAAACCTAGTAAAGATAATTTTTCCTTTAAATAGTATTCTTTGAGATGCTTCACCCTATAAATGAGCTAAACTTTCCCTCCACACCAAGTCAGCCTTACAAATATTTGACCTAGCAGCAACAAATTCTAGAAGCTATGCATATTTGCAACAGAAACAACATCCAAACTTCAAAGACTTCAATCTCCCAAGATAGACCAAGAAACATATAGATTCCTTCACCAAAATTTCGATTTTCTATTTCTCTTTCTCCTAGACCCGACTCACACTTATTTTTATTTCTTCTTCAATTTCTCACTTTTTCCCTTCTTGTAGTGAATTGCAATGAATGAGTGAGAAAATGAATTCGACCTCCTTGCATTTATAGCCTTATGATGGGTTAGAATTCCTCCCTTTGAGGCCGAATTGATATCCTTAAGGTCAACTTTATGTGGAGGGTTACTAGACAACTTTTGACTCAAAAAAAAACTTAACTACATGATTCAAAATCCCAAGGAGGGTCAATATAAATTTGTAATGACTAACCTAGAAGTCCACAATTGGGACCTTATACTAAATATGACTCGAGAATGAAACCCATGCTTTAATAAGTCATTTAATAATAAAATAATTGTTAAAATTATAATATAAATTATTTTATTTAATTATTTTGATGAGTATAATAAATATAAATTATGAAGATCAAACCTAGTTACTAATATTCAACACCTTATGGAAAATAGAGGTGTATTATTATAGTGTGGGGAATTAAGGATAAACGATGAGGATATAATCATCAAATATCCACCATAATTTACAACAGTCAGATGGGGATTTCTCGAGGCTTGAGGATGATCCAAATTAGGAATAAATATTTTATTATAATAATCATTTCATATAACTTTGAGTTAAGAACCTTATTAAATAAGGTACATGTATGATAGGAATTCCATTATTGTAGAGAATCATGCCCTCTTGGCCACCTGGAGCAGTGATGCAAGTCTGAAATTAAAAAAAGGACAATTGGATATGCTATGAATTGAATACCAAGGTATATCAAATGTGCAAGCTCATATATCCCGATCGAGAGTATTAGTTTGGAAGTAAGCATTTTTTGGAAAAACAAAGGTTTAGAGAAAAAAATTTAATGGATCTGACGCAAGTGGTTCTTGCGAAATAATCAGCTTTCAATGTAGTGGTATTATTAAATTTTGGTAGGAAGCGAATTTGTCATTATATATAGAGCACGAGGTAGTGTAGGACTGTGTTACGAAGGAAAATCAAATTTCATGTGTGTTGAGCCAACAAATTTAGAAAATGCAGGCAGAAATGGAGCACAATGAGGGGGAAGTCGGTGAGGAGTTGGGCGCCATTGTGCCTAGTCTTGCAAGAATAGTGGAATTCATGACCATATTGATATCTAATAATACTTAGATGCAATTGGAAAAGACACTTTCCTGTAAGAAAATATTTTCATGATAGTTGGAGTTGTTGGAGCTTAAAATGCAGCATATGTAGTTAGTTGTTAATATGTTGGAGTTTAGAGTTGATAATATCAAAAGAAGAGGGGATGAAGGTGTACCAATTCATAATAAATATTTTTTTGATGGTGTGGAGGAAAAAATGGATGAGGAACTCATGGATTATGATGAAAATATCATGAATAACATCGACAAGGGTCAAGAGAATCCTGTAGTGGGATTCAAGGAATATCAGGTATCTATAGCCAGGGAGGATCCATAATTTTTATCTCTAATTTTAGTATGGACATATGTACTATCGATACATAGCTTATAATGTCATTTTTTGGAGGGTATATGGGAGAAGTGTTTTCAGAATAGTAGTAAATAATAAATTATAAATATATTATGTAGAGGGGCATGAATTTTGGACAAATCGGTATTTTGTGGCACAAGATGTCAAATGTTCTAGCCTTCAAATTGATATTTGTAATGCCAATCACACTAGTCCATTTTAGAAAAATGTGGCAAATGCTTGATAAATTCAAATTTATTTCGTTTGAATATAATGGATGGAAATTGTTGGGGGTGGGGTGGGGTTTGACTAATGTTGCTAATGTGGCAGAAGCTTGCTAAATTCCAATTTATTTCACTTTAATATAATGGATATAAATTATTTGTAATATCCCAAAAGGGAGAATGCAGTAATACAAAAAAACAATATAAGAACTGTAGTAATGTAAAAAAATAATCTAAAGATACCATACAAATGTACAAAATAGTTGAGCCATTTTATTATACGGGAGGTGGAATAAAAGTACAACAATGATCAAAATATGAGACACTCAAGCCAAAGAGATGGCCTAGAATGACCCTAAAATTCTCCCGCAAGAGGGATTGCGTAACCGTTGTACTATTAGAAGGAATACTGTGTTGTCCCTGCTGCAAATGTCGAGACTAAAACTACCAGAAAAATATAAAAGTTTAGATCTGGCAGTTTTATTGCTCAGATGATGGTAGGATTTCAAATCTGGTCTCTATGATGAATACCCAAGATAACCCAGAAAGGATTTCCAAATCTAAGAATCTTGGAAAATCATCCTCTTAGTACCTGCCACTATATGAATGATGGGTATGAAAATATACTGCATGAGATGAAGATATGATGGCTAAAATAAGGCACAACCAACTCAATTCATATAGGGTTGATCCCTCCTTCCGATCCTTAAGCTAGAAGCTCAAGATTTGTCTCCTCCAACCTCCTCCAATAGATGCAGCTACTGAATACACAATAGCTGAGTAAAAATACGCTATCAGAGAGGGAGGCTCTATAGGTTGATGCTAGATGCTGCACTAAAGCTCCTGGATGATGGAAATTATGTGCCCAAATTAAGGAGATGGTCCCTCATAGGATTTCCAGCTGAAATAATGGAAACTTCCTTCCTCCTTCAGATCTGCAAGACTAGACTGCGCAATCCCTTAGGGAATTACTGCTGCATGGAGGTATGAAATGATGGCCTCAATACCAAATATGAATATGTTGCTCCTGAAAGGTTGATCTTGAAGAAAAAGGTGAAAGGATGAATCCTCCACTGGTTTCCTAGCTGAAATGCTAGAAACAACTTCCACCTCTCTAACCCTCAAGCAGGAATGCGGAATTCCTAAGACTAAATGTGCATATGAAGGTGGTTGAATGTGGCACCAATTCCTAATGATGTGTGGCTGCTCAAATAAACCTTCCCAGAGTAGGCACTCAAAGTCCCCCATGGGTAAGGTGGTATTTCCACTCGAAAACACACGTGTGCTAAACAACACTGTATACTTAGCTAAACAGTTGAAGCGTGAATAAAAATGTCCAAATACAGATCTAGATGTAAAAATATCAGAAATAATAATCTAAATCCTACCTTATATTTCTGTCTTTATCTCCCTTATATGCTATGTGAGCCTTACATAGCCCTGTCCCACCTGATAACTGTGTTGCACATGTGGCCACTATCCTCCATAAACATTGTGTTGTATCTCCATGTTCTCAACCATCTCTACATTTAATTCCCACTCTCTCCCTCATGTGTGAATTATATGCACAACTTCCTCCGCTATCTCATCATTAGTACTCTATGATCTTACTTTTAATGATCCATGATCTCATTTGAATTCCTGCATGATTTCCATGATCTATCATTAATGTGCCATGATCTCCAAACTTCCCTCATTTAAGAAGCTACTCCACTACTCCATAATGCAGATCTAACACTAAATTATCCACATACACACATCAAAAGTTGATTTTATTCATCTATGGGGTTTATGGGTACCTCCACCCTCTTATTTAATTAATTAATTAAGAAAATTGAGAACTATAATATTCAAATTATCTGATGGAAAATTAGGAATATTACAGTCCTCCCCACCAAAATGTGGCTTTTCCTCAAGAAAATGTGAAATTGGATGCTACATTAATCCATCTCCCTCCAAATGGAATCCTCATATGGAAGGCCTCCCCATCTGCTATAATGTGCTATGCATTCCCAGTTCCAAAGCTACGTCTCTAGAATGTCTAGAATGACCTCCAACTGAAAAGTTAGATGCCTCTCCTCATCAATAAGTCTACAAGTGGAAACCATATGCCGTCCAAGATCCTTCTCTATGCATGAGATACATAAAGTGAAGTGGTATCTTCCCAAATTCAAAAGTCCCCCATCATATACTATCTCTCCATTGCATGCTACATGAAGTATATTGTATCTCTCCAGGCTTCCAGCCTTCGCCTTGTTGGCCTTGTTGGATCCAAGCATCATCCCAACAATGTGAAAAATAAGAAGTAGAGACATATGGGTGAACATGAACAATGTCAAGCTATATTCTCCAAATAACAACCATCACAACAAAGCCTTCTACTGCCATGCCAAATCATCATTAAACCAATTAAGAGAGCCATACTCTCTCAATAGAAGCCACCACAATAATGATTCTTGCTGCCATGCCAAATTAGCATCAATCCAAGTATGAGAGCCATACTCCCTTAAAATAATCCACCGCAGTAATGCTTCTTGCTGCCATGCAAAATCATCATAAACCAAAATAAGAGAGAAATACTCTCTCAAAGGAAGACACCGCAACAATGCCTCTTGCTGCCCCATCACCTCATCATCATACCAAATACAATGACCATAATCCCGCAATAGAATCCAACACAGTAAGGTCTCATGTTGCCATCCTCCATCAATATCATGCAATGTGTCAGAAGAAATCAGCCCATACTCTCCGAAAAGTAATCAAAGCAACAAGGATTCTTGCTGCCACCTTACATCATCATGATGCAAGTCATGGAGCAACAACATACTGATTGACATGTGGAATGTCACATTAGAACAATCAAACAAGATCCTTTATACCACATCATGTGAGAGTTATTCCATGTCCCAAGCCCAAGTACATACATGAATATAAGATATATCTCAAACACAAGTACATTGATGGACATGAGACATATCCCAAACAAAAGTAAATAAAAGGACATGAGATACATCATGTGATGGTCAAACTCTCTCAGCAATAACCAGTGTAGCCACGCCTCCTCCTCCTGCATAACATCAATGACATCCATGGCATGGACCACACATATGTGAGATGTTGGGTAGTACCCATACTCACCCAAAAGCAACCAGCACAGTCATGCTTCTTGTTGCCCTGTATTATAGATCTGCAAAAAGGTTGGAAACCTCTTTCTCCTCATCCAGATCCATTCATTCAAATGTGGATGAATCATTCCAAGATTAATCTTGGTATCCACCCAAGGTAGAACACCAATATCCTCCATCTGATAAGATTTTCACTCCATGATATGTTGAAGTGCACCTCCTTTGAGGTATCCCCATGAGATCCTCTCATTAATGGCCCAATAGAACCCATAAGGTTCCATAGATGTTGTAAGTAGAAATTCTTCTTTGAGCTGTGAGGTGCTCATGAAAGAAACTCCATCTTGACAATTGAAAATTTTCTCCATCATAATATTTCCACCATCTATCATCTATCCCTCCAGTGCTTCACGAGTGAAGTTATCTTTGGGAT
Organism: Pinus albicaulis; assembly: GCA_034641835.2. Lineage (NCBI taxonomy): Eukaryota > Viridiplantae > Streptophyta > Pinopsida > Pinales > Pinaceae > Pinus > Pinus albicaulis. Next base: position 15,131,193 of record CM076577.1, on the reverse strand, counting down.
GCTCCAAGAATAATGGGGCCCTCCTCACATCATTGATGCTCAATGAAAACGCTCTAGATATACATGGTGATACATCTGTTGTCTCCTGGTCATACACAATGCTAAACTCATAGTCTGATAGTGTACTGAATAAGAGTGTTCTCATCCCATATTATGAAACTCCACACTTCAACACAAAGTGTTGGGTGTACCTCAACCATGAAAAATTGGTATAGCTATACATATTCTCCTTGATCAAGTCAGGGGTCATTTCTGCGGTGATAATTTGCTACTCCAAATCAGCAAGGCACTCTAATCCTTGGTCATTCAATTGCCATGATGGCATGGTATCCCAAATCTCAATATGAAGTACTGAAATAATATGAGATGAAAGTGTTTACAAACCTTGGATAAGATGAATCTTGGGAACATCTTACACATCTACAAGAGTTCCTCCAACCGGTGCAATGGCCTCTCCAATTGTTGGTAATGATGATGGCTACTCTTATTCAACTATACCAACACTGGTATCTACCTCCTCCTCCTCATGCATCTCATGAATCATGCATGGGCTCCAAATGTCAAGAGATCAATACCATCTTGCAAATATACAAGTGTTCCTCTTCCTGATGTGAGTATATCGATAGCTAGTGGTGGTGGTAGAGGCTCCTCCTCCTGAGTAATAATGATGACATCTTCCTTTGGTTCTTTATGAAATATCTCCTTCATGATGGGAAGTGTCTCTATGTGAGATGTCTCTGGTTTCTTTCTACCAAACTTTCTCTTTATTCTTTGCATGAAATCTTCATAAGAAGTCACTTTGGCATGTGACAAATGACTGAACCATCAATCCATGGCTTCACCCTCTAGGTGCAACATTGCAATCTCAACAACCTTTCTTTATACTATTAGATATAGCTAAAATAATGTAGCTAAATCTTCCCTCCAAGACCTCAATGTGCTTGTGGAAGATCCATCAAATGTAGGAAAGAAGAATCTATGCCTCTTTCTTCTATTGCTACTGCGGGATCTCCTTTCTTGTTTGAGTTGCAAAACTATTGGAGAGATAGATTCTCCTTTAGTGCTATGGGTTGTGCTTTTTACTCAGACAAATATTTACTTAGGGTCCCTTACCCCAAGTCTCCTTCATATTCACACCATTCCCCTTACTTCTCAAATAAATTGGATCTAGTAGAATTGTGTGAAGCTCTTTTCTTCTCCGGTTGCTTCTTTTGCTGATAGGAAGTGCTTGGACCTTCCTCTTTCTAAACTCTTCTTGGATCCTCCTTTTGCCTTTCTCTCTTCATTTGATTGACCTCCTTTGAAAGAGCTGGCATATATCTAAAGAGAAGAGTGGAAAAAATGCAATCCTCCTTAATTGTATATCTTTACTATCTGCTTCTTATTTTGATGCAAAAGATGAAGTGCCCACAAGCTGAACCAAAGATCATGCTATGACACCACTGTAATATCCCAAAAGGGAGAATGCAGTAATAAAAAAACACAATATAAGAATTGCAACAATGTAAACAAATAATCTAAAGACACCATACAAATGTACAGAACAACTAAGCCATTTTATTAAATGGGAGGTGGAATACAAGTAAAACAATGATAAAAATATGAGACACTCAAGCCAAAGAGATGGCCTAGAATGACCCTGAAATGCTCCCACAAGAGGGATTGCGTAACTATTGAAATACTGGAAGGAATACTGCTCTATCCCTACTACAAATTCTGGGACTACAACTAACGGAAAAATATAAAAGTGTAGATCTAGCAGTTTCGGAGCTTAGATGATGTCGAGATTTCAAATCCAGGCTCTATGATGAATACCCAAGATAACGCAAAAATGATTTCTAGATCTGAAAGTCTTGGAAAATCACCCTCTTAGGCCCTACGACTATATGATTTTTGGGTATGTAGATCTACTGCATGATCTCAAGATATGATGGCTAAAATAAGGCACAACCAACTCAATGCATATTGGATTGATCCTTCCTTCAAATCCTTAAGCTAGAAGCTCAAGATCTGTATCCTCCAACCTCTTCCAATAGATGCAGCTACTGAATACACAATAGCTGAGTAAAATTGTGATGTTAGAGATAGAGGCTCTATATCATGATGCTAGATGTTGCAATAAAGCTTCTGAATGATGGAAATGATGTTCCCAAAGTGAGTATATGGTCCCTCATAGGATTTCTAACTGAAATAATGGAAACTTCATTCCTCCTTCATATCTATAAAGCTAGACTGCACAATCCCTTGGGGAATTGTTGTTACATGGAGATATGAAATGATGGCCTCAATGCTAGATATGAATATGATGTTCCCGAAAGGCTGATTTTGAAGAACAATCTGAAAGGATGAATCATCCACCAATTTCCTAGTTGAAATGCTATAAACAACCTCCAACTCTCAAACCCTCAAGCAAGAATGCATAATTCTTGAGATTGAATGTCCATATGAGAGTGGCTGAATGTGGCACCAATTCGTGATGATGTATGGAAGCTCAAAGAAAGCTTCCTAAAGTATACACTTGAAATCCCCTATGGGTAAGGGTGCGATTTTTTCTCGGAAACACCTGTGTGCTAAACAACACTATAGACTTAGCTAAACAACTAAAACATGCATAGAAATTTCCAAAGACAAGTCCAAATATAAACAGATATGAAATAATAATATAAAGCTTGCCTTCTATTGCTACCTTCATCTACCTTATATTCTTTGTGAACCTTCCATAGCCCTGGCCCACCTCATAACTGCGCTGCACATGTGGCCACTAGCCTCAATGAAGACTGCGTTGTCTCTCCATGCTCTCCACAATCTATGCATTTAATTCCCACTCTATCCATCTTGTGTGCATTATATTCACAGCTTCCTCCACTATCTCATAATTAGTGCTCTATGATCTTACTTTTAATGCACCATGATCTCCATCATCTCTATGATCTATCATTAATGTGGCATGATATCGATTCTTCCCTCATTTAAGAAGTTTCTCCACTACTCCATAATATAGATCTAACTCTAAATTATCCACATACACACATCAAAAGTGGATTTTATTCATGTATGGGGTTTATGGGTCCCTCCACCCGCTTATTTACTTAAATTAATTAAGAAAATTAAGAACTCTAATATTCCAATTATCTAATGGAAAATGGGGAATATTACATTGTTTGGGAGGGTTTTGGACTATTCTTTCCCTTTGATGACTTCATATAAGTTTTTCATCTTCTTCTCAATTTGTGCTACCCACTATTCTAACTATTGGTTGACCTCTAACATAATGGTTTCAAACTCCTTACATGGATAAAGGGGTGTGCATAAATCCTTGAGGCTCGGCATAAGTTTCTCTTCTTACTCACAAGTGAAGCTAACACACTCCAAGATATTTTTCTGGGACTTTTTATTCTATGATCCTTGGTTATTGAGATTATATACACATTTTTTTGTAATACTTAACCTCTTCCATTAACTTAAGATTTTATCTTCATGACCTTGTGCCAAGTTGCAGCGTATAATCCATTAGAGTCATAGCCATAGGTCCTTAAATACTTTTGTAAAACCTTGTTTGACTTAGTCGCAGGCCCAAATAAGCTTCTCTTTCTTGGTTGCAGACCGAGTGAGGGGCTTTCTATTGGTGTAAGTTATTTAAGAGGTATTTCTATGGTTTTTACAGGCTTCCATCCATCATCATAGGGGTTTCCTGTTCTGGTTTTGGATGAATCACTTGGAGGGTGCATCCTGTCTTAGATGCAAGCCTTGGAGGGCTTATGAAGTGGTTATTTTATCCTCATACTAATGCAATTTTTTTAGGTCCAATCAAAATTATTGCAAGCATTTATCATTTTTTTAACTTGGAAACTTGCCATTACTTAATCTAAATGCTTTGTATTTAGCTAATAGGATAAATTTGGTTGATTGTAGGGTAGCGTTGGCAGGTGGAAGGGTTAATTTTCTTGTTTAAAGGTAAAACATTTTTATTTTAATACTTGACTAAGCATATCATCCCTTGGAGTGAGGTTGAAAGGCCTTGTGTCCTTGATTCTTACTCAGTTATAACCTATTGTGAATTTTCCTAACATATCAGATAGAAGTATTTCATACATAGGATAATAACATTAAAAACTAATAATAATAGGCCTAAAACCAATAAAATGTGCCTTACATATATCACAAAAGGTTAAGTTGTCCATAATCGAAACTGGAGGAGGAATATACACACTACAATACTTTAGGAGGAATATAATTACCAAGCCCAATCAATTTAGCCCCATAAAATTTTATTCATTTTCTCTGCAGGATGGGTCTTCACTTATGGAAAAAGGAGATATTTCACTTTTGAATGTGGAAAAAATGGAAATATATCAAAAATATAGACGAATGTCCTTCAAAATTTTGATTAATGGCTTTCAATGTCTCATCTCTTGATTTCAAATATACTTCAAAGGAATACTTTCAAGCTACTTTACACTCAACGGAGAAGGAAATACATGATATTTTTTAACTTTAAAAATATTTACATATCGCCACCAAGCACAATTGGTCTTTTCCTTAAAATAAATCTTACGAACTCCTCAGAAAATGAAACATGACCTCTAAAAATGCACGACCTTGAAGAGAAGATAGGCTCAAAAAATTTAATTAATTTTTTATAATTAACCTACAGAAATTCTAAGCCTTAGACTCTTAAATATTTCAACAATTCTCCAAACAATAATGGTTTCATATCTGAGAGTGAAATATTATTTTCTTGATCCCTTGGCTAATAGAAATTTGTTTCCACAAAGGTTTGTGGTTCTTTTGAGGAGACGTGGTCTTAGAGTCAAGGCCCCAATTTTGTGTTTCTTGGGTGAAAGGCTGAATGAGAAATTGACCTATGATTAAAACCTGCAAACGAATAGATTCAAGCTGCATTACACTAAGGGGAGAAGGAAATACACGATTTGTTTTAACTTTAAAAAACATTTGCAGATTTCCACCAAGGAGACTCAGTCTTGTCTTTCAAATAAATCTTACGGACCCTCAAAAAATGAAACATGACCTCTGAAAATTCACGGCCTTACATAGAAGAGAGGCTCAAAAGTTTTAATTAAATTTTTATTAATCTCCAAAAATGATAAGCCCTAGACTCTTAAAATTTTTGATAATTCTCCAAGAAAGAAAGCTTTCATATATGAGAGTGGAAGACGACTTTCTTAGGCCCTTGGCTAAGAGACATTTTCTTCCACAAAGGTATGAACCAATGTGATTCCACAAAACAAGAATAATTGAATTAGCTTCTTACCTGCATATTTGCTACCGCTATATGCCACCACCTACCGACACTTTCCACCACTTGCTTGAATTCCCTCATGCCTGCATTCATACTTGAATGTACTGGAATGCCCCTGCTTTACTCTACTCAATTATCTATAAGAAGCCTTTTGGATTAATGGTCTAATAAAAAATTACTCCATGGAATTACACCATATATATTATATATTATATAATATATATAATATATATTATATATTATATATATTTTATATATTACATATATAATATATATTATATAAAAACCATTGGGGTTTATGTTTGAGCAATATTCATTATCACATATTTATTTAAATTTGATTGAATTTTTTGGATTCCTTTTAGCACATTATTAGGTTATATTGTACATGGAGATGGTGATCTCATTTATTCAACTAATTTATTTTTTTGTAAACCTATTGGCTTATACAAACATGCTTACAATGTGTTCCACACTAGGCCATACAGAGTGTTGGGTTTATAAAACCAACATTACTTTAAATAAATGTAACCTTGGTTAAATTAACATATAAATAAGGACCATGATTGACTATGTCTAGTAGTTCCTCATATAATAATTGAGGTTGATTTTATCAACCTATCCTCTGCATATAAGGGTCATGAATTAGTGAAATGCATTCATTTATTCATTCATCAACATTATTCTAGAAGTGAATATGTCATGTTGCACTTTCTTAACTTTCTTAAAGACTTCACGATGAGAACAATGATGATATGGTTCCATTTTTTATGATTTTTATCCCTTATTTTTCAAAGTATTTATCAATCTTCCTCTCTTACATAATAACACATGAAAATGTTGACGATGATGACGATGGCGATAAAAATGATGATGATGATGATGAGGAGGAGGAGGATAATGATGATGATGATGATGATGATGATGGCATCACTTTTAACTTAGTTTTTGCATTTATGAACTTGACAAATTATTCATTTGAACTTAGGTTTGTTTGTGGCCCCATTCATTGTTCACTCTATGTGGGGTAAAATCATAATTTCCACTAATTAGTAAATTCAGAACCTTGGAAATTATTAGACAAACCAAAGTTAAAATTGGAGATGATGGTATAAACCTAAATGATCCTCTCTTAATTTCATGAATAGTATATTCTCTATTAAACAAGGCCAACCACGTCAAGGTGGAATCTCACATGGCCCCTCCGCCCCTCTCTCAAATCACTCTCAATTCCCTCATAACCAATATCTATACTATAATATAATTGAAAGAAACACAGTAAAAATCAAACATAAAAAATATGAAAAAAGAAATTTAATGTGAATGAAATAGAACAAACCAACTGAAATCATATAAATACATACCTAGTACATTTCAACATTTTTATATCATTGATATTATTTCTCATCCAAATCATCATTTGTATCATCCAGATAAAAATTCATGTTCAAAGGATTTGCCATATCTGCATCATCTTCATCGTTTATATCATCATCCAGAACATTCTCTTTTACATTTGGTTATACTTATTTAAGTTATTCGTCCAACACAACTTCAAATATATCATCTATTTCATCCAAATTAACATTTCCTTGATGAACATATCCTTGAAATTCTTTGACGTTTTCATCTGACACACTCCTTTACACCATATTCTTCATCTAGTTCTTCTGCTACATTATACTTTACCTACCTTTCTCCTGGATAATATCTAACAACATATGACCAGTTCTCTTTATTTGGAACCTCTATGTAAAAGACCTGTTCACATTGGCTTGGAAGAACATAGGGCTCTGATCCTAGATCAAGATTCCTTGTATTAAACCATGTTAAATCCATTAGCATGGTAAATAAAATTTCTATCAGGGTCACGTCCATGGATTCACATCCTAAACCATTTGAAACCAACACATCTATTTTGAAGGATTCAAATTCACTCTCAAGTATATCATGAATATACCCATAATAGCGATTGTTAGAGACTTCTGGATGTGTGTCACATCTAGAGGCAAAAATGATAACCTAAAATAATGTATTCATCCCATTATTAAAAGTTTTCATCTTTTCATCCAACCTTTTGATGTGAAACTTGCAACCATTGCACCCCATTTTGTTGTGGTGTTTCAACTGTAATATGTAAAACACAAAAAAAATGCATTTATAAATGATAAACATATTTATACATGAAAAATTTTCAAATCAAGAAAAATACATGCCATATGCATCAATATAATTTCAAAAACAAATAAGTAGTATGGGTGAATATGCTTGCCTGGAAATATTTTAAAACATATGTTAAATAAATTTTCGTGTATGTAAAATTCATATCTCCACTACATTCAACTTCTTTGACCAATGTAGACACACCATACCATGATAACCTACTATTTTTAGATTGTTTGCATCATTCAATGCATACCTTTATCTAATAAATATTGTTCACAATGTTAAATGTATTGCATCCCACTCTTGACCAGCTGTATTAAAATAACACAATTCACACACACACACACACACACACACACACACATATATAGTTACCATGTTATACCTTCATAGTAATAGATTATGCAGGAAGACTAAAAATTAAATAAGTAAAATATACATAAAAAAAATAAATCTCTATTGTCTACTTACATCTCAGTTTCCTCATTCTACCTTTCCCCAATAGGTTATCACCTTCAACTTTTTCCATGGAGTTGACATCTCAAATGTGATCAAATACATTAATACTTTTTCCTATTGTAGGACTATATTTGCGAATATAAAACAGAGTTTGATATACCATATATCCATCTACCATAAAACCCTTAGTACATGCTCTTTGTCTGACCAAAGCATTCTATGATTTCAAGTGACTCTCAACCATCCACATGGATCTTGTGTGTACAAGTCTACACTTCTCAATCTCCTTGAATTGGTGTATAAGGTAGTGTTCTTGTGCATTGAAAAATGTTGGAGGTAGATACTACTGCATTTCATGCATTAGACGAGGAATTTTTTTCCTCGAATACTTTATATCTTCTTTATCAATTTATTTAGATGAAAACCATCTACAAATGGAGCAATAAAATCATAGGTTTCAACGGAAAATTATATAGTACATGGTGACAAGTAAAACACATTTAGTCAAATATAATTTGTACAACAACTTATTGAATAAATTACACTTTGCACATAAATATCCACTTACCTCATGTATTTTCCAAGATCATATATAGCTTGTTTGACATTGTTGTCAAAATTGTCTGTGAGATATCGAGGTAGAAAATATTGTAAAAAAAGTAATGATAGATCATTATGTATTCACAAATTAGTAGAACAAAAAATTAACAATATGTTTCACCAGTGTACCAATACATACACCAAAATAATTAACTCAATGAATGTATGCCAATAATGATTTTTTAATCCACCTAATTCGCCTTTCTTTGTTAGGATATATTTAGGTTTGAAGAAAATGCGGCTGGAAATTTATTTTTTCAATAACCTCTTTAACATCCTTTCTTTGTTGCTCTGTCAATAACCATGGAAGGGTGCTTATACTTTGGTCATCTCCGTCGCTTTTTGAATGAATAACACTTTGCATTGCATGATTTCCCTCCTTACTATTATTATAAATCTTGAAATTTTTCCTTTATCTCTCCTTCCATCAAGATTAGGCATAATGCATATGTTACATTCTTCCCCATGTGCATTGTATCAAGAAAATGAACAATTTATAGGTGTTCATAGCAAGGGAGTCTATTGAATTTCTTAGGATAGATTTTCATTCCTTGTGGAAGTGTTGTGTTATTAATTCCTTGACGACATATAAGGTGAATGATATATATTTAAAGATAGTATAACAAAAATATAACTTGTCAATTAGTACAATGAAGAAAATGCCATAAAAATGTAAAATAATTGAAACATATCATGTATATTGATACATAGAAAATTCTATCCATACCTTGAGAGATTCTATTATATTAAAAATTCCATGCACAAGGTTTCATTCTCCATGATATTAATCCAATTTATTCTTTCCCATTAAAAATATGTTTTCCAGAAGTTCAATACCTATGGTTCTTAGAAAGAAACTGCCTATACTCATCAAACACCTCCTTTCCTAAGCTTCTTGAACGGCAAGATTTAATCTTAGGACCACAAATTGGACAAGAAAATTTACCCTTGGTTTGAAGACCTACAAGAGTTGGAATATTTTTTATATAAAATATTTTAAGTATGTATAATGAAGGGACTATTTAAAAAAGATACATGAAATTAACCTTATAAAATTAAACACTATTGAAGTGCAGGGTCATGTTATAACATACCAGAGAAATGTGTTAGCACCACGACATCGTGAATTTTCCATATAAGCATTGCATGGAATTAAAATTACCTTTGTGCATCTACTAGTCTAGAGATATCATACATAGTGATTTCATTCCATAACTCCACTAACTCATCGATAAGAGGCTCGATATATATATTAATATCTTTGACTTGGTACTTACCTAATTTATTGAACATATAGTACATAATTACTACATATACAGGTATATATATATATATAAGACATAGTTGAACATATATGAGTAAACAAATTAATACCTGGAAAAATGTATTCTTGTGTTAAAAAAAATTATTCTAAACAAGTTAAGACCTGAAACAATAATTTTCAACATTATGTGTTCCCTCTTTATTAACTTCCACGAAGGATTTTTATTGTTGATAAAAAAAATGGGCCACACCGAGTAATTAGATCTGAGCTCTCCAAATGGATTGACACCATCAACTGCTAATGAAATCCTAAAATTACGAGGTTCTATTTTAGAATTTGGCCACTTTTCCTCTATATTCCTAAATTTTGATCCATCCGAAGACATTCAAAGAACACCATCTTCGCTTCTATTTTTTGCATGGTAATCCATAATTTTTTCTATATGTGTGCACCTAAACAATTGTCGCAAACTTGGAATTATGGTAATATAACAAAAAACCTTGTGAGGCACCTTTTTTATTAATTCATCAGTTTTATATCTACTCTAATTACATTTTGGGAATTTTTTTCTCGATGCATTTTATTTGTAATATATAATACAGTAATTAGGACATGCATGAATATTTTGACACTCCATTCCAATATCTTTCATAATGGCATGTAAATCTCAATACATAGGAGGTAAAATATTTGACAATGGTAACATAATTTCACCTAACAATCTAAAACATAGAAATACAATACTTCTGGTTATGTACCATACAATATTAATTGTACATATTGCATACAAATGTAAGAAAATAATTAAATGATGATCAACAAGCCCAAAGTTACTTTTATTGATATGTAGGAAGAGAGACACTTTCTGAGATATATAGTCACAACCATAGTACAAAACATATTGATCCAATTTTGCATTCATCATTATAATTTCATATTATTTCTTGATTTCACTTAAGAACTAGAAGTTTTAAGAGGATGGGTGAACAACCATGATCTTGGGTGAGAGTAAGAAATAAATACAACAAATATATGTGATCATGAAGTTTGTGTAATTTAGGAAGATGCTTAATATTATGTTTAAAAAATTTAGGAACAATCACCTGACAATCATCAAACCATTTTCATTCCATCATATTTACAAATGTACTCAAAGTACAAGACTCAAACAATAATACCAATCAATCCAGGAAACCATAGGAACCCATTTTTTACTAAGGCATGACATCAATCTCTCCTTCTACACTAAACGAGGTAATATTTCTTTTTGATTTCTTAGTTGTTTTGACCAAAATGTCAAAAACACAGTCCTTTGTACTTAGTGGTAAGTGAATTATATATATAGAATAAAAACATTGTGCCTATTTCAGAGGACATTAAAAATGGAATTTTCTACCTTACATGAGTGATAATAAGATAAATTTGGAAAAAAAAACCATTAATTTTTTATCACATATTTGATTAATCTACCATTTCCTAGAACTATTATAGCTTTTATATTACTTCAAGTTTTCTCACAATTTGCAATAGATTAGACCCCTTAATTATCACAAAAAGAGACTTTATATAGAGAATTCTTCACTCTATATCACTCGGGCTTAAAATTTTCATTGTCCCCTAGTATAAAAATTTGAAACACCAAGTGAAAGGCTTGTGTCCCATTCCTTTTTCCTTAAAAAGTGAGAAAGAGTCTCTTTTAGGAGCTAAATAAATTGTGGTTAGGAACATAACATTTTAAATGTGTATAGTATACTTTAAAAACTTATTAATAATTCTCCCTTAAATCCCATTAAACTTTAAATACTCTAGGTCTTAATTAACCCCGTAACACCTTTACCCCATTCCCCTAAGACCTCAAACCCCTAACACCTAAGCCCTTAACCCCTAACCCCTGAAACATTAATAAATAACCCCTTATCCCTAACCCCAAAAAGTAATATATATAATATATGTAAATTTATATATAATATTATATTACCACATATATTATTAATACTAACATTAATATAGCCTAATTATTGTTGGATAGGTAAATCCCCTCTGCGGACAGAGGTGATCCCTACTAGCCTAGGTCAGGTATAGCAACAATCAAGACACACAGTGATGCAGGTTCCTAGTTACAAAACGACAAAAATCATAACGAATTTCCTACCTCAAATCCTACGCAATGGTCGTTGAAGAAATGATGACGCTTTCTGTCCCTCGCTTGGTAGATCACGATTCTTCTGCTCGACACGTCTGAATAGCTGCACACATGCAAAGGATACAATGATATACAACGTAAAATATAAAGCCTGTAACCATACATCAGTCAGAGATGATGTAATTCATTGCATAAAAGAAATAGATACATGAATAGAACCATAATCAAAGTTGCTTATCATTAAAATAACAAAGGAAAGATACAACCCAAAGTTCTGATGCTTGATCTTCCTTTGGAAGGGCTCACAGCAGAGCACATCTCAACAAAGCTTGTCGGAAATGGGACAAAGCTCTCTCTCTTCGGCTTGGCTCTTGAAAGATGTCTGGCTATAGTCTCCTTGCTACAAGTTCAGCTATCTTGCTAAGGGTGAAGGCAAGCTTATATATATGGGGGAAGAGGAGTTGGGATCCCTACAATCATGGGATTGGCCCTATCTCTAAGGAAATTTCCATGATAGGTGGAAAAACACTTCCCATACATGGAGATCCGGAGCCAAACCACCCAACTCCTTTTAGTGACTTGTTCAGGAGTTTGTTGATTCAAACTTCCACCATTTATTTTTAAAAAACATCCCTTATTAAGCTTGGCACGAGTGAGACACAGGGACAGAGCTCTAGTTGGCGCACCCTCTATGGTGGATTTCCCCCATTGACATGAGGGTTGAACTAGCTAGTCGTGCCAAAGCTAAAAGATCTGTTTTTAGGGTTTTTCAGAGGAAAATTTCTTTAGAGGAATTCTTGTGCTTATGAAAGGGGATGCCGTGAAAGTGGTTTCAAGTCATGTCACTGCTCATAGGTCACATAAAAAGCCCTCCAATGTGTGGGACGGGGGATTGCAGGGATGGTGAAAAAATATTGTGTAACAGATGACCCTTAAAGCATGAGGCCCGAGAGAGATAGAGGGGTGAAATGCTTTATGAGAACGTGCCCAACTAAAAACACTGCCGTCAGAAGACCTACATCCAAGTACAACTGATATCTCTGATACATGACATGTGGTATGGGCGCAACCATCCATAATAGAGTATACAATAATTAGGATCCAAGGTATGGACGCAGCCATCCAAAAAGGATCAACAAGTAGAATCAGTTATGGTCACAGCCATCCAATGAAATGAGTCATGTAACTGATAATGATAATCCACAAAATCCACAGCCTGAATTTCATCAGACAAAACCTAGGGTCTTGTGCTCCATCTCGACCCAAACAGAGTACAAGTCCTAGCATGTGAATAAGTGAACTGAAGTCGAACATGCAAGGACATTGTCTGATTACCAATGAATGATGAAAGTCGTTAACAGATGCAAGAGGTACCACCAATAATGAGGATGGCCCTCAAGGTACTATAGGTACAATCCACGAAATGTGAACAGTGAGCTGACGTTTTGGTTTTTAAACTTCTGTGGTGATCATTTTTCAAGATGTTTTCTGGATTATCCACAGTATTGAGGAACATGTGTCGACGTTTCGAACCCCAACTAGGATCCATCATCAGGACAATTTAGAATGAAGAATTTTGAGAAGGGTATATAGACCATAAATAGTGATCAATTTCTTGAAAAGGTAGCCGACCAGGAATTTTGTATTTTGTATTTTTTGTATTTTAATAATTTAATAAATTTTATTATTAATTTTAATTCTAAAAGTATTATAATTGCTAAATATTTTATTTCACTAAAATTTTTATTTCTCAATTTTTTTTTGATTTGATATTTGTTAAAATAACTAAATTGGTATCATAAATTAAATATTTAGTTAATAATTAAACATAAATATAATTAATTTAATACAATTCATTAATTAATTAATTTATTTTAATACTATAATTAATAAATTATAGTTTATAATTAATTAATTAATTATATGATTAATTTAAACAAAAATAATTAATCATAATTTAATTAATTATAATTTAATTAATAATTAATATAATTAATTATTTGTTTTAATTAATTATATTCATAGTTAATTATTCTTATATAGTTAATTAATTGTTTTAATTAAATTATATTAATGATTTAACAAATATTATTAATATAAATGATAACTAGAATAAAGAAGAAAATGCTAATAATTATTGTTTAATTAATTAATTTTTATTTTAACCAAAATAAAAATTAATTACCCAGGAATAATTATTAGAATTTCAAATTAATACCAAATATGAATTCAAAAGAGCGGGAAAAACATACCTGAGAATCCTATAGCTGAAAAACTATGTCTGGGTGGATGGTGCTTTGGAGGAGCAGATTTGTCGAAGAAGGGGTCTCCAAGTGTCACTGATTTCCATTCCACCATCTCTATTAAGATTATCTGGATGCTTTATAATCTCAAGGGCCTCTCTTATCTTTCTTCTTTGATATTGTTCTTCTCTTGCAATGATCTTTGCATCCTCGAGACGAACTGGATGTTTGGTTTTTGAGGAGTGTTCTGCAAGGGCTGAGGTGCGTGAACGTTCATACCTGATATCCGCTCCATGCTCTTTCAGTATTTTCTGAAGTGAGTGTCCAGTCTCCCCAATATAACTTTTCCCACATGAAAAGTCAATTTTGTAGACTCCTTTGAGTTGCTCAGGGCTTATGCCATCCTTAGCTGGTCACATCCTTTGCCTAATAGTCCCTGATGCTGAAAATTGTGCGAAAATATCGTTCTTTTTCAAAACCTTGGCGATTTTATCAGTAAAACCCTTAATATATGGTACAAAAATCCTCCTTCTGTTTTCTTGTTGTTCGTGGCGGTTCCAAGGTAGGATCGAACCCTTAGCTCTTTTCAAGGCTTTTTTGATATCTCTTTCTTTATAACCTAAGTCCTTAAATACTAATGACAGGTGACTGATTTCTTCGTTCAGTTGTTCGGTATCAGAAATTCTCATGGCTCTAACTGCAAGGGTATTAAGGACACCAAACTTTTGGGTTGGATGATGGTAAGACTCAGCATGGAGGTATTTATCAGTATGGGTTTTCTTTCTAAACATCTGGTGCCCAAGAGTTCCATCTTCATTCCTAGTGATAAGAACGTCCCAAAAAGAAATACTTCTATTTTCTTCAACCTCCATTGTGAACTTAATCTCAGTGGAAATGGAGTTCAGGTGATTAAGAAATCCCTCAAGATTCTCTTTACCATGGGTCCAGTTTATGTTGGTGTCGTCTACAAATCTTTTCCACCAATCAGGTTTTAAGGGATAAGAGGCAAGGGCTTTCTTCTCAAAGTGTTCCATGTATAAGTTGGTGACAATAGGGGATAGCGGGGATCCCATTGCAACACCTGATACTTTCTCATAAAATTCCCCTTGAAAGCTGAAGAAAGTGGAGCGTAAGCAAATCTCCGCCAGCTTGGATGTTACAGGATCAGTGACATCTTTAATGACCTGGATTGCCTCGTCTAAAGGAATTTTTGTGAATAGTGATACTACATCAAAACTAACTACGATGTCGCTTTCCTCAACCTTCTGATCCTTAATGAGCTTGATAAAATCATTAGAGTCCTTGATGGAAGAGTCAGTATTCCCAACAAGAGGTTTCAAGATCTTGGCAACATATTTTGCTAGCTCATAGGTGGGGGACCCTATGGTATTAACAATCGATCTAAGGGGAACTCCTTCTTTATCTAATTTGGGCAATCCATAGATTCTTGGCATGATCTCACAAGACGGGGTTAACCTCTTTTTTATTTTGTCATCCAACCCTGAATTCTTGATTTCTTTCTTGACTTCTCTTAATACCTTGGGCAAGGGGTTGGAGTTAAGCTTCCTATAGCTGCCATAGTCTAGATGTTCATTCATTTTCTTAATATAATCATCCTATCTAGAATAACAGAAGCCCCTCCTTTGTCGGCTTTCAGCACCACAATGTTGTCATTATTTCGAAGATCTTGGAGAGCAAAAAATTCCTCCTTACTTAGGTTGCTTTTGGGAATTGTGGCTTTTTTCAAAATCATGGAGCATTCTTGTCTTAGTGCTTCCTTATCATCAAGAGTTAAACCTTTGATCCCTTCCTCTATGCTGCACAAAATGCTTTCATTAGGGATGATTTTGAGGGCAACTGCAAACCCTAAACCCTTGCTAAGAAACTTGATGGAATCATGCCCTAATTCTAGAGAAGATAAATTAACAACTTTTTTATTGTTTTTATTCTTGTTATTATTTATGGTAGGTGGGATATGCTTATCAGAATTCGTAAAAACCCTAGGATCCTCCCTCATATTATCTATCCTATTGTGAATCATGTCAGCTAAAACATCGTTCTTGGGTCGAGGGCTATTATTGTTATTATAATTCCCATGCGAATTATTGTGCTTAATGTTACTTTTATAACCCATATTTATATGTGAAAACTGCCCATTATTAATTTATAGCCTTCCTCTATCTGAATTACTGTCATTGTTATTCAACTCAGTATGTGAACACTGCCCATCGTGAGCTAACGTTGAACACCCGCAGAATCAGTCGATCGAAGGCCAATGATGAAAACCTTGCGTTGAATGTGAAGAACCTGCCATTGAGGCATGCAGGCTCCAAGGTACCTGAAGGGAGTCTCTAGATCAGCTTCCTGGATAATGAGCTGAAGTCGATAGGAAGTGAACTTGATAGAAGGTGGGCCATAGTGTTTCCCACATCATCGACACGAGACAGAGGAACATAATGTTTGTGAATCAGGACCAATATAGAATCAAAGGGAGGTTGCAAACCATAGAGGCCAACTTCTCTTGAACATATCGGCGGCACGACATAGGATTTGACAGTATTTTACATCAAAATATCTAAGGTCATGATGACGTGGAAAAGAGTAGATGAGCGGTCAAAAAGGATTACCCAAACCCATGGAGGCAAGCAGAAAATGAGATGAGATGTCCCCAACCCAACATGAATGCAAACAAGTTCTATGTTCAAGACCGAAATATTGCTGACACGATGATGATACTGGTTCCATTTTTCCCTGCCATTTCTGGCGAGTATCCCAATTATTTTTGAAAACAAGCTTGAAGGGGGATAGCATATGCTTGTGATATAAGTTTGTCCTTCGAACAAATCCAACCTAGTAAATTCAACGAGCCCTAGGAAGGAAGAAATCGAGTATCGTCATTACGACGGAGTCTGATGTCATCAGGTTTTAATGAGTCTGACAAAGGAAGAACTCGACCTCTTTTCATGTTTAGAGAGTTTGAAAAGACAGCAGAAAAGTGAACTCTAACAGTCCCTTTTCGTAGATAATTCCTCATATCAGAAAAGGTATAAAACTGTGTCTGAGAAAAACTCCTAGTCACGATAGGGTAGGGTATTCCTTTTTCGTAAATAATCTATCCCAACCCGAAAAAGGGGTAAACATATACTAGGTAGATGTCGTTTTTTAGCCAATTTAACGAGATCAAAACGACAAGCGACTCGAAAATCTTTTCATTTTTAGAGAGTCAGAAAAGTGCTAAAAGATGACTCCAGTAGTGACTTTTTCATGCTTTTATTGAGTCCGAAAAAGTATAAAATACAACTCATATCATCATCCCAATCGCGTGAAAACCTGTCACTACACAAAAAGCAAGCGTAAAACACATTTTTCGACAAAATATAATAAAATATTGGAAAAATAAGCTTCAAAACCTAATTTGATTTTGAAAAGTTATAAATATGACCAAAATAGTAAAAACATATTTACTTTTTACTTTTTACCTCTTGTGGAGAGCAACAGTGAGTTTTTCCTTGCAAACTTGTGGTGACGATTGTGGACGATCAGGTGCATCATTCTGAATCCCATCTTTTCTAGGTAAGAGGCGCTTCCACTAGCTACATTTTAATTCATATTTCATAGCATTCCATCGTGATTTGGGATCCCTGAGGGGAACATTTGAAAATTTAGGGCTCGCACAATTTGCGGGGGTATGAGGCATGGACCTGTGCCAGTCGAGTTATTTTTGCAAAGGGGTTGCACCAGCTGGCATGACTATCAGCAAAACAGTCACGTCAACCACGCAACCTCACTTTCCGCTTAATTTTCATAGAAAATTAACCACTCAATTGGATTTTTGAATACCCCAGGGATCTTATAATGTGCTTATGACCATCTTGGTGTAGGTACAAAGAAACAATGGTGATCGAATGGAAAGAAAGGGACACAGTGAAGAGGACGAAATGGAAATGGGGAATGAAAAATGAATGAATGCTCTCAAGGATTTTGGTTTAAAGAAGTTCTTCTTGACACCATGTCTTAGGGCACAACCTGAATTGTTGCAATACTTAATTAGTATCTGGGATGAGAATGAGGAGAATTTTAGGCTTCGAGATCAAGTGATGGAGCTCGAAGTGTCCGATTTTTACTTCATCACTGGATTGTCTTAGAGAGGTCCAGTCCTAATCATGACAGGTACTAGTCCTTCTGGTGAAAACATGTCAATGGTAATGGAAAGAGTGTGTCCCAAACATGATCAAGTAGTGGGAAAGTGAAAATTCACACTGTTCCTGATCTAGCCTCAGAGTGGTGCTCCATACCATTACGCTGGCCACAGGGTCACAAGCACCGTATGAGGCTACTAAAACATAGCTCCTCTTACCATCAGAATGTATGAACCCGACGCTATTTGACTGGGCTACAGCTGTAACCATGAATATCAAACAGAAATTGACAAAGTGTAAAAAGACCAAACTGAAGCAGTTTGGGTACGGGTAAATCTTGGGGTCATTCATCCTTGAACGAATACCTATTTTCTAGGGTCAGGGGGCGATAGTTGCAGATCCACTGTTGAGAGAGCCACGGATGGCTCGATGGGCAGCACTGATGCCCAAAGGAGGAGGGGGCCAGCAAATGTCATGGCGGCCCGAGTTCTTCGTATGGCTTCGGAAAAAGTCGATCATCATATAGGACTGGCCCTATGCCGATACTGAATTCACAGGAGGCCCGAACCTTCCACTCCTGGAAGGAGAGGAGTTTGGTAAGACTCTTTTTTATTTTATGTATTTTATGATTTTTTTGGTATACATGCATGCTCTAACAAGGATCCTATATGTATGCAGATGTTGGCCCAGAGAGGCCCACTGGGATGTCGCCAATCACACGGAGGACCCCTCTCGCCTTTGACCCTCAAGGTGAGGGGGGCGAGGGGAACGAGCTAGTTCAAAACTTCGAGGGAATCGACTATGGGATTCCTAATTACGCTCGTCTATAAGATGTCCCTTTTTCTTATCATAGGCACACCGTGGGGGTTCCTAGTCGCCTTCATCATTTACTGAGGCGATTGGTGCGGGCAATAACACGCTACCATGAGCACCATGCTGAGTAGTTGCCTAGGCTTTTCATATGCATATTTTTGAGAGACATGTTGTCTTTAGATATTATTAAAACAAACATGTATATTATTGGATTTTATGTGATGCACACAAACTGCAAAAATTTCGACATATGTATATATATATATATATATATATATATATATATATCTATTTCTGCATGGATCTTTTTCACATATGATGATGTTTTTTACAAGTTGCATAAATTTCTATCTAATACCATGTTAGATACTGTGTTTGTTAAC
Source organism: Pinus albicaulis (assembly GCA_034641835.2). Taxonomy (NCBI): domain Eukaryota; kingdom Viridiplantae; phylum Streptophyta; class Pinopsida; order Pinales; family Pinaceae; genus Pinus; species Pinus albicaulis. The sequence continues at coordinate 15,111,723 of CM076577.1, read as the reverse complement.
GCATTCATTCATCTGGGTATATCCTGATATGTAATATAATCAAAAATTCTTTCCAGTAAACGAATACGTAGATACAGTATTAAAATGGATGGGTTCCTAATTGAATAATGACCATTGAGTTGTAATAATACAAGTTGTGAGTCCATATATACAAGTAATGCATGAATACCAAGGTTAATGGCCTCGTTTAATAATTCCAAAACAGCACTATATTCTGCGACATTATTTGTAGCAGGCCCTAGAAAAACACCTTGTAAATTAACTAACTCACCAGCAGGATTGTAGATTACCTAGGCTACCGATGACAGATTCTTGGTACTGCGGGAGGCACCATCTGCGAAACTGATAAAAGGAGTCATAGGCATCTACACAATCAGGAAGACCATATTGTCGACAGATGTTGTCGCTCCTAGAGTCAGCCTAGAGTTTCCATAGACCAGTGCCTAGGACATCTTATCATAGCAAGGAGCATATAATAAAACTTGGGTGTCAATCCAAATACTCTCCTGCTATCTCTTGAAAACAAGGAAATTAATTTAAATGGGACCAGAACTTACAGAAACTGCCACAGGGAAAGTAATTTTGTAGAGACAAGATGCAAAACTCCAATGTAAAAGCATCAGACAGTTAAGAGACAATTTACTGTAAAGAGGGTCGATTCAAGTAATATGCCACAGAAATCAAATATCAGAAGTTGTATGCATTGAAAGAAATATAAGAATATATTATTTATCTTTGGTCTGATACCCAGATACACAACAGAACCATATATGGGCTTATCAATCTAAGAATCCATACATGAAAATGGCGTTTTAAAATCACCTTCCCAAAGCAACTAATATAGCAGAAAGATGGATGAAATGAACATGAAACAGTATATCATGCTTGATCCATATTTAAAGCGCTTGAATGATCCAAGTATGGGTATCAACTAGGATAAATCCTTACCTAAAATCAGTGAGCCACTCGCATTCCAGTACATGATACAAGAAGAAGGATAAAATGAAATGTTGTATTAAACACAATAGGGAAGATTACATACTGTGGAATATCAAAGACCAGAATCCTCTAAAACAGATAGAACTCCTCCTCACTGAGACCCTACGGGGACTGAGCCTTCATACAAGATTTTTTACAAGATGTATACAAAAATGCCTTTCACTGCACAATTATCTGATAAAAATATGGAACCTTTACAATGTCTTTCTTCCCCCTTTTTATAGGAGAAGAAGAAAAGAAACTAACAAAATAAGTTGGTGAAAACAATTAATTGTTTCATTAAAACAAAATGGTGGAAACATTCGCGCCCATACTATTTGATACCTATGAAATGTTGAATTTACTTGACAATCCGCTTGCAGAAATAAATGCACTGAGTAGAAAATCTCTTCAGGAACCCAGTTTAGAGATACATCCACCTGAACATTCTGTCCTTTATTGAAGAAAATACGGCTGAAATAAAACCTTGAAAGCATAGATTTTTGTGCTTTTGTACTTTCTGCCTTCTGAACCATGAATTAGGATTTAAAATCCTCAATGCCGGACGCTGAATCCCTTGATTTTCAACTGATACTCTTTGCCGCGACATAAATTTTTTCATCTACTAAAATCTGCCTTTTGAATTACTCGGAGGGGTTTGACATATTCACATCCTACTTCATTAATGAAATCCATGTCACAGCAACTACCCAGGGCTTTTCTTCATAAATTATGCCTTTGCAATCTGATCCCTCGGTGCGTCTTTGATTTCTATAATGGAGGCGATAATTAACTGGCAATTTTCCATCGCCGCAAACCTGCAAAACCCACAATCATATTAAAGAAAACTAGGCACAAGGGTGGCGGATGTGGCAGTGACCACTCAATAGTGATGTAGACTGGGAGAAATGATGCAAAGATGCAGGGTGGCAGAAAACGTAGATAAATAGCAGAGGAATGAAGTGTGGAAATGAAAAATATAGTGGAACGACGATGAATGAACGAGGTGGAGGTACATAACATAAACACTGAAATATGACATATAACGGAATATATGAATGGGGAAGGACAATGCAAATGACACATGGGCATACAAAAGGCTAAGCAGAAGGGACGACATGGAGGCGGACTTGGTCAATCAGCGAGATGCATAAATAATCCTGGGCCATACGATCCAAAAATGAAATCAAAGGTTAAAACTTCACTGGAGGGCGATGGACTGCGAGCCCGGAGCACCGTATACTTAAGTTAAAACTCGAGCAGCTGCAGAAAACATCCGTCGTTGGATGAAGGCTTATAGATCTGACGGCTAACATAAATTTCTCTGCGCGTCCTGGATCGAGCGTTAATGCTCGGGAGAGGGCGGTATTGAGGTCATACTCAGGGACACGTGGTGCACGCTGAATGGAATCGCTGCGATTTGAGAAAAACCGCCAGCCCTTCAAAAGCGGTGCGGGGAATACAACTTGTTTTAAGCGGTGGTTTTTAGGGCGTGGCGACCACAAAGGCGGGGGAGCTGCGGTTCATTGATCTATGATCTGATCGGATGGCTCATAATGCACCCGCTGCCCATATTCAATAGTGCCTTCAGGGTTTACCATTTGGTTTCCGGCTCGCGATCATGTGGAGGAAAAGACAAGGGAGCTAGCGCTGAAAGGGATAGAATTTAAATATTTTGAAAGTGAGTTTTTTGGCCTTCTGCTATGAAATTTGTAGGCGGAGGAAGGCAACGGTAAGCAGAAAAAGGATTTCTTAGGCCATGGTAGGAAATTTGAAAGGTTTAAGCAGGGTCAATGGCCAAAATATTAAAGGGGGGGGCTGACATGATCAACATCGGCTCCATTTCGGGATGGAAAATTCATCCCTGGACGTGTCGAGAACGCCGCAGACCTTCACAATCACTTTCTAAGCACACTTTTCTCTTCAACCCTTTGCATTTTTCTTCAAGACTTATCGTGGCACCCGTGCTATTTCAACAAAAGCAAAAAGGAAATTAATATACAATATAGTACACCAGGCTGCCTTTTGCCTAAATCAGAATTGGAAGTAGGGCTTGAGAAATTGGTCGTTTACATGGGCATCCAGCAAGTCACCCTGTAAATTCTCCAATATAAACGTGTTATTACCTCCCTGTTCCAAAATTTTAAACGAACCGAACCAGAGTGGGTCAAACTTGCCATGTTTTCCTTTTTCAGCCCTCCGGACATCCCACCTGAGCACCAGATCACCAATCTGCAACTTTTTGTCTTTTGCATGCTGATAAAAAATGTGTTTCATTTTCTCCTGATATTCTGTTAATCCCTGATTTACTTGCCCTCATGTTTCCTCTAACTCTACCAGTTGATTGACTCTCCTGACCATATCATCAGGTTCCTCCTGACTTTCTTGCACGAAACATGCCACTGGTAAGGCCAGCTACACAAGAAACACTATTGCTCGTCCATATACCAACTCATATGGACATTTCCCAGTTGCTCTCTTGCTGGTGATTCTATTAGCCCACAGAGAAAATTTCAATTGGGAATCCCAATTCTTCTGATTCTCATTGATAGTCTTCTTTAATGCCCTCACCAAAGTTCTGTTGGAAGATTCTTCCAAGCCATTCCCCTGTGGATAATAAGCTATGGAGTGATTCAATGTAATATTATACTGCTGGCAGAAATCTACAAATTTTGCAGACTTGAAGGCCTGTGCATTATCAGTCACTATTTTAGCAGGACAACCAAACCTAGATATGATGTTCTCTGCCATGAATTTTATTATTACTGTATCCGTAGCATTTGTTGCAGGTATGGCTTCCACCCATTTCGTAAAGTAATTTATGGTAGTTAGTATCCATTTATGTTGGCCACTTGAGGGTGGGTGAATTTCGCCTATAAAATCTATTCTCCACTGTTGGAATGGTTCATTTACATGAACTGGAATCAGAGGCAGAGTTGCCCATTTCTGTCTTTCTGCAAACTTTTGACATTTATCCCATGCTCTAACCCAGGCCAAAACATCTCCAAATAATTTTGGCCAATAGAAACCAGATTTTAGGATTTTATGGGCTGTGGCCCTCCAGTTGTAACGTCCTCCACAAATTCCTTCATGAAATTCTACCATTATACTCTCTACTTCACCCTCTGTAAGGCACAGGAGTAAAATTCCTGAGGGGTCCCTCCAATATAGCTGCCCATTAGCAACTATGTATTTCTGTGATTTCAATCTTAAAGCCTTGTATTTTGCTTTATCACAACTTTGAGGACAGCTGAGTGTTAAAAGATATTCCACTATTTCTTTGTACCATGGACTGGTGAGATACTTTATGTGTGCGTTCTGAGTAGCCTTCTCCAATCCTTGCTGCTCCTTTTCACTCTCAGCCTCTTCACTTGCAATTATAGACAAATTTATGCCCAGAGCTTGATAGTTCGATTCAGATAACATTTTAGCAAGCCCCTGTCCTTTGATCAGCTTGGTAGGGCGGATATCTAGATCATACTCCAGTATTTTAGCAATCCACCTTCCCCTTTTTCCTTCACTATCACCCTGAATAAGGATATGTTTGACAGCTACTGTAGGGACATATGCTGTAATGTGGGACTGCAAAACATACATGCGAAATGCTTTGAGGGATTTTACTAGGGCATATGCCTGCTTCTCTAGTATGTTATATTTCAATTCAGCTTCATGAAGCACCTGGCTAAAAAAGGCGATAGGATGCTCATATCCTTCTTCATTCTTTTCTAACAGAACTCCAGCTATTGTATGGGGGGATGCAAAAGAAAAGATCATAAATGGTTTAGTATAATCTGGCCTAGCTAGTACAGGAGCTTCAGCAAATGCAGCTTTAATTCTAGCAAAGGCCTCCCATGATTCTTGTGACCATTTCACCTCATTATTATTCTTTCGCATATCTGTTATATGCCTAACTATATCAACATAGTTAGGAATAAATCTTCTCAGGAAATTTATCCAGCCTATAAATGCCTGCACTTCCTTCTTATTTCTGGGGAGGGGGATGCTATTTATAACCTCTACTCTTTTGGGATCTATCCTTACTCCATATTTAGTTACAATATGCCCCAAAATTTTTCCTTCCTCTAATGCAAATAAAGACTTTTGTGGATTAAGAGAAAGACCATACCTTTTGCATTTTTCAAAGGTTCTTCGTAGATGTTCAATATGTTCAGCATCATTTTTTGAAAACACTGTAATATCATCAAGGTATACCACCATAAATATATCTTGCTCCCAAAAAAAAGCAATGTCCATGGCCCTCTGAAAAGTGGCCCCTGCATTAATCAGTTCAAAAGGCATCCTGGCATACATAAATGTACCCCATGGTGTGATGAAAGCAGTCTTCTTCTGATCTTCTGGAAGTACAGCTACCTGATTATAACCAGAGAAGCCATCCATCATAGAAATTCTAGAGGCTCCAACCACTTTCTACAGAATGTGGTCCATCTTTGGCAGTGGATAATTATCTTTTAAGGATTCTCTATTTAAATTTCTGAAATCCACACACAGCCTTATTTCTCCATTCTTCTTTCGGACAAGGACAAGGTTCGCCACCCATTTAGAATACCTCAATGGCACAATTATTTTAGCCTTTAGCAGCTTCTTGATTTTTTTTTCAATGGAGGGAAGCAGTAGAGGATTTATCTGTCTAAGCTTTTGCTTATAAGGCTTTGCATCTTCCCTCATAGGAATTTTATGTTGCATTATACTAATATCAAAAGTTTTAAGGTCCTGATAGGACCATGCGAATACATCCCTATACGACTGAAATAGCTTCAGGTATTTCTCCTTGTATTCCTCTGGGACCTTCTTGGATAATTTCACAATTTTAGGATCAGCCTCAGTACCCAGATTCAGATCTTCCACTTGATCTTCCTCTACCACTTTACTAGGCTGCAATGGGACATCATTTTTATCAAATAATCTTTCTAGAGGCACCAACCCTCTAGGGATGACATTTCCTTTCAACTGCAGCACTTTACTACCTGCCATCTTCTCTTCCCAATTATTTTCTGAAACATTCTCAGCCTCATCTTCTTCACAATCATCAATCTCCATATTAGAGAATTCTCCCACTGTTTCCAGGAATCTCTTCATTTGTTCCTCATCTTCAAATACCTGCCAGTGCTTAATATTATCTGGTATTGATGGCATATAATGTACCTCCACTTCATATCTTAAGAGTGGGTTCTAGGGAGGATGGAATGTACTAGCAGCCACAACAAGGGAGTCTGCCATTCTGTTCTATTCTCAGGGCATGAACTGGATATTAAATGCTGAGAAGAAGTTCTCCACCATGTCCCAAACCTCATTTCTATAAGCCCTCAACCAAGGATGCTTAGTTTGACACTAATTTCTGATTTGTCTGACCACCAGATCAGAGTCCCCCAGGACCTTTAAATATTGTATGCCCATGCTCTTGGCTGTCTTTAATCCCAATAGAAGTGCTTCATATTCAGCTACGTTATTAGGAGCCTCATATTCCAATTTAAAATACAGTGGGATCCATTTGTCTATAGGAGAAATTAATAATACTCCAGCTTCGTTTCCTTCTTTTGAATTTTCTCCATCAAAATGTAAAGTCCAGATTCCTGCTTCATGGTTCTCTGAAGGCTGCTCAGTCTTGATCTGGCAGAAGGATGGTTCCTGAGAAAATTCTTGATCTTCCTCCAACATCAAGCATGAAAAATTTCCTTCTTGACTATAGATTGGTGAGTACTCAGAGCTGTCAGCCTTAGTCACCATCTTGACAAATCTAGTTTCTCTGTATAACCTCCTCTCCTGGCCACCAAAAATTGCAATAATGGCATATGTTAAGTCTAGTTTAAGTGACCCACCAATTTTTGTTCCCCAGGACCTTGACAACAACATGCCAAAGTGAGCTGGGATATCAGCCACCACAATGTCCATTACTATACTTTTTGCTGGAATTCGGGCCAAATTGATCCCTAAATCTTTAATCATCCCTAGACATTTAACTCTTTTGGAATCAAATGAATAGAGGTCTTTATATGGGCGAGCGATCTGTAGTCCTAGTTGTTCCATGACTGATAGAGGCATAATATTATGGGAAGCTCTAGAATCTAGCATACAATTATGCAATAGCAGGTCATGAATCACTAGTGACACGTAGAAGGGAGAAGTAGATATAATATCTTCTCGACATGTGGGCCAAACACAACCATGGGTCTTTCTTCTTGGAGATTAAGACTGTCTAGAATTATTGGTGTTTCAGGAGGGGACAATAAAGAAGTAAGTTGAGATTGATATGCAGGTTGTTTCAACAGCTCAGTCAAGGGGACTGGTATTTTGACTTTCTCAAGTTCCTTTTTCAGATTGAAAGAAGGAGGGGGCTTTTCTATTGCAACTTCTTTTGACTCTTTATTTTCATCTGAAAGTTTAACTTATTTTGATACATACTCAGCATTAGGAGGAGTGACTACTTTTGAAGAAGAAGGAATTTGATCATCAGACAGAAGAGGTTTGTTTAGAGGACTCTTACCTTTGTCTGTAACTTTCTACACTGTTGATTCCTTTTGAGCATATGCTTCCTCCTGGGGAGGCTCTTCTTCTTGTTCTTGAGTACGAGTTCTCTTCCTGGAAGATCTGAGATCATATTTTCTATTGAAGTGTGCTTGCATAAAATCAGAAAATTGTTTACAATAATAATCAGCCTCTGAGTCTTCTATGTCTTTAGCTTCTTCTTCTTGCAATGGGCATTCTATTTCATCATTGTTTGAGAATGCAAGATTTGCATCTTGCAGTTCATAGGCAGCATCTTCAACAGAATCATCAGCTGGACCTTCCAGGTACAATGGGTGTGGTAGCTGATCTTGTTGCTCTTTTTCTTCCCTTGGCAATATTTGCAGGGGTGTCTTTCTATACTGAGGGTTGTAACCCCTGTTTGGAGCATTCTGGAAGTTCTTGGAGGCTGAATTCTTGGTTTCCAATTCAAGCTTGACCAATTTATTAGAAATATTCTTAATCATTTTTCTCATTTCTTCAATTCTGTCTGTATCCTTATCCTGATTAGAATTAGATACTTCCTCTTTACCCCTTCTTCTGGTATCCTGTTCAGCCTTTCCTTTTAATTTTCCAGTGGAAGCAAAATTTGCTTCCAATTCAAGAGCATCTGACTGAGCATCATCATGGGTGGCAGGTTTTCTTTCCCTGACAGAGAAATCGAAATATGAGTCAAAGGTTTCTATAAAAAAAACTTTGGCAGCATTCTAATGAGGCTTCATATCGGCAGGAAGGTTTAAATATAACTTATTAAATATTTTGATAAATTCTGACACCCCTTCATTATGTTTCTTATTGAGTGGATTGAACTCAGTAAGACACTATCCATGATCTTTCTTTTCTCCCCATTTCCTGAGAAAGGTATTTTCCATATCGTCCCAAGTGGTTACGGAACGGTTTCCTAATGTTTTGAACCATTTTCTGGCTTCACCATCCAGAGATTGAACAAACAATCTTAAGACTACATCCAAATGTTCTACATTAAAGTTCTTGGCAAAAGAGCAAAAAGTCTCAAGATGTTTCTGAGCATCAATTTCATTTTCCCCAGTGAATCTGGGCAATATCTTTAAATAATCCTGGGGCATATCATTCAACACTTGAGGTAATTCCAGGAGAGCATATTTGTTCAACAAAAAGGCTGGAACATTAGCCATTGGAGGAGGTGGGGGTTGTGCAACAATCTGGTGTACAAATTGTTACACCATTTTTTGGTCATCTAACCTATTATCATTAGATGGACCCAAGTACACCATGTAAGACCAATTTTACCCCAAGTAAAATTTCTTTCACTATGTAAAATAACTTAATAAACCACATTTATTAGGTTGTTTATGGTCTAAACAGGAAACCCCAAAAGGAAATATTAAACAAACCTATATTTGTTTGATTTTTCTCATGGAATAATTAATTAAACCATAATTTAATGATTATTCCTAATCATGTTTAACCCAAAACAAAGAAATTAATTAGATAAACCTTTATTTATCTTATTATTTTCTAGGAATAATTATTTAAATCTTATTTAGATAATATTCCTTGTTAAATATGACCAAATCATCCACAAATAATTAAATAAATCATTATTTATTTGATTATCCTTCAACCACTTCCTTAAAAGATAAATAAATCATTTATTTATTTATTATTGACAAATAAAGGGATTTGACCCAAGTCAAATACTTTTTCCCTCCAACAAATATAATAAAATATTCCATAAAAGGTGGATCTAGATTTGGTTAACATTATTTTAATCATGCACCAAGATCTAGAATGACCCAATATTTTGTTATAAATAGGAGGATTTTTCCTACCATTCTTCACCTTTTGTTGCCTATTAGATCACTCTGGATCTAAACTCTTGGTCTGACTTTGAGCCATTATCATTGTCATATTTTCCATTATTTGTTGTGTGAGCTCCCTTTGAGTTCTATCTTTGTATGGGTTTTCTACACCAACAAGAGAGAGAAATACTAGATCTGAAGTGCTGAGGACTTCCAAGAACCCATCCCATTGAGGAGAATTGGAAACACCTTCTTGTTTTCCTCCTAGGTGCCCTTAATACAAAAATTCTTTCAAAAATATTGTTCTTGTCTTGTCTATTGGATGTATGGAGAAAAACCTTATTTTTACTGCTTAATGTCTCTTTATGCATAGAGCTGGATTTTTGCAGCACTTGTCTTGATCAACTAACTGCAGATCTGAAGATATTGGCAGCCATATTTGATGTTAGGGCTATAAGTTATGCGTAGCTAAAGGTGGTCTTTTTTCATACACTTCGACAACGGATTCATACTAACAATTGGCGACTTCACACGGGTTTTCAATTACGACCGCTGTCGTTTTTCATATTCCTGCATATCCAACTACTTCAGACCCTAGGGTTTCTTTTCAGCTTTTTGTTTTTCCTATTTTTATGTTGTTTTTCTCACATCAAACCCTAAAACATTAAAATTTCTAACTTCCGCGTGTTTCTGGACCTATTGCGCAGGTGACAGACATCAGCCGCAACTGAGACGACAACTTTTTTTGAAATCTGCTGCCGAGAGTGCCGGAAGTGCAGGTCGCAATTTTTGGCCCAAAAACTGCGTCCTGGAGCTTCAGGTCGCAGAAAACAGCCCCAAAACTGTGACCTGAGCGAAAAACAGGTCAAAAACTACGACCTGGACTTTTTTCTGGAATTTTTCTGAAACTTTTCTGGGTTTTTCTGAATCTTCTGTAAGGGTTCTCCAGCCTCTGTCTCAGCCCGTTTAGACCTGTTTCTGATCTGTTTTACTCATCTAAGTGGGAACCTAGCCCCCTAGGGCTTTAGTACCCTCCACTTTTTGTGGAAGAGTTTTAACTGTTTCAGGTGTCTGTTTTTTCAGAGTTTCAGCCCCCCCTTTTTCAGATCCGATACCTCCTTTTCAGATCCCTTTTAATCAGCTCTTCTCCCTTTCAAATCACCTCCTGAAGATTTTGTTGGATCTACCTTTAGGGCCTCCTCCTTGCCCCATCTGCTTTTTTCTGATTCCCTCCTTTTTTCCAGCCACCTTGCCTCTGCCTCTTGGCTGTGTTTTGCCCCTCTTTTCAGCAGTTTTCTCCTTTAGATCCCTATCCCTTTCGACCCTAGATCTATTGGCCTCTTTATAGTGTGTTTTGACTAGGTTTTTTCCCTCTGTTAGACTAGTTTTGTGAGACCCACCTTTTTGGGTTAGATTGATGCATTGTTAGCTGTTAATTTTTTGTCATTTCAATATTATACACTGTTCTCTACAGATTTATTTTCAGTTACGCAGCACACTTTTTCTCTTTCTCTCAAAACGAAAAGGGTTTACAAATTAAAATTAACACACGCCACACACTCACCCTAAGTGAAGAAGAGTCTGGTTTACACCACCAGGCAAAGACTTTAAAATCAATTGACACTGCACCTTTTTGCCCTTGTTTTGACATTGTAATCACTTGATTATGCACCTCCCTGACTTTGTCAGTCATTATTCTTCCCCTTGTGCCGTGTTTTTGTTGTCACCATTGCACCCCCAAAGTGCACATCTCAGAGACTTCTTGGCCTTCACCCTCAGTTTCCAGTCGATCGACCTACTCCTTCCCGTCGTCGTCGAGTTAGTCCTCCTCCGAGTCCGCACTCCGACTCCTCTTCTGATTCATTGGGTTCTCCTTTCACTTCTGGTTCTCCCCCTATCACCTTCACTATGTCTGGTCTAGGGCCTAATGCTCGTGGTAATCCCGACCCTAATGCCGGGACTACTACCAGCGGAACCACCACAGGAACTACCTCGACTGCACCTTTGCTCCCATTCATGGTAGGCCTCAGCCTCCCTAATTTGGATCGGTTGACAAATGACCCTATACACCATGACGCTAGTTGGCCTGCTATGACGACAAAGCTCCCTTCTAACATCCCCAAGTTTGAAGGCCTTGCTGGAGAAGATCCTTCAAATCATGTTCGATCGTTCCACATGTGGTGTTCATCTACCTCCATTACCAATGACTCTGTCCGTCTTCGGTTGTTCTAACGAATGCTTACAGGCGCGGCTTCTAAGTGGTATGTTAATCAGCCCACTTCCTCTCATACCACCTTTGCGACTCTTGACCGGGATTTTTTATCTTACTTCCAGCTTCCCCTTCATTACGACACTAGTATCGAACTTTTGACTTCTTTCTGTCAATCATCTGTGACCCGCCTATCCAATCATGTCCAGGAATGGCAGAGAAGAAAGAGCCTATGTCAATCCCCTACTTTCGAAGACCGTGTCTACATGGAATGGTTCCTTAGATCTCTCTTGCCTCCTATCGGGAAAGATGTCGCATCACATTTTCCCCAAACCGAAGAAGCCGCCCTCCAACTGGCATTACAATATGACTTGATCTATGCTCAGACAGGTTATGCTTATACCGTTCTACCTGATCTCCCCAGACCCGGTGGTTTCAACGCACAGGGGGCACCTCATGCCGCCGAAGGTATCGTTGGAGCTCTCTCTCATCCATATGCCCAACCTCCCATGGGTTATGGTTTTCCTGCGGGAGGGGGCAGCACCTCCCGCACTTGTCCCCCTCCTTGTAGCACGTATCTAGGATACAACATACCTCCTCTTTTGGCCCAACCTCCTGCTCACAATACTATTACCCAACCCCCTTATTATTCATATCCGCAGTTTGGTGCTCCAGCTCCTCCAGCATCAGCACCTCCGCCTCCCTTGCCTTCTCAACCCCTGCAACAGCAGTCACCACCCCCTCAAGCGCAGGTGGATGCACAGCAGGGATTCGTGGCTACCCAACCACCTGACGTACAGGTGGCCACTCAACATTCCCCTTCTGGTTCCTCCAATTACCAAATCCTCATGATGAACTCTGATCCACCTCTAACTGTTGACCTTAACCTTCAAACTCGGTCTCGCCAGTACCCCACACCTTCCGCTCAGTCTGCCCCTGAGTCCCCTTCTTCAGGTTCTACAGAGCCTCTTTCGACATCCAATGGTCCCTTGCATATCCCTCAGCCCAAAGTTGAGGTTCATACCAAGATTCCTAAGGGACCATTATGCCGAAATGCTGCTTCTGGTCGAGCTGCTCATTCGTATAGCATAGTAGATGATTTGGCGCAGTCTCCTACTGCCATTTCCACATTGGAACTCCTCCAGTCGTGCCCTTCCCAAAAGAAGGCTCTGCTATCTGCCATGGGCGCTGTAGATCCTGCTGATAACCAAATGATTGTTTTCAACACCCATCAATCAGAACATCCTCCTCTTCCTGCTTTCGTCGCCTTCCAAATCCCAGTCAAAATCTGGAATGCTAACGTTTCCCGGTGTATAATTGATGAGGGGGCATCCACCTGCGTGATGTCCGCTTCGGTTTGGAAGCAACTCGGATCTCTTGATTTGGCCCCTTCCACGATCACCCTTCGAGCGTGGGATGGCCACGCTTCCTAGCCCATTGGCCTCTTCCGTAATTGTCCTATCACTCTTGCCGGCAAGACTATTTGCGTTGACGTCGAAGTCATTGACGCCCCTCTACATTACAACATTCTCTTGGGGCGGAGCTACACCTATGCTATGCCTGCTGTCCCATCCGCGGTTTTCCACAAGATGTCTTTCCCTCATAATGGAAAGATAGTCACCATTGACCAGTTGACATATCATGAGCCAAAATCTCAGACCTCACCTGAGATGACCATCTCTTCTATAGCCAACAAGCAAACCGTCGATTCCTTGACCAGTGTCTCTCCTGGCTTCTACAAAAACTCCTCTTTGCTTGGAACCTTCCCTGGTCTTCCTCCTCCTACTATCTCTAACCCCAGCTCATCGAATGTTTGCATGATGCAATCATCTCGGGCTGCTCTCAAGCAACCTGCTTCGGCTAGTCAGCAACCACGCTCTCTGCAACCTGCTCCTAGCCCTTCACCTGCAGCTGGTAGTCATGAGCCTCTTTATCCTCCTGGCATGGTTCCTCCAAGCCTTATCCATTTAGGAGTTGTCCCACCTGGCCATTACCCCTCTAGTCAGATACCGTTCCTAGCTCCCCCACCAGGAGTGTACACGGTACCGGTCATGGCCACCCTCTCTCTTCCTAACCTAACCCTTGGGATTCCCGTCTAGTACCATGATCCTCCAGTCGCAACCCTACCTAGTCAACCCACACCTTATATTACTTTGACCCCGGTTCAACCGGTCCCCATGACTTCCCCCGCTGCAACAGTGCCTCAGTCACCTCAACAGGAACCACTTCATATTGCAACCGCTTCAGGTAAGAAGGGAAAAGCTCGCAAGGGGGCATCAAAGGCCAAGGCTGCCCCGACAAACCTGGCCCCTCCTCGACCTCCACAACATACCATCCAGTGTGCTTTGTGTGATGTTGTCAGTCACGCCACCCATACCTGTTCTGAATTGCTTCATCTCAAGCCCATGGTTAATGTCACATTACCTGAGTCCGCGGTCCCGAAAGCCTCTGTTCCTTCCGTAACCACGACCAATAACCCCACGAATATTCACACCAACCACCCCTGTGCTTTGTGTGATCTCCATGGCCATTACACCCACCTTTGTCCCCACCTCAAGGACTTCCGCACCTCTCTCGCCGCGGTCCGCCATTTCGAGGCCAAGCGCAATGAGTCCACCTCTCCCCTATTTGCGCATTGTTCTCTGGAAGAACTACAAGACATCACTGCTCCCATTGACATTCCCCCTCCTGATGTCAAGATGACGGAGCCTTCGTGCAACATGTTCTACCTATCATCATCCACGAGACCCTCGGGGAACATTCCCTCTGAATCCTCCCTTGTTGTTTCGCTTGAACTTTCTTCAGCAATCACCCTGGGCTCAACATTGGTAGATCCTTTATCTGCTTACTCTTCTGTCACCTCTTGTGACGATGCGCATGTGACTCCCTCTTCTCATGATGATGAGTCAGGTAGCTTCGCCGCGTCAGGTGGTCTTTCTTCCACCAGTCACCCCATCTTCTATCATGATGATGACATTATGGAAGGTATCCCCTCCCATGACTTTATCTATTCCCCCTTACATCGAACCCATGCGGTTGAACCACATACACCTTGTGGCCATTACATTGATACCCAATGTTTGGGTAAGGGGGCATCCATATTTGAGAGACCAAGAGAAGCAATTCTCCCAAACTCTCCTAGTGTATCTGGTCATGTCAACTCTAGTACCATTATTCTTCCACATTTAGAAGAACCTCTAGAGTCCCACACCACTTCCAATCACTCTAAGGACAATACCCCTTATCATTCCCTCATCTTACATCAGCAACCCAGTCTCTTAGACATTGTTGTTGACCAACCTATAGCTTTTCTACGAGAGCATCAATTCATTATCTCCAAATCCTCTCTGTGGGATAGTGACACCAGGTATGCCAACCTAGAAACTTAAAGTCCATTTTATTCCTATATGCAGTACCAAAAGAGATTGGTAATCCTCCATTCCCTTTCTCACACTGCATAACCATCACGAAAACAAATGACACACCATATCATTAAAATGTGTTTAGATTCCCCTTTTTCTAAATACATTTTGGCATGACCACACCATGCTTGGGGGCACCTATGCCCCTCAACCATAACCCTCCTAAAAATCAAATTTCCTCATTTACAACACTTGTACTTGGGGCACAACTTCGCCTCCATACTTGTCCATGTTTGTGTCAATTTTCGTCATGATATACCATCTTGTACTCATGTTTTCCTGGTCCCCCATTGGACCTATACTGTGTGGTAGCACCATCGAGTCACCCTTGTCTAGAGCATCCAAGTTGAGTCATCATCGCAGTCATGGAGTCTATCCCGAGTCCCTTTGTACCCCGCCAATGTCCTCCATCCCTCATTGCTTGGTTTCTCTCTTGTGTCGCACATTATGGCCTTCAGTCCCACTGTCCCTTATCCTTGATGATCTTGAGTCAGTTTCTGCCATTTCATTCATGCCCTTTATGCTCTAGCAAGGGAAGTCGTCCATTCGCTACTCAATCCCCTCCATTCCACCATCATCATTGGTATTAGTATGTCCGTCGCTCTACTATTTCCTCTCGTACCTTAGTTAAGGATCTCTCATTGCCTCACCTATGGCAGACCTCCTTCTGTTGACATCAGCTCCTTCATTCTAGAAGACAGGTCTATAGGGCGGTGTACCTTGGTTCCAGCTTCCACTCTTGTTCGGTGCCTTGGATCAGGCAAAGGGATCTCTCATTTCCCTTTGACTTGATTGTTTCTCCACTCCAGCTCCTTTCAGCATGATCGAGATCTGTATACTTGATGGTTCAATGATGCCGCAGCAGCTCTTGGTGATTCTCGGGTGTGTGTGAGATGTCTCAGCCCTCATGAGGGGGTGGCCCTGCAGGTAGCCCCCCACATGCCCGGATGACCTCTTCATTGCAGCCCTCGATGCAGCTCCAGATATTTGATGATGTTGGCCTTAGCCACTTGCAGTGCCTCTTTGATTTGCATGTATCAGTCAGATTTTGCGAGCCCTTCCCCATTTACAGGGGGAATTTGGGTTGTATTTGTATCTCATGTACTCAGATATTATTGTATAAGTCCTGGCTGTTATCCCAGGCACAACATGTATGTGGGATTCCTCATTGTATTTTTATCTGGCTCATGATTATGCCGGTTGTACTTTATGGTTCGGTCCCTTGTTTACTGGACACACTATTCTTTTGTACTTTGTCTCAGCGGGCATAGGTATGCCTCCCCCGCCGCCTTTAGCACAGGTACCCTCTCATAAAAAGAGACTTGTTGCACCTGCAAGTCTCGTCTCCTCGGGGTCTAGTTCTTCAGCACATTAGTCTACCTTACATTTCTCTCTCTGACTTCCCTTTTGATGTCTGGTGATTGAGTTCTTACAACGTACTTCGGTCATATGATTTGCTCCTAACACTCACACGCTGGGGGGAAATCTGTTACACCATTTTTTGGTCATCTAACCTATTATCATTAGATGGACCCAAGTACACCATATAAGACCAATTTTACCCTAAGTAAAATTGCTTTCACTATGTAAAATAACTTAATAAACCACATTTATTAGGTTGTTTATGGTCTAAACAGGAAACCCCAAAGGAAATATTAAACAAACCTATATTTGTTTGATTTTCCTCATGGAATAATTAATTAAACCATAATTTAATTATTATTCCTAATCATGTTTAACCCAAAACAAAGAAATTAATTAGATAAACCTTTATTTATCTTATTATTTTCTAGGAATAATTATTTAAATCTTATTTAGATAATATTCCTTGTTAAATATGACCAAATCACCCAGAAATAATTAAATAAATCATTATTTATTTGATTATCCTTCAACCACTTCCTTAAAAGATAAATAAATCATTTATTTATTTATTATTGACAAATAAAGGGATTTGACCCAAGTCAAATACTTTTTCCCTCCAACAAATATAATACAATATTCCATAAAAGGTGGATCTAGATTTGGTTAACATTATTTTAATCATGCACCAAGATCTAGAATGACCCAATATTTTGTTATAAATAGGAGGGTTTTTCCTACCATTCTTCACCTTTTGTTGCCTATTAGATCACTCTAGATCTATATACTTGGTCACATTTCTACATTATTTGTTGTGTGAGCTCCCTTTGAGTTCTATCTTTGTCTAGGTTTTCTACACCAACAAGAAAGAGAGATTCTAGATCTGAAGTGCTGAGGACTTCCAAGAACCCATCCCATTGAGGAGAATTGGATACACCTTCTTGTTTTCCTCCCAGGTGCCCTTAATACAAAAATTCTTTCAAAAAACATTGTTCTTGTCTTGTCTATTGGATGTATGGAGCAAACTCTTAATTTTTACTGTTTAATGTCTTTCTATGCATAGATCTGGTTTTTTGCAGCACTTGTCTTGATCAATTAACTACATATCTGAAGATGTTAGCAGCCACATTTGATGTTAGGGCTATAAGTTATGCGTAGCTAAAGTGGTATTTTTTTTCGTACGCTTCGACAAAAGATTCATACTAACACAAATGGAGGAAGAGGCGAAGGTGGAGTATGGATAACAATAGGAATATACTCTACAGCACTCTAAGGTGTGGATGGGAACAATTCACGGTTAACAGCAGCTACTTCAGTGACTTCTTTAACTTCTTCGACCTCAGGAGTAGGGTGAAGATTAGCTTTAATTCTAGCACCTCCCCTGGGTGGGCTATCTGAATAATATTCTGTGTCTCCCACAGTGGAGTCGAGATTTTCTTCTAGAACTTCTTGGGAAGAAGAAGATGGGTAATATTCTACGGAAAACTCAGGGATTTCAGCACAGACTTATTTCTTTTATTTCCAACTTCTTCTATGTATAATCTTCTCAGGGTTAGACACTGAAGGTTTCTTTGACTGTGATGTATCTGACCTCAGGTGTGGCTTATGGGGAGCCAGGACTTCAAATAGATTTATCAAATAAACAACAGTGGAGCCGCCAAGGTGAGAGATATGCAACTCTTCAACTCTATGTGCTCACCTGATTAGAGAGTGAATGTGATTTGTCAAGGTCCAGGGATAATGATTTTCTTAGCTTCATTCCCCGGCAACGGCGCCAGAAAGATGTTGTCGACAGATGTTGTCACTCCTAGAGACAGCCTAGAGTTTCCATAGACCAGTGCCTAGGACATCTTATCATAGCAAGGATCATATAATAAAATTTGGGTGTTAATCAAAATACTCTCCTGCTATCTCTTGTAAACAAGGAAATTAATTTAAATGGGACCAGAACTTACAGAAACTTCCACAGGGAAAGTAATGTTGCAGAGACAAGATGCAAAGCTCCAATGTAAAAGCATTAGACAGTTAAGAGAAAATTTACTGTAAAGAGGGCCGATTCAAGTAATATGCCACAGAAATAAAATATCAGAAGGTATATGCATTGAAATAAATATAAGAATATATTAGTTATCTTTGGTCTGATACCCAGATACACAACATAACCATATATGGGCTTATCAATCTAAGAATCCATACATGAAAATGGCATTTTAAAAGCACCTTCCCAAAGCAACTAATATAGCAGAAAGATGGATGAAATGAACATGAAACAGTATATCATGCCTGGGTCATATTTAAAGCGCTTGACTGATCCAAGTATGGGTATCAACTAGGATAAATCCTTACCTAAAATTAGTGAGCCACTCGCATTCCATTACATGATACAAGAAGAAGGATAAAATGAAATGTTGTATTAAACACAGTAGAGAATATTACATACTGTGGAATATTAAAGACCAGAATCCTCTAAAACAGATAGAACTCCTCCTCACTGAGACCCTATGGGCACTGAGCCTTCATACAAGAGTTTTTACAAGATGTATACAAAAATGACTTTCATTGCACAATTCTCTGATAAAAATATGGAACCTTTACAATGTCTTTCTTCCTCGTTTTTATAGGAGAAGAAGAAAAGAAACTAACAAAATAAGTTGGTGAAAAAAATTAATTGTTTCATTAAAACAAAATGGTGGAAACATTCGCGCCCATACTATTTGATAGCTATGAGATGCTGAATGTACTTGACAATCCGCTTGCAGAAATAAATGCACTGAGTAGAAAATCTCTTCAGGAACCCAGTTTAGAGATACATCCACCTGAACATTCTGTCCTTTCTTGAAGAAAATCCGGCTGAAATAAAACATTGAAAGCATAGTTTTTTGTGCTTTTGTACTTTCTGCCTTCTGAACCATGAATTAGGATTTAAAATCCTCAATGCCGGACGCTGAATCCCTTGATTTTCAACTGATACTCTTTGCCGCGACATAAATTTTTTCATCTACTAAAATTTGCCTTTTGAATTACTCGGAGGGGTTTGACAGATTCACATCCTGCTTCATTAATGAAAGCCATGTCACAGCAACTACCCAGGGTTTTTCTTCATAAATTCTGCCTTCGCAATCAGATCCCTCGGTGCGTCTTCGATTTCTGTAATGGAGACGATAATTAACTGGCAATTTTCCATCGCCACAAACCTGCAAAATCCACAATCATATTAAAGAAAACCAGGCACAAGGGTAGCGGATGTGGCAATGACCACTGAATAATGATGTAGACTGGGAGAAATGATGAGAAGATGCAGGGTGGCGACAAACGCAGGTAAATAGCGGAGGAATGAAGGGTGGAAATAAAAAATACAGTGCAAAGATGATGAATGAATGAGGCGGAGGTACATAACATAAACACTGAAATATGACACATAACGGAATATATGAATGGGGAAGGACAACGCAAATGACACGTGGGCGTACAAAAGGCTAAGCGGAAGGGACAAGGTGGAGGCGGACTTGGTCAATCAGCGGGATGCATAAATAATCCTGGGCCATACGATCCAAAAATGAAATCAACGGTTAAAACTTCACCGGAGGGCGATGGACTGCGGGCCTGGAGCACCGTATACTTAAGTTAAAACTCGTGCAGCTGCAGAAAAAAACCGTCGTTGGATGAAGGCTTATAGATCTGACAGCTAACATAAATTTCGTTGTGCGTCCTAGATCGAGTTTTAATGCGTAGAAGAGGGCGGTATTGAGGCCGTACTCGGGGACACATGGCGCATGCTGAATGGAATCACTGCGATTTGAGAAAAATCGCCAGCCCTTCAAAAGTGGTGCGGGGAATACAACTTGTTTTAAGCGGTGGTTTTTAGGGCGTGGGGACCACAAAGGCGGGGGAGCTGCGGTTCATTGATCTATGATCTGATCGGATGGCTCATAATGCACCCACTGGCTATATTCAATAGCGCCTTCAGGGTTTACCGTTTGGTTTCTGGCTCGCGATCATGTGGGGGAAAAGACAAGGGAGCTAGCGCTGAAAGGGCTAGAATTTAAATATTTCGAAATTGAGTTTTTTGGCCTTCTACTATGCAATTTGTAGGCGGGGGAAGGCAACGATAAGCAGAAAAAGGATTTCTTAGGCCATGGTAGGAAATTTGAAAGGTTTAAGCAGGGTTAATGGCCAAAATATTAAAGGGGGGGACTGACATGATCAACAGACCCAATCAACAGAAAGACGCTTACAAAGCACACCACACCACACATGCACAAAAATTAAATCACTCACTTATGTACACACACCAGACAAGAATAATTCAAGCGTAGTACTTCTTCAGGTACAGCCCATTTCTAGGCTGCACCAAAGGAATACCTTCATAATCGATTATCTCATAGGCCCCATTTTTCAATACACGTTTAATGAGGGTCCATGCCACATGGGATGGAATTTTCCTGCCCCAATCTTACCATGTGCTTGATCATATAAGAGGAAAAGGTCCCCTTCTATAAAATAATGTGGAGAAACCGTTTGATCGAAATGAGCTTTAACCCGCTTTTTCTGTGCCTCGATAACCAAAGAAGCTAAGCGGCAGGTTTCATCTAGTCGTTCTAGATGTAGGAGAATTTCTTCCTCTGTGGAAGTGTCGGGCAATAATTCCACAGCCAACTTCAGCGAAGGGATCTCACATTCAACTATAAGAGTTTCTTCCAGACCATACACCAACTGAAAAGGTGTGAATCCGGTCACACTCTTTACTGACGTTCGGTAGGCCCAGAGAGCTGATAACAATTCGAGATACCAATTGGATTTATGAATAAAAATTGTTTGTTGAAGCATCATGACAAGTACTTTGTTCATAGCCTCAACCTGGCCATTTTCCTGAGGGTAATATGGCATTGAGCTATCATGACACAAGCCCAACTTCGATGTCATCTCTCCCATCATGTAGTCCCGAAAATGAGTGCCATGATCGGTGAGAATGGATTGAGGAACTCCAGAATGTGTAATCACATGGTTGAAAATGAATTGGGCGGTTGTCTTACCGTCGGTAGCTAATGTAGGCATCGTCTCGGCCCTCTTGGTGAAATATTCCACAGCAAAGATGATATAAGCATGCCCACCAACCGAGTGAGGGTTACATGTCATAAAATCAATGCCCCACTTGGCAAAAGGGCCTACGGTAATTAAAAGATGTCAAGGGAGGGGTGGCACACGCATCTTGCATTGAAAAATCTGGCACGCGTGACATTTCCTTACTGCAAAAATACAGTCTTTAAATATAGACGGCCAGAAGTAACCCACTTGTAGAATCTTCTGGGTGGTAGCATAACCAGACATGTGACCGCCATAGGCACCACTGTGATATTCATTCAGGAATTTCTCAGCCTCTTCCAAGGTTAAACATTAGCGGAGCATGGAATCGACTTTGATATGATATAAGGTATCTCCGACAATGCGATATGGTTGTGATTGATGCAGAACATGACGTCGAGCATCCTTCGTCAACTCAAACCAGAAGGTAGATGTCTGAAGGTACACGATGATGTCACCATACCATGGATCATGAGAGCTAATTAGAAAGAGGGTTTCATCCAGGATATGATCCTCGGATTGGGACGGAGCAGAGTTGGTAGGGAGAGAGTAGATAAGATCAGCAAAAACTAGTGACTTCATCGATTTGGCAGTGGTGAACTCCAAATCGAACTCCTGAAGGATGACAATCCATTTGGAGTACTTGCCCCCCAAAAATTGTCAAGACAAGATGTAATTCATGGGGTTGTAGTCAGAAATCATAGTTACTGTGCACAACAGGATGTAATGGAAAAATCGTTGAACGGCCTAGACCGCAGCAAGCGCCAACTTCTCGATGTGGGCATAACACGTTTCAATGTCAAGAATATTCCGAGATAGATAGTAAACCACATGTTCATTTCTTTCATTGTCATCCTGTACCAGAACCATGGCAATTGTGCTGAATGTGGCATCCAAATAGAGGGTAAAATCGCAATGATAGTTGGGAGGACGTATTAACGGAGCATTGACGAGCAATGTTTTAAGTTTATTGAAGGATTGCTGAGCAATCTCGTCCCAATGGAAGGGAACGTCTTGTTTTAGAAGTCGTGTAAACCCTTTGGTCACGTCTGCATAGTTCAGGATAAAGCGACGTATGAAATTCGCTTTCCCTTGAAGACTCTGAAGTTGATGCAATGAGGATGTGAAGACGACCAGAATCAATGCCGAAGACGCACTTCCAAGGATCAAGCCTGATGTTGTAATGTTTGCAACAGAGAAAAATCTGGTGGAGGTGTTCGGGATGGTCTTCGTGCCGAGCTAAATGAGCCGACGGGTCATCCAGATATGGCTGAACAATGTGACGTATGTCATGAAAGGTGTAGGACATTGCGCGCTGGAAGGTAGCTCTAGCGTTTTTCAAGCCGAACGGGAGCTTCTTGTAGGTGAATGTGCCCCATGGATAGATGAAGGTGGTATTATGTTGATCGGTGATTAAAATATTAATTTTATTATAACCCAAGAAGCTTTCCATAAGGGAATAGATCTCACTTCCCGCGCAGTCATCGATGATCTGATCTATAAAGGGAGTGGGATAGTTGTCCTTAGGACAAGCCTGATTGATGTCTTGGTAGTCAACACAGACTTGAATTGTGCCCTACTTCTTATCTACAAGGACAATATTGGAAACCCATTCTATGAGGGGGATTAGATAGATGAAGCCTGCATTAAGAAGTTTCTCAACTTCTTCTTTTATAGCTGTGGATTTTCAAGGATGCACTGGACGCAGACACTGGCACACAGGCTTTGAACCAGGATAGGTGGGAATTTCATGCACAACTATACTAGGATCGATCCCAGGGATGTCTTCGTAAGACCATGCGAACACATCTCAGAATTCACGAAAAAGGCTAGTGTATACTTGAATCTCTTCGGGAGAACAAGTAACTCCCACGTGAATGTTCTCGACGACCCCCAGTTTAATGGAGATGTCGATAGGCATGGTTTGGGTGATATTACTCAGATTTCCTTCCGAAAGAACCTCATGAGTCAATATTTGCATTTGGAGAGGCAGAGAGGGAACCTGAGATGCCAAGCGCTCGAGACAGTTATACATTGCCCCCAGGCTGGGCATGAACGAGGAACGATGATGTCCATCGCTCCACGATAGATCTTCAAGAGACATCATCTCCACGATAGCTTCGTTAGAAAAAAAGAATTCTCTCAACAGATCGGGTGAATCTGCATTGTCAAGCCAAGTGGATTGAGAATAAACATCTAGATCCATGCTCAAATGAGCATTTTCAATGGGAGGAGGATCGGATGCAGCAACGATTTTGCAATAATTGATTTCAACTGGAGTTAGAGGCATCGATTCTCCAAAAGAGGTCACCTGTTCAGGAGAAGAGATGATCTATGGATCATCTGACCTACAGATCATGTTTACTTGAACAGTGTTCCATGGTGGCATGGGAAAAATACCCATGAGAACGGGGTCCTTGAAAGACCAGGTCCTACACTGTTGGGGGGATTAGGAATTTGATCCACGTATGGCACGTTGTTCTCAGAGGATGAGGTGAAGAAAGACAACTAATCGACAGTAATAATATTGCCCTCATCTGGAAACTTCAAAAGCCAGAAGAGGGTGGATGGAACGCATAGCATGGTGTGGGTCCAACTGTGACCAAGAAGAAGATTGTAGTTGAGTTTGGCATCAACCACTTCCACTTCAACGTTGGCTGTCTTACCTTGTAATGTGATCGGTAAAATCGAGAGAAAACCAAAGGGTTTTGATTCCCTACCATCAAATGCCTCGAGGGCATTAGGAGATGAAGTGAGGGTTGGAGATCCAATGGCTTTCCAACAGTAAGATGACATAACACAAGTAGAGGCACCTTCATCCACAACAGCTCTATGAATGTTGAGGCCGTTGATACGAAATTGTATAACAAGAGCGATTTGATGTGGAAGTTGGGGATAAAATTCTATAGATCGAAGGTGAGAAGACTAGAATCGGCAGGATCAATTCCACTGATTATGGATAATAGAGCTTTCCGTTGCGATGGAAAAATTTGAAGCACTTCCAACACAGACATTGGGGAGGGCGTTTGTGCCAAATCCTCAACAATGCTGTAATGATGAGTAGCACGGGTGTTCATATTATAGGAAGAATTTCGAATAACACCTTTGGAAGGTGGCCTTACAATGGGTTCAGCACTGGGCTTCTCAATTTATAAAGGACCAGAGACAGGTGGGGGAGGCAGACCATCAATGACTTTCTTCCCAGCTTCGTGGCGTGATCCGACATAATCCTTCGAATGAGTGGCAATCGAAACAAGTGTAGCACCATTCATCATAAGAGCTTGGGACCCAAATGGTGCAGATGGTGAAGGCTATTCGACCATCTGGGTCTGTTAATATGGAAAAGTTTCCTTAAGAACTGTCGAATTTCCCTTAGAGCCTTTAAGAAGTTGACTAACCTCGAATTGTCTAGGAAAATATTTGGTGTAGTGGTCTCTGTCACAGATCAGGCAAGGTTACTTCAGTTTCTGTTGCGAACCATCATCAGCACGGGGTTTGGAGGATTTTGTTTTCGAGGCATCATATTTTTATTTTCCTTTTCCCTTATTCTTCCCTTTGGAGGTCTTTTCCACAGGATTGGCCTGAACAGAATTGACCTCCGCGGTCTTACCAGAATCTGAAGTGGCGGGAAGAGCAGAATTATTGGAATAATTTGAATTTTTCTTCCCATTAGAAGACTTACGAGAAGTCTGAGAGACGGAAACAATAACACCATCAACCAATGGGGTAGGTGGTGCTTTAGAAGTCACTAGCGGTGGGGCATCATTCAAGATATAATATAATGTGTTGGACTAAGAGTACACCAAATCGAGGTACTAGGCACAAGCGATGGCTTGTTCCTCAGTTACACATGCCCCCACAGTAATGTCTTGAGTGATATTTTTGACAAAGGAGGTAGTGAACCAGTGAGTTAGAAGCTGATCAGGAATGTCAAACTTGATCAGAAAACGACGACGTCTCCACTCATGAATATGATCTGAAATATGAGTGGCTTTATCTTGCTTTAGAGATGTCAAGAGATGTTTCCTGGCTTCGTAATGAATCGGTAGCTGGAAATGTGTTAGGAATGCCATAGCTAAATTATTAAAGTCTTGAAAAATACCACGGGTTAGTTCTATATACCACTTAGCAGCAGCGCCAGTAAGAGTGTGATGGAAAAGACATAGACAGATCGAGTCATCAACCCAAGAGTTCGAAGAACACCACAAGTGGTAGGTCATGCCATGTGCTTGGGAGTATTATCCAGCTTTACCCTAAAACTTAGGACAGTCACCAGGCACCTTGGTCGGAACCGGAGGCCAATATAGATTATGGAGAATTGGATCATTGGTAAATTTAGATACATCCGGCAATTCCAACATGGCGAGGTAAGGTAAATGAGGATTAAAAGGCATGCCAAGTCCCCAATAAGGACCTGTACCTATACTCCACCCTGGTTGAGCATAATTCTACCCCCATTGGTTCTATCCCGGAGAATTTTGACCATAGGGGGTATAAGCTATATAATTGGGTTGATACGGTTGTTGATAACTATTGTATGGGGGTTGACAACCAGGGTATTGACCATGATTATACGTGGGCCCCATTTGAGCAGTGTATGGATTCGACTGTGGAGTATAGGTATAGCTTGGTTGTTGATGGTAATAACCAGAACCTTGGGGCAGTTTGTAAAGCAGTCGAGACTGACCTTGAAAGTAATAGCTGCCTTGGGGTTAAGCGGGTTGCTAGTAAGTGGGGCCCTGCTGTGCCTGATAAGTTGGGCGCACAGCCAAGTTCGGATGTGGCATAGAATAGATCGATTGTTGAGCAGGGTTAACTGCATGTGCAGGTTGTCTTGGTTGAACAGGTTGACCTGGCTGTGCAGGATATACTGGTTGAACATGTTGGCCTGGATGAATAGGTTGTCCCGGTTGAATAGGTTGGCTTGGATGATGAAGGACACCAGGCTGCCCTGGCTAAGCAGGTTTGCCTGATGGCAGGAGAGGGCCAGGTTGTGTTTGATAACCAGGTTGACCTGTGACAGGGCCATAATATGGCCTTGTGTGTGCAACATTCAGACCGATGGGAAACTGAGGTTGTTGATGTTGCACCAATGGTTGAGAAGGATTGATTTTCCCCCTAGGACCGTACAACAGTTTGGGTTGATACCTCGGTTGGCCTGCGATTCCTTGAGTTTTCCCTGGTTGGACCACAGGGTGAGGCTATAGAGGTTGACCTTGAGAGTTGTAGGACTGTCCTTACGGACCATATAACAACCCCTACTGGCCCAAAGGTTGTCCTTGTAAGGGTTTTCCTTGCGGGTTGTATCGATAACCTGGCTGGGCCGAAGGTTGTCCCTGGAAGGGTTGTCCTTGTGTGTTAGAAGGTTTCCCAGCCTCGGCAGATAGAAAACCGTTAATGTACTGATAAGCCTGAGGAGAAAGAAAACAAAAGGGGTTTCCCTGCTCATCATATTGATAAGGAAATACATAGATAGGGGTACCATATGGTCCATAATGGGAAAATTAAGGACGGTTGAGATCTTGAGAGGACTGACCAACCTCGGAGTTCGACGGCTATAAATACAATCAATACTCCTCAAGAGAAATATTCTCCGGAATAGTAGAAGCTATGTAAACGTCTTCAGGAACTGACGAGGTCCTGGTTGACTGAGTAGTGACAGTGGGCATAGACGCGGCTACGTAGATAGTAGGCCTAACAGGTACTGATGTGAGAAAAGGAGATGACGTGAGAGGTGTCGATGGCGACATCCCTAATGAAGGAATAACTGGCCTCGTGGATGGAGTCGATATTCCCATAGAGGCCACAGTGGCCATGACCTAACTTAAGGACCTATATCCTACTGGAAGTGAAGGACCAGGTGAAGACATGACAGAAGACAAGAGGATGTTTTCTGGAAAGAGCTGGCAATCTTCACCAGATGTGGGAATTTCCTCACTAGGAGAAGGACTGGGTGAGTCCATATCTGACCCTGCTGCAAGATCTTCTAACAGACGGCGAGGACTAGGAGGTATAACAGCAGCGAAGAAAGCCGATCCCGATGTAAGAGGAGGGAAGTGTTCCCCTACTCCAAATCCAAACCAAGTGTTGGATAAGGGCAAATTGAATTCAACTGGTTCACCAAAGGGAAGCTCAGATATAACCGTTCCCCCTTCAGGAAACTCGAATACAATAAGCTGTTGATGTTCAATAGAGGACTGAGAGACCTCTGTTGAATCATCTGTGTAAGGACTACCAGTAGACGAAACTGAGGGTTCCGCCACTATGACAGTAATGAAAAACGTATGAGATCAAAACAAAGACACATAGGACAAAACCAAGGCAAACAATCAACAGGCCGAAAAACAATCTCTAAATGGGCATGTGATCGTAGGTGATTAATTTTACCACATTGAAACTGGAAATTTTACTGTTTCATGTTTTAAGAGTCTAGAAACAAGTAAAATATGACTCTATCTCTTTCAATTTTGAAAAAAGTGTGAAAGGACAAGCGCTTGATGATCTTTTCAAATTTAATGAGTCAGAAAAGATCAAAATGACTGCTCTGGTAATCTAGGCAGATGGGTGTACCAGATATCTGTGAATTTCCATATACACCTTGGTAAAAAATGAAAGATAAATTAGCCAAGGACTTGACATACGTGCAGGTAATCTCCCTGAATGATGTGTCTGGTGTATCATAGGTCTAAGGTGGCAGACGCGGCTTCCTACAGATAAAGGATAGCAACCTAGTGGGGTCTCCCTTTATATACATGACGGTACGGGGAGCACAAGTCCATACTAACGGTGTCTAAAGCCAAATGGCGAACGACAACTACTAGGTTTAATGACACCAGAACACGTCACTAGCCTAGACCTATAGATATTTCGTTAATGTTTCAATGTTGCCTTAATTTTGAATAAATTTTATAGTTTATATTTAAATTATGTTTCAATTTCAATCCCTATCGAATGTTGTATCTCAAAAATCCTCTAAATGCACACTACATTCCACAATGTATCACTTTGTTCGATGAAGAGCTAACTATGGGAAGGCTGAGATATTTTCAAACAAAATGATCAAAAAACATCCACTACTGTCTCTAATGCACACTAATGAAACTAAAAAAATTTCTCTCATAGTTATATAACACTAATAATGCAGAAAAGCTTTCAATTTTCACTAAACTAATCAAAAAGCAAAGAAATTTGTTTTTGTATTTTTCAATGTTTTAGGAAAATGCACCAAACAAAATGAAAAACTAATGAAGAAACCAATTAGATAAATGACAGTGAGAGAGTCGAAACAAATAAGTTCACTCAGCACAAACACACACAATCAAGACCCAAATTGATGGAGAAATCCCTCAAATCGAAGAAGGATCTCAAAAGACTCACACAAACAGTGTCATCTAGGCTTGCAATGAGACAAAGCGAAACTTGAATGAAAAAAAGAAAAATCACTCAACCGATGCAATGATACAATGGAATCCAACAAAATGAATGCAAAGAAGTGAAAATGAAGTTGATTGGAAAAGCGAGAACCAAAAAATCCCATAGGAAGCTCAACACACTATATCACCTAGAAACCCTAGGGTTGGAATGAATAGATGATGGTAAAGGTCAAACAACTAGAGGATAAGGGTCAAACACAGTAAAAAATTACTTCAAGGCACTCAATCACTCATAAAAATCACACCAACACCAGAAATAAAACTCAGAGGGCTCAAAAACAAGCAAACCCTAACACCAAATAGGGTTGGCATGATTGTTTGGCTATATTCTATGCCAAAACAACACTCGCACAGGGGCCTAACTAGCAACAAGTGCCAGTTGGCATGACTGTCAAGCTATAAACTGCACCAATCGAGTTTACTATGGGGATAAATGAAAAAAGAGAAAAAATAGACTGGATCAGGTCTTCTAGGGCTAAACAGGGGTTTTACACCAAAAGGAGGCAAACCAGAAGAGAAATTCAATCAATCACAAGCCAAAAACAACTAAAAGAGACAAGAATAACTCCAACTAATTCCCCAGTGGAGTTTTCAGTTTGTTGGAGAGGTAAATCCCCTCTGTGGATAGAGGCGATCCCTACTAGCCCAGGTCAGGTCTAGCAACAATCAAGACACGCAGTGACGCAAGTTCGTAGTTACAAAACGACAAAAATCATAACAAATTGCCTACCTCAAATCGTATGCAATAGTCGTTGAAGAAAGGATGACGCTTTTCATCCCTCGCTTGGCAGATCATGATTCTTCCGCTTTCCATGTCTGAACACCTGCACACATGCAAGGGATACAACGATATACAATGTAAAATCTAAAGCCTGTAACCATATATCAGTCAGAGAGGATGTAATTCACTGCATAAAAGAAATAGATACATGAATAGAACCATAATCAAAGTTTCTTATCATTAAAATAACAAAGGAAAGATACAACCCAAAGCTTTGACGCTTGATCTTCCTTTGGCGACGCTGACAGCGAAGCATGTCTCAACAAATATTGTCGGAAATGGGACAAAGCTCTCTCTCTTCGACTTGGCTCTTGAAAGTTGTTTGGCTATAGTCTCCTTGCTACAAGTTTAGCTAGCTTGCTAAGGGTGAAGGCAAGCTTATATAGATGGGGGAAGAGGAGTTGGGATCCCTACAATCATGGGATTGGCCCTATCTCTAAGGAAGCTTCCATGATAGGTGTAAAACGACTTCCCATACATGGAGATCCAAAGTCAAACCACCCAACTCCTTTTAGTGACTTGTTCAGGAGTTTGATTGGTTCAAACTTCCACCATTTATTTTT
The DNA here is from genome assembly GCA_034641835.2 of Pinus albicaulis. NCBI lineage: Eukaryota > Viridiplantae > Streptophyta > Pinopsida > Pinales > Pinaceae > Pinus > Pinus albicaulis. The sequence goes on along the minus strand of CM076577.1, from coordinate 15,081,590 downwards.
TTTAAACATCCCTTATTAAGCTTGGCGCGAGTGAGACACAGGGATAGAGCGCCAGTTGGCGTGTCCTCTATGGTGGATTTTCCCCATTGGCGCGAGGGCTGAACTAGCTAGTCTCACCAAGGCTAAACGATCTTTGTTTATGGTTTTTCAGAGGAAACTTTCTTCATAGGAATGCTTGTGCTTATGAAAGGGGATGTCGTGAAAGTGGTTTCAGGTCATGTCACTGCTCACAGGTCATAGAAAAATCCCTCCGATGTGCTAGATGGGGGATTGCAGGGATGGTGACAAAATACTATGTAACAATTATATATTAATAATATTACATATAATTATAATAATAATCTTATATTTATTATAATTAATTGAAATCAACATAAAGTGGTCCTAAATTAGAAGTTGTCCAATGGAAAAAATCCATTAATGGTGGAATTGGCCACTATACAATGTATAAAATCCACATAGATGCAACTGATCTTGTAATATGATAAAACAAAATACTAAATCTATTTCTACAAATTTAAGAAACCAATTACGATAGCACAATCACATGAACGAGAAATAGATATAGTTTCTGTTATCACTCCACCAAATTCCCAAGGCTAAGGAAGGAATCCCAACAGAGGTAACCACAAACCAAGATTTTGACTTGGTATCTAGCCCTACCAAGTTGAAGAGGGATCTCTCCACAAAAATCACAACCAGGAGGTCTAGAGAAATTAGGGTGTTCGGCTAGGTATGAAATGCAGCGATTTGTTTTGCTTTGATTGGGGTTGAGCTCACAGAAATGAGGATTAGGTCAAGGGGACCGAATTAGGGCCAATGAGATGAAATTATAGTCCATTCGATGGGGCAAGGTAGGTAGGAATATTTAACACCTAAAGGTGATTTTGGTGTGATGAATAGACTGGTGAGGAGCTAGGAAGAGAATATGAGATGAATTCTCCCTAAACAGAAGAAAATGGACAAATTATGAAAAATTCCCCAAAACAAAGCATGAAAAACATGAATTATGCCTTTCAACTTTAAATTAAGCATATCATAGACATGAAAATGTTTATGAGCTTACAATACATTCATACAAATTTTCACAGAGAAAAAACCATGTCAAATATTCATACCACATGAATCCCAAGGAAATAGTTGCAGTTCTTCATTAGTTTCAATCCAAACTGATTACACTTGATTAATACACAAAATTTCAAACTGATGCCCCCTTTTGATTCCTCTAAAAATATGAGCTAAATAGACCTCAAACCACCTCCTCTCATCTTTAGGGGTCGAATCCATGAGGTGGGGAATATGTTACATGAAACGTTGAACTGAAAGCTAGAGTGTAGGATGAGAAAATTGATTCATTCCTATCCCTAGGAACTGACTCATCACACCTCAACTGATTGACTTACCTAATGTATCTACCCTAGATAAAAGTAAAAAAATTACTTTTACATTCATATTGACCATTTAAATCAGTAATTTCTCATTTACCAAGGTGAAAAGTCAAACTGGAGAAAATTGTTGAAGACTGTGAAAATTGGAAATTTCCTGGTAAACACACAGCTTGCAAGCAGAAAAAAAGAGTCTGTATTTGAAACTAGTTTTGAGTGCCTTACAGGTGTACAAATCAGATCTATGATAGCTCATTGGAAATATCTCTGAGTCTAGTTTCCAAATATACCTCCAGTTTTCAAAAGAGTGCTAATTGTCCCTGTCAAAAATTACTTCTCCCAAGACTCGTCAAAAAGTGCACAATGAGGGTGCAGAAATGCAGAGTGCTGTTGCAGGAAATTTTTGGAAGCCTTAATCAACTCCAAATTGAGCTCAAGATAGAAAATTGGAAAGCTCTCTCTGTCTCGGTATCATTTGAGGCATCCAGAAAGTCATTTGGACACTTCAGCCACGAGAAAACTTGATTTTCCCAAGGTCACTCTAGAAATGAAACAAACCTCTTGTAGCACATTTATTGTTGACATTTCTCAAAAAACATGATACTTTTGTAAAAAATTAAGGAGGTTTTTTTTTTCTATTGCCTATTATGGACAAATACCTCTCTCAATTTTGTTAAATTCATCTCTGTGGGGTCGGAAACATAGTTTGAAACGAAACTAGCCCTGTGTGTGGCAAATGATTTGTCCCTTACAATGAATTCTTGGAACATTATGGAGGCATGATTCTTATGAGTTGGGATGGCTTCATAGTTTCTAAAATGAACTCCCTTATGTCTCCTCTAATTATATGTCTTTGATACCATAGAAAACCCTAGCTCAGTAGGAGAGGAAATTAGGGTTTGATGTAGGCAAAACAGGGGATTTAGGACTACCTTGTAGAGGGAGGGTAATGAAGGGGTTAGGTGCTGTCTAAATTCTTTGGGAAATTTTTGGGGATAGGGATAGATATTAGAGAGTAGGGGAAGGTGGAATTTCAAGGATTGAGTGAGGGGAAGGGGTCCAAAAGGGAAAATCACAGGCCTAGTCCCGAAAAAGTGTCAAATTGTAGCAATGGGCTAAGGCTTGTGGAAAAATGATTATTTTGAGGGATAAAAGTGATGGGAAGTGTTTAGGAAGTTATATTAAGGATAGTGGAAGGTGTAAGAGCATTAAGATACAAGTCTTGTTGATTATTTAACCATGGAAGTCATGAAACCAAGAAAAATGCCCTCAAAACCCTAGGAGAGGGAAATGAGCTTTCCAAGCATAACTAAGAGATAAATATGATAAACACAAAGGCACTTATTTGGAAATTATAGTTTTAGAATAAAATTTTTGAAGACCTTTGACTATTTCTGCTCCTTCAGATGATGAATTTTATGGTGAAATGACCAATTTTCATGATTTTGAGTCTATGACCTAATGATGGCACAACATGGAAGAATGAGATGAATGATGACCATGATGACTATGGGAGTCTTGGTAAAAGTATTTTTAAAAAATGAAGCGAGGTCAATGATAATGACAAATATGAGGTGAAAGAAGAGTAAAATAAGGTGGGATGGATTGGATGCAAATACCAGTGCTAACATTGGCTCCAACTGGGGAAGATAGCTCTGAAGGAGGTGTCTAGAACCACAGACCTTTGGGAACTTGTTGATCAGTGCCTTCTTATTTTGGGCATGGAGTCACAAGCAACTGAAAACTGATCTTTATTTCTAAAACCAAACCACTTATACAAACTGAAAATGCACATACTGAAAAATGTAAACTAGATGTTGAAGGATATGCTTGTCCAGCAAGCTTATTGCTCACTTTTTCTACACTAATATACTAATAATTTTGTTGTTCTAAATGATACAATAATGTCAGTGCAACCAGTCAAGAAATTGCTTATATACATTGATTTATTGACTGTTTATTAAAAACATTACAGATACAACTTGACCTTTTATCCACAAAACCCAAGATGTGCAATGTAATGGTGACTCATCATACATTTTGACTTCATAGTAGAAGCAAAGCTCTAGAATCAAGCTAAAAAATCCTTCCATATATACTCAGCTACAAGATCATAGAAAACAAATTTCGTTTGATGATTATCAGACAATTCAATAATTTGGTTGTCACGAGGAGGCTTCTCATATGGGATGTTTAAATTAGACACTATTTTAAATTGTTTGATATCACTCAGCTAGAAAAATTTCTCAAAAAACTGATTTTGACCTTGAAAATTGTAAGACTAAATTTGAATATCTAATACCTAAATGTCTTTCTCAATTTTGTCAGAAAACTCCTATAAAAAGTGATTTTTATCTCCAGATCTATATTTGCATGACTTTAGATAAATAGACAAAAAATTTGAGAAAGCCTCATCAATTTGACCATCATCAAAATTATCCCAGTAGTATTTAAAACCTGCAATCGAGATAGGTTCTACCACATACCCTGTCATCTTGGATCAATTAGGCCACTGAATGTGATATTAAGCTCTATTTTATTTTGATAGTTGGAGTTGCCATTAATGTCTTGATTCTGGATTCTTCTGCTAGTGGAGTATTTGGATCAATCTAATATGTGTGGAGTCACCAGGTGGATGATTTCAGCCTTCATATGCATCTGACCGTTGTCCACCATCTGCAATTAGATATAAACTTTTTCGTTCTTTCCCATGGGGGATCTGATATATCGTTCCCTAGAAACGATGCCAATATGCTATCACTCCCTCAGATTCCCAAGGCTGAGGAATGAATCCCAATAGAGGTAACCACAAACCAAGCTTTTGACTTGGTATCTAGCCCTACCAAGTCGGAGAGGGCTCTCTCTACAAAAATCACAGCCAATAGGGCTGGATGAAAAGGTTTTAGGCTAGATATGAAATGTAAGGGTTTGTTTTTTTTATTTGGGGTTGGGCTCACTGAATGAGGATTAGATCAAGGGGAATAGATTAGGGCCAATGATATGGAATTATAGTCCATTCGATGGGGCAAGATAGGTAAAAACTTTTAACACTTAAAGGTGATTTTTGTGAGATGAATATACCGGTCAGGAGCTAGGAAGAGCATATGAGATGAATTATCCCTAAATTGAATAAAATGGACAAATTATGCAAAATTCCCCAAAATAGAGCATGAAAAACATGAATTCTACCTTTCAACTTGAAATTAAGCATATCATAGACATGAAAAGTTTTATGAGCTTACAATACATTTATACAAATTATCACTAAGAAAAAAATATGTCAAACATTCATACCACATGAATCCCAAAGAAATATCTGCAATTTGTTAGTAAAATCCAGGCCAAAATGTTTCTTAATCAATATACAAACTTTCAAAATGATGCCAACATCCAAACCCCCTCTAAAAATGAGTCAAAATGTACAATATATAGGCCTCAAACAACCTCTCCCAACCTTAGGGGTCGAATCCATGAGAGGAGGAGTTGATCCACTAAAATCTAAACTAAAACCTAGAGTGTAGGATGAGAAAAGTGATTCATTCCTATCTCTAGGAACTATTCATTACACCTCAAATAATTGACTTAACTAATGTATATACCATATATAAAAGTAAAAACATGAATTTTAAATTCATATTGATCATTTACATCAGTAACTTATTGTTTCCCAAGGTGAAAATTCAAATTGGATAAAAATTGTTGAAGACAGTGAAAATTGGAAATTTCCTAGTAAACTCACAACATGCAAGCGGAAACAATAACCTGTGTTCATAGATAGTTTCAAGTGCCTTCCCGGTGTCCAAATCTGCTCCATGATAGCTCATTGAGAATCTCTCGGAGTATCATTTCCAAATATACCTCCAGTTTTAAAAATGGTGCTCATTGTCCCTGTCAAAACTCACTTCTCCCAAGACTGGTTAAAAAGTGCATAATGAGTGTGTGAAATGCAGAGTGTTTTTTAAGGAAACTTTTGGAAGCCTTCATCAACTCCCAATTGAGCTCACGATAGATCATTGGAAATATGTCTCTGTATAGTTATAATTTGACTCATAAAATATGCCATTTGGACACTCCAACTACGAGAAAAACTGTGTTTCCCAAGGTCACTCCAGAAATGAAGCAAACCTCTTGTAGCACCTGTATTTTTTACAATTTCTCAAAAACCATGATACCTGTGTAAAAAATGAAGGATTTTTTTCTTCCATGGCCTGTTATGGATATAAAACTCTCTCACTTTTGTGAAATTCATCTATTTTTGGTCGGAAACATATTTTTAAGTGAAACTAGCCCTGTGTGTGGAAAATGATTTTTCACTTAGAATGAATTTTTGGAAAATGATGGAGGCGTGATGTTTATGAGTTGGGATGGATTCATAATTTCTGAAATAAGCTCCAATATTCCTCCTCTACTCAAATGTCTCTGATTCCATAGAAAACCTTAGCTCAGTAGGAGAGGAAATTAGGGTTTGGTGTAGGCAAAACAGGGAATTTAGGACTGCCTTGTAGAGGGAGGGGAATGAAGGGGTTAGGTGTTGTATAAATTATTGGGGAAATTTTTAGGGATAGGGATAGATGTTAGAGAGTAGGGGAAATTTTAATTTCAAGGATTGAGTGAGGGGAAGGGTTCCAAAAGGGAAAAGCACAGGGTTAGTCTCGAAAAAGTGTCAAATTGTAGCAATAGGCTAGGGCTTGTGGAAAAATGATGATTTTGAGGGATAGGAGTGATGGGAAGTGTTTAGGAAGGTATATTAAGGATAGGGGAAGGTGTAAGATCATAAATATACAAGTCTTGTTAATTATTTAACCATGGAAGTCATGAAACAAAGAAAAATGCCCTCAAAACCCTAGGAGAGGGAAATGAGATTTCCAAGCACAACTGAGAGATAAATATGGTAAAAAAAAGCCACTTATCTAGAAATGATATTTTTAGAATATGAAATTTTTGAAGACATTTAACTATTAATTCTCCTTCATAAGATAAATTTGATGGTGAAATTACCAATTTTCATGATTTTGACCCTATGACCTAATGATGGAACAACATGGAAGAATGAGTTGAATGATGATCATGATGACTATGGGACTCTTGGGAATTTTTTTTTTTTAAAACGAAGAGAGGCTAATGATAATGATATGGATGAGGTGAAAGCATATTAAAATAAGGTGGGATGGGTGGGATGCAAATGCCAGTGCTAACAATTTCAATCGCACAAAACAAATATGTATCTGGCAAAAGCCTCAGCTTAAAACTATGTTATGTGTATATTGAATTAATTCAAGAATAAGAAAAAATACAATGCTTCTCTCAATCTTGATATATCTTTGCACTATCTCTGATTGTCTCACTCTGATCCTAGGAAGAATGATCTGATACTTAACCAAAACCAAATCCCTGCCTCTAGGTTGCTCAAGCTTTCTTATGTAATCTTGGAGGAATTGAGCCCCTAATAATTAGGGAATTACCAAGAATTTATTTTTCAATTCATATATGGTGTCTTATTGACCTCATGCATGAGTTATACAATTTTCTAATTATACAACTGATAGTTCTCTTCCCTTTAAGTCCAATCTCAAATGGGCCTTCCTTAGAACTGAAATGAAACAACTATTTATAGTGAATTATAAGTTATCTCATTGATCATTTTACATGAGTTAAATCATATTTAATTCACTGGACCTCTCACTAGATCATCTCTCAATTAGAATTACTTAAACTGATTTTAAATCAAATAATTGAGTTAAGTAATTACAACTAAAAAAAAATTGTAACTGGACCCCCTAAAACTTAGAGTGAACTCTACATGTCTCTAGTTTGACCACCACCTCGAATTGAATGAGCTAACTAAGTCTTCCTAACTCAGATAAATCATGCAATTTTTCATGTGATGTGGAATTACAATTTCCCTCTAATATAAGTAAGGGAAAATTAAATTAGAATCCCTTCTTGTTGCCAATTTCAACAATCCCTCTAAAAAAGAAATGGATTGTTTTCTACCCCGATCATGCTTTTATGGAACTCAAATTTTCTTCTTGACATTTTTGTCACTAATATTTTTTCATCTTGCTCATCCATGGGAATGTACTCTAATGAAATAATCCACCTCTACACAAAATATCTGAGATGGTGACACTGGATATCAATATTCTTGGACCTGTCTTGAAAAACTAGATTAACCGAGAGTTTGATGCAACTATTGATTTATAACATCGTATCCATATGTCAACCAAACAAACCAACAACTATCTTTCTCATCCATATGGCCTCACATGTTGCGTGACTGGCCACCATGTGCTATGCCTCTACTGAATGAGTGCAATTGATCTATGTTCCTGTTGTACCGTGAAACTGTTGTTGATCCAATGTTTAAGATACCCCCTGGTCTGATATTCCTCTCAAATGGATTCCCTACCCAATATACATATTTGAAGCCATGAAGATTCACTCCCTCTGTCTATCTGTACCATAGCCCAAACTCTGTAGTTCCTATGAGGTATCTTAGCCCATGCTTTCCTGCCTTCCAAAATAACTTGGTAGACTTAACCATAACTTTAATAAGCTGGTTAACCACATAGCATATGCATGGTCATTTTTTCACCAAATATATGAGTGAATCTGAAAGCTGCTTGTAGATGGTAACATCTAATACTTCACCTAAAGCACATCTCCTTCCTCCAATTTCTTGTTATAGGAATATCCATGGTTTTGCTTCCCTCCATGTAGAACTTCCTGAGAATCGTGTTGGCATACTTTCCCTGAGATACAAATAGCTCATCATCTCTTTGCCAAATTTCCAATCACAGGAAATAGTGCAAGAGCCCCATGTGCTTCATCTCAAATTCTCTTGCAAGATCCTCTGTGCAAGACTTGATGAGTTTATCATCACCTTTCAGTATCAAATCATCGAAATAAAGTACAATGATTAAAATTTTACCTTCTACCACAATATGTTAAAGGTTCACATCTTCTTCCTCTAGGTGAAGCCCAACCTAGTGAAGTAGTTTTCAATCCTCGTGTACCAAGCACGAGGTGCTTGCTTCAGCCCATACAATTATCTCTTGATTATGCACACATGTGACTCTCTGTCGAAGGTCTTAAAACCTTCCAGCTGCTCAATGTAAACCTCTTCCTCAATCACCCCATTGAGGAAGGTTGTATTTACATCCATTTGATGTATCTTCCATCCCATACACACTGATATTTCAAGGATGCATATCATTTATGAGCAACTAGTGCAAAGGTCTCATCATAATCAATACCCTCCACCTAAGAGAACCTTTCGGCCATAAACATGGCCTTCTGCTTCTCCACATTCCCATATGATTCTTACTTCACCTTCTAGATCCACCTGGATCCCACAACTGAATTCCCCTCTATTCTTGGGAAAACTTCCCATGCATTGTTTCTCATAATGGATTCATACTCCTCAGCCATGGAACCAACCCAAATTGGTTGGTGCATTTATTCCTCGAAAGAGGATGGATATATCTCCACACCTTCCCTCATAAGAGTCATGTATCAATTGTACCACTCTGGGGACCTTCTCTGTCTGCACTATGATGTGGGTGCTCCCACATTCTCTATAGCATCATGCATCAACCTATCAGACTCTTTGGTGCATTTCCTTCCGTCTCGGGATGTCTCTGCATGAGTGGGTGCTTTAACTCTTTGAACCTTTCCTTATGGTTTCTCCACATCTTGAGGTTCTTATTTTGGAGGGAAAATTCTAGGGGCTAATATTCACAGGTGGGCTAATTTTCCATGTTTTTTCCAAAAAAACATTTACCAATTTCCATTTTTTTATAAATATTATTCACCCACATTTTATAGTATAAAATTATTTTACCCTAAAATTCGCCAAAATTTTATATAGATAAATTTAAAATTATTAGAAATATAAATATTTATATAAAAATATTTCCAAACATTTTACAGTTGGAATATTAGGGACTAGTAATATTCACCAAGGTTTCTAAAAATGGATCCAAAAGCTCCTCAACTGCATGCAACTGAAGCTCCCTCTCAAAGGAAATTTTCATGACCTTATCTTCATCGAATTTCACATCTCTTTTGACCACTATCATCATATGTGCTGACAATTACACCAGTTAAGTTGTGATGTGTATCAGTGTACCCAAAAAATATTCCCAACTTAGCTGTTGGCTCTAACTTCTTCCTAACGTCTTCGGTCACATGGAAATAAAATAATGAACCAAAAATTTTAAAATTTGATACATCTTGTCTCTTACCTAAAAAATCTTCCTCTGGTGTACGCATCCCAAGTATCCGAAGAGGACTTCTATTCTACACATATACTATTGTGTTGCATACCTCTTGCCATAGATGCAACAATAGGCCCGAATTATGAAACATCGCTCATTCTTCTCCCACAATAGTTATGCTATTCCTTTCTGCAACCCCATATGTTATGAGTTACAAGGTGCTATCAATTCCCTTCGAATTCCTTCTCAAGCAAAAAATATATTGAATTAGTTAGAGACATATTATCCACCATTATCGCTCCTCACAGGTGTCACATTCTTCCCTGTATCTTTCTCAACGAGATCCTTGAACTCGCAAAACTTTAAGAATATCTGATCTTTCTTCTGCATTAAGAAAATCTAACACTTGTATAAAAAATCATATACACAAATCACATAATACTTGTGTTTTTTTGTGGAACCTGTCGAGAATGGTCCACACACGTCTGAGTGAGATATCTCAAGGATTTCCTTCACTCTACATTCCTTATCATGAAAGGTGGATTTGGTATACTTCCCCAATGTACACCTTTTTCATGTATCATGCTACTCAAGTGCACACTTTGGAAGTCTTGTAGAAGTCTGTGACATGATCTTCAAAGCAGCATGGTGTAGACGACCCAATATTTTGTGCCATAACACATCAATGTCTCGTCTCTCCACCTTCTCTGCTTTCATGCTCAAGGAAACTTAGTATTCTACATCCAATTTGTAGAGGTTCTTTACTCAAACCCCAATCTTCTTCATCTGTCCCATGTCTTTGTGATGAAGGAATGCCTTTCCTTTGCTAAATATCACATCATAGCCACGGTATTCCAATATAGCAACATAAACCAAAATATTCTCTCAACCAGGAAAATACATGAAATATTTTAATGTGAGAGGAGTACCTAAATCCCTCTGAAATGTAACTGTACTTATGCCGATAATGCTATACCTCTCATCATCTCCCATTTCGATGTGCATATAGATATCCTTCTCCTACAAGTTACTCAAGAATTATTTTTTGTCGATCATATGGAATGAGGATCCAATATCTAAGTACCACATAGAACCCATCATTCATGACACCATGCATGCGATGAGGGTGAAATCCAATTTGAATTGTGAAGCAAGTGCTTCACCTGGTGCTACTCCTGATGGCTTCTTTCCAGTATTCTTGTGCAGACACTTTGTAAAAAAGTTTCCAAGCTCATGACAGTGAAAATATTTTACCTTTAAAAATTCTCGCTTCTTGCCCACCTAGCTAGAATATAATTTGTAATGGGATTCCTTCCCTTTTGCTTTCTTCGCCTTTCCATCAAAGGAAAAATTCTCCTCATCATCAGTATTTGATGAGGATCCATCTCTGGTGTTACATCAAATATCTTCTTTTACCAAGTCGAACCACAATTTCTCCCACTCTTGTAGCTTTTGCCTCCCGTTCACTGAGTTCTTGTAGCTATGCCAGCTCTTGGGAAGGCCTATAAGTGTTAGGCTCACCAAATCATCCTAGTAAATTTCCACACCAACACTTCCAAGCTCTTCTCGACATTGAGTGAACTTCATCCATTATTTGGGATCGTGTGACCCTTCTCCATATTGATCTTTCTGAGTTTGTCTTTTAGCACCAATTTCGAGTGGTCACTGCTATTCAGAACATATATTTTAAGGCCTAACACATAGCATATGGAGTTTCCTTTCGATGGAGGTTCAAGACAATATGATCTTGAACTCCTAACAAAATCCTTCTCGCCTTTGCTACATTATTCTTCCATGCATCAAGAAGTTGAGCACTGTTGTTGTGAGCTGGGGAATATCACTATCTATGAATTCCTTCAACATTTTGCCCCCAACACGGCCTCCATCCTGTCCTTCCATGCGATGTAATTTGAATTAATCTCTAGCGAATATTCGAGTCATAATCTATAGAAAGATATCATGATCTGTTATTGGTCCTGAAGAATAAATCTACAAATTAGATTCACCTGTTCAAAAAAAGCTATGGTTCTCTTCTATAGTGACTCCTTCTCTGATACTATGTAGAAAATCCACATAGATTCAACTGATCTTGGAATATGATAAACTATAAATATTGAATCTATTTCTACAAATTCCAGAAACCAATTACAATTGCACAATCACATGAACAAGAGAGAGAAATAATTTCAATCGCACAACACAAATATGTATATTGGGAAATACTCAATTAAAAACCCTGCTATTTGTATATTTCATTAATTCAATAATATGAAACAATACAATGCTTCTCTTACGCTTGAGATCTCTCTGCACTATCTATGACTATCTCACTTTGATCCCAACAAGAATGGTCAGATAGTTAAAAAATTCATACCTCTGGGTTTCTCAACCTTGCTTATGAATTCTTGGAGGAATTGAGCCCTTAAATATTAGGAAATTCCCAAGAATTTATTCTACAATTCATCTAAGGCATCCTGCTGACATCGTGCGTGACTTGTACAATTTTCTAATTATACAACTGATATTTCTCATCCCTTTAACTCTAGTCTCCATTGGGCCTTCCTTATAACTCAGATGAAACAACTATTTATAGTGAATTATCCATTATTTGATTGATCAATTCATGTGAATTAAATCAGGTTTAATTCACTAGACCTCTCACTAGCTCATCTCTCAATTAGAACTGGTTAAATTGATTTTAACTTAATGGCTTAACTAATTAAAACTAAAAGTAAATTGTAACTGGACCCCCTAAAAATTAGATTTAACTCTACTTGTCTCTAGTAACTTGAATTTATTAAGATAACTAAGTCTTCCTAACTCAGTTAACTCATACAAGTTGTCATGTGATGTGGAATTAAAATTTTCTTCTAATTTAATTAATGGAAAATTAAATTAGAATCCATTCTTGTTGCCAATTTCAACATACAATTATTCCCTAGAATTTGTTTGATATTGTACAAAACATTGGATATTCTATGGTATAGGAATTCATGTTGGATATTCGACAACTTTTGGGATTTGAAAAAAAAAAAAACATTTAACCTATGATATTTTTCTTATTTTATCCCTTATGTTCTATTTTGTCATCATATTTTCCTCCCATGTCTACTAGCGTGTCAGCATGTTGTACATGCTCTTCCCAAAACTTTTTGTAAATTAGTATTTCATAAAAATTCCTAGCACAAATGTTATATGGAGTTGTGATCTACAGATAAACCAAATTTCCTCAGTGTGGTTTTTATCACTTAGAACAACAGAGGAAAGAATAACTATTATTTTCTCTAAAACCAGAAGATATAAATAATTGAAAGGAACTTACCTATGTTAGGTCCCTATATTACTAGTATAGTCCCTTATTATTGTTAGTGTAACCCCCTTATTATTATTTTTGTACCCCTGTAACCCCCATATTGTTATTACTATGTCCTTACATTATTATTGTTAGGTCGGCTAGGATTACATTGTGGCCCCATGGACTCCTATATAAAGAAAGCAGGTTTTGTCATTTGTATCATCCAAGAGTTGTTCATTCATGTAATGTATTGGAGGTTGCCCCCTTGAAGTGGATTATTTCTTAGGTGTTTATATCTCTTTTATTCTATTTTTGGATATGGTTTCACAACATTTGGTATCAGAGCTTTGGATTCTAGGGTTTCACTGCTCCAAACAGGTCATCGTGGAATTTTCACTATAAAAATTTTTCTATGAAAGTTCAGAAGATGAAATTGGTAGAGATCGAAGAAAATATCCTGAGAAACATCGTCACAAAATTTTAGAGCTTGGTTTGGAATATTTTGGAGATATGATCTATGGAAGTTAGGGCGTTTTGCAGGCCCCTGAATTTAACTTAAACAGGTCATCACAGAATGTTCGCTATAAATATTTTTCTACAAGGGTTAAGAAGCTGAAATTTTCATAGAGAAAAGTCGAAATCCCTAGGAATGTCCTGGAAAAATTTCAAAGATTGATTCGCATTATATTGGGAGGTAGGATCTATGGAAATTAGAGCTTTTTTAGGCTCCTGAATTTCATCTCAAAGAGATGATCATGGGAAAATCTTCATAACTCTCTCTCTGAGCATCATATTGGAATTCTGTAAGGAGTGACTAGAAGTACATATATTGTAGTCTCTTGTCTATAAATTACAGATCCAAAGGAGAAAACAGTGACACATGGCAAGTCTTACAAGTTCTCTCTACTGAACCAATCCATAAATAGGTCATTGTGGGATATTGGACATAACATTTCCTTGAAGAATCCAAATCAGGTAAGACCTATGGCATTCGAAAGAGGATTTAGAGGGCTACCATAGTGCCAAATATCATATATTTAATATCCTAAATCACATATATAATTAAATTTCAATATCGAGCTTCTCAAAAGAAATAAAAATTTGTGTATTGTTTTCCGAAGTGCATAAGTCTTGTTTGAAGAATCAATTTGAATTGATTCCAAGGGAATATTGTAGAATAGATATCAGTATTGGGTTCTAAAATTCCCCCTAAAAATAGTTTAACACCCATTAAGCCTTTAGAAGGCTCTACTATGGCTGATGAAGATGAAGAAATGAAACATGACATATCAAAATTACAACAGAAAATGCACCAAATTTCACTCTCACAAAGAGCAACAAAAAATGAAATGGATGTTTTGAAGAAAAGCGTGGAAGCTAAGATGGATGGTTTGAATAAAGGTATGGAAACTATGATGGATGGTTTGAAGAATGGTATGGAAGAAAAAATGGAAGGTTTGAAGGATGGTATAGAAGAAAAAATGGAAGGTTTGAAGGAAGGTTTGTCAAAGTTGATACAAGAAATGATTCCTAATGGCGGAAAGATAGTAGAAGAAACTCATGATGAGAAAAAAACAAATGTTAATCATGATTTCATAAAATCTATTTTTGGATTGAAGAACCACCATATTCCAAAGATGGATATAATGAAATTTGATGGCAAGGATCCCGTAACATGGATACTACAGACAGAGCAATATTTTGATCTCAATAATGTGACAAAAACACAAAAGGTACGCATTGCAACTTTACATTTAAGCAAAATACATTTGTATGGTATCGATGGCTTTGCTCCCATATAAAAATTTTCACTTGGTCAATTTTTATGGAGGAAATGATAGCACATTATGAAGATACAAAGAGAAACACCTTCTTTAGCCAATTGATAAATCTCAAACAAAAGGGTTCTGTGGTGGAGCACATTGAGGACTTCCAAAAACTGAATATAAGGGTAACTGATATTCTAGAGGAACACAATATTGATGTCTTCATATGGACTTTAAAGGATAACATCCAACATGAAGTTTGCGTTTAGGAACCTGATTCATTGGAGAAGGCATTCAGGCTGGCAAGAAAAATTGAATGTAAAATTATAGCGACAAGGAAGCCTATCACTCACATCTATAAATATGGAAGTGTTGCTACTGCTAGACTTCCAAAACCTACAAGGATGACACCACAACAATTGGAAGAAAAAAGAGCAAAATGGATTTGCTACAATTTTGATAGAAAATACACTAAAGGTCACAAGTGTGCTGAGAAGAAATTATTTTACATAGATTGTGAAGAGGAGGAAGAAAATGAACAAGAAACTTCAAAAGAAGAAGATATACACCAAGAAGCAATCGTAGAAGAAGAAGAAATGAGTCTGACCATATTATGTAATTCATTGGCAGGAATTACCACTCCTCAAACTCTCAATGTAGACGGACATATCAAGAAGAAAAATGTAATAGTGTTGATTGATTCGGGCAGTACCCATAATTTTATTCATTGTAATGTAGCCAAGGAATTGAATTTCTTCCTATACCCAGCACCAGAATGTCAAATTATGGTTGCAAATGGAGGAACTATAAATTTCTCAGTAAAATGCCATAATATCAAGCTAGCCATGGGGGAATATGTATTGAATAGTCCAATGCTTTCCATCACCATGGAAGGTGCTAATGTCGTACTAGGAGTACAATGGTTACAATCTTTGGGGACGATAGCTTTTAATTTTCACGAACATTTTTTGAAAAAGTTTTTGGAAGGAAAGGAAATTGAAATATGGGGTATTGCAGGGAAGCCAGGAAAGATAATAAGCTCTAATGTCATGACAAAGCTTCTAAAGAAAGAACAACGAGGCGTAATTTCACAATTATGCTCACTAGAAGTTTAAACATAAAAGTCATCTATTTCTCCAAATCTCCAAAAATTCTATGACAATCATTCCAAGGTGTTTGATACTCCCACCTGTTCATGATCATGATCATGCTAGTCATTTTATTCCAAGATGTGTTCCTCCAAACATCAAAAAGAGCGAAATTGAATGTATGATTGCAGAAATGTTAGAGGCTGCTATAATTCAACTTTAGTCAAAGTTCTTTCTCTTCCCTAGTAGTATTGGTGCACAAGAAATATGGATCATGGTGCAGGTGTCAGAATTATCGGGAGCTCAATAAGCTCACTATTAAATATAAATTTCCCATTCCTGTGATTTATGAATTATTGGATGAATTACATGGAGCAATTTATTTTACCAAGTTGGATCTTCATTCAGGATATCATCAAATTAGAATGAAGACTCAAGATATTCCGAAAACAACATTTCAAACTCATAAGGGTCATTATGAATTTTTGGTCATGCCTTTTGGCCTTACCAATGCACCTTCTACATTTCAAGGGTTGATGAATTCCATTTTCAAACCCTTCCTTCTAAAAAAATTTCTAGTATTTTTTGATTATAAACAAATCTACAGCAGGTCTTGGAAGGATCATGTTCAACATGTTGACATGGTGCTCAAACTATTTTAGGAGAAATAATTATATGCAAAAACATCCAAATGTTTCTTTGGAGTACAAGAGGTGGAATATTTGCGTCATATTGTATCTCATAAGGGTGTTAAGGTAGACCCTAACAAAATTAAAGCCATTAAGGAATGGAAAGTCCCCACAACCATAAAGTAGTTGCACGGATTTCTTGGGTTAACAGGGTATTATCACAAGTTTGTTAAGAATTATGGGAGAATAGCAACACCTCTAACAACATTTTTGATGAAAGATGCATTTTCATGGACTCCTGAAGCAACTAAGGCCTTTGAAAATCTTAAAGAGGCAATGTGCCTAACACCAGTCTTAGCTATGCCAGACTTCATAAAAACCTTTATTATGGAATGTGATGCCTCAGGAAATGGAATTGGTGTTGTTTTAATGCAAGAAGGAAGACCCATTGCTTTTGAAATTTTTTTAATCAAAGGAAAGTATTTACAAAAGGCTATTTATGAGAAGAAAAATTTGGCAATAATAAATGCAGTAAAGAAATGGAGACCTTACCTAATTGGAAGACACTTCAAGGTAAAAACTGATCATGATAGTCTTAAACACTTTTTGGAACAAAGACTATCTTTAGAAGAGTAGAAAAAATGGGCCACAAAGATGTTGGGTTATGACTTTGAAATCATCTACAAAAAGGGAAGCTAAATGTTGTTACATATGCACTCTCAAGAAAGGATGAAGAGGTGGAAGCATTGCTTTGTGCCATTTCTATTATCCAACTAGATTGGATAACCAAATCAAGGGAGGAATGGAATAAGGACGAAGAAGTGTGGACACGCATTCAAAAGTTGCAGCAAGATCCTAGTACATCTGATACATTTAGTTGGAAAAATGATTCCTTATCGTACAAAGATCTCTTATATATTTGCAAGAATTCCCAACTAAAACAAAAGATTCTTTTGGAATTGCACACTTCTACTTTAGGAGGACACTCGGGATTTTTAGAAACTTACCACAGGGTGAAGAAAGAATTTTTCGGGATGGCCTTAAATTTGATATTCAAAAGTTTGTGGCGGAATGTTTGGTTTGCCAACAAAATAAAGTTGAGACAATTAAGACCCCAGATCTTCTACAACCTTTATCCATTCCAAGTCAACATTGGGAGGAGATTTCAATGGATTTTATCATAGGTTTACCTAAGTCGAAAGGAAGGAGTGTCATCATGGTGGTAGTTGATAGACTTACCAAGTATGCACACTTTTTTGCATTATCTCATCCATTTAAAGCAATTACGATTGTTACGACATTTATGGAAACAATTCAAAAGCTACATGGAAAACAAAATATTATTGTAAATGACAGAGATCCCATTTTTATAGGAAATTTTTGGACGAAATTATTTTCTTTTTTGGGTACTCAACTAGCTCACAACTCATCTTATCATCCTAAATCCGATGGTCAAACAGAGATAGTGAATAAATGTTTGGAAGCATATCTTCGTTTTTTTGTATCTGATAAGAAATAATAATGGGTCAAGTGGTTACCTCTCCCTAAATGGTGGTTTAACACTTCCTTCCATACTGTAGCAAAAAATACCCCATTTATGGCACTTTATGGATATCATCCACCGTCCATCCCATATTCTTTAAGGGAAAATTCTAGGGTTCAAGCAGTGGAGGATCACATGGAGCATCAACAAGTAGTTCTCTAACTCTTAAAGGATAACCTAAATTTGGCACAAAATTGAATGAAACAATAGGCAGGTCAACATTGCAGTGAGAGAATTTTTGATGTGGGAGACTGGATATTTTTACGGCTACAAGCATACAAACAAATGTCCCTCGTGCAAGCTAAGAAGGATAATAAATTATCGCCAAAGTACTATGGTCCTTACAAGGTGTTTCAAAAGATTGGTACTATGGCATACAAATTGGAGCTTTCAGCTTCTTCGTGAGTGCATCGAGTTTTCCATGTTTCATGCTTAAAAAAGGTTATAGGGGACAAACTTCCAGTTCAAACAATATTGCCAGAACTTGATGAGGAAGGAAAAACCATATTGGAACCTGAAGTAGTCACGGAAACAAGAAATCAACAGCTACGAAATCGATCAATTTCAAAGTATCTCATCAAATGGAATAACTTACCCATTGAATATTCTACATGTGAGGATGAGAATTTTATACAAAATAACCCGGAGCTACTCAAGTGTTAAGGACAACCATTTTTTGAAGGAGAGGAGCATGTTAGGCCCCTATATTACTAGTATAGTCCCTTATTGTTGTTAGTGTAACTCCCTTAATGTTATTGTTCTACCCCTGTAACCCCCATATTGTTATTATTGTGCCCATTCATTATTATTATTAGGTCGGCCAGGATTACATGGTGGCCCCATGGACTCCTATATATAGAAAGGAGGTTTTTTCATTTGTATCATCCAAGAATTGTTCATTCATGTAATGTATTGGAGGTTGCCTCCTCGAAGTGGCTTATTTCTAAAGCGTTGATATCTCTTTTCTTCTATTTTTGGAGTTGGTTTCACAACAACCTGGGATTCTTTCACTTCTCCTTCTCCTTCTGTCGCTATTATCGTCGCTCTCAGTCCAACTCAAGTCGCTAGATCGATTCATGCAAACACAAAAAGAGAACATCAAACAACATACAATATACAGATATATACTTATATTACTAAAATCAAATTGATTATATCCGAAATACATACATCATTCAAGAATTCATTGCATAAGAAATAGAGACATATGTATGGGAAACTGAACAACAATCTTTATTAAAGAGTAGGAGAAGAATTACACCTAATGGATCGACATGTCATCAACCTTCTCCAACTTCATTCCAGCCTCATCACATCCAGCATCATCTCAGCAAAATATCAGTACTTTCACTCTCTTATCAAATGAGAATCTAACAACATAACTTTGCACAAAATTCTTCCTCCCTAGAACTAGGATGAATGCTCAGTTTATAGGGAAAATGATGGTATTTTATCAATGAATGACTTTCTAATAATAGGCAAGACATGTTTCCAAGTTTATAGGTGTTAGGTGGACACTTGGATTCGAAGTATGACATCTATGGACTCTTCAAGAAGGCACTGGCCATGTGGAGATTCATGGAACAATGAGAATTCTACTCCCAGGTAACCAATTCACCCTTGAGAATCGGTAAGTGCACTGCAGTGCACCCTTGCATGGAGGAATTGGCACTGCAACACAGTTAGTCCCTTGCAGATGATAGTTAGTGAGTCAGTGAATCATATAACATATACTTCAAACCTTTGAAATCTCACAATAGAAGCCATGAATGAAATGTCTTCAGTTAGGGCATATAGCAATTGAAATATAAGGGGATGATAGACCCTATTTCATTGGTCCTCGGGATGATGTCCAGTTTGAAAAGGTCTTGGGGGATGATGCCCAAAATTACCTATAACAGCTGCACCCTAAAGCATGAAGTCAAAATAATAATATTATTTGGATGAGATGCTTTACGATGGGATGATTCGGAACTGAAGTGAACGGTGACTTGCATAAATCTTGTAATACGTTACATCATGATAATTTTCATCTTGATCACGAATTGTTGAGGGAGGCATTCCCATTCTTAGCACATAAACTATCTAATAACATGTACATAATTGAAAAATTCATGTACATTGGAATGTTGACCAATATAGACATGCCTACAGATATAGGCCCATGTTCAGACGACGATCTGTATGTAAAGCCATCGTACATATGATGTGTATAACAATCCTGAAATCGTAGCCCAGATGGATGAAACTAGATCCAGGGTCTTCTTATCTCTTTCACTCAATCTTTCAGGTACAATTCTAACCATGCGAATATATGATTTGAAGTTGAACATGGTAAGACATCGTCTAATTACTAGCCAATGATGTGAGCTACTAACAGACGCGAGAAACCACCATTGATGTTAATGGATCTCAAGGTACTGCAATACAATTTTCAAGGTGTGAATAAATGATTTGATGTCGAATTCTAAAAAAAATATTTTGGTCAAAGGTCCGGAAGCAAGAAAATTTTCGATGATGTAACAAGCCTCAGGGTACTGGAATATGTTTCTAAGTAAAATTCCTGGATGATGAGTTGATGTCAACGGGAAGAAAAATTATTGTGAAACAAGAGTTACTGATTTTAGAGACAAAATGTGACTTGATATAGCAATTTTCAAGGATGAATGTCATGAAAATGAAGGTTTATGAGTATTGCAGAAGGATGAGGATTTTACTGGATGACTTCTCTTGAACATTTCGGCGACACTGAGGTGAGTTGGCAGCATTGACCCAAAATTGAAGTGAAGGTATGATGAACCATAGGTATGAATGAACCATCAAGAAGATTACCCAACCCAAAAGTCATGATGATGAAGTGAAAGTGTCATGTTCAAGAGCGACCTGCTACCCTAAAATGTTATTTTCTT
Source organism: Pinus albicaulis (assembly GCA_034641835.2). NCBI lineage: Eukaryota > Viridiplantae > Streptophyta > Pinopsida > Pinales > Pinaceae > Pinus > Pinus albicaulis. Next base: position 15,060,756 of record CM076577.1, on the reverse strand, counting down.
TTTCCAAAATTTTCACCGATCATTTGTTGACCAGTACCTCTTTATTTTTTAACAACCTTGAGGAGGGTAACATATGCTTGATCTATAATTCAACCCTTCGAATGAATTCATCACTATTTAATAATTTAACGAGTCTACCAATAAATGAAACTCGATTCTTTCCATGATCTACAAGTCTGTCACTATTTTATCTTTTAACGAGCCTAAAAATAGTGACAGCTCGATCCTTTTTCATGTTTAGAGAGTTTGAAAAGGAGCACAAAAGAAAACTCCATGGGTCATTTTTTGTAAATTTTTCGCTCAGGTTTGAAAATTTGTAAAATGATACCTGAGAAAACCTCTTAGCCATGTTAGACTAAGGTTTTCTTTTTTTGTAAATAATCTATCTCGGCATGGAAAAGGGATAAACTTATACTGAGTAGATTCTGTTTCATTTACTTTTACGAGCTTGAAAAGACAAGTGCTCAACAATATTTTCACATTATCAGAGTATGAAAAGAGCTAAAAGAAGTCTCTAGGGGTTCCTTTTTAGCTGTTATCGAAGCTTGAGAAAGAGATAAAAGTGCGCTTCAAGTCCTTTTTCATTTTTATCAAAGCTTGAAAAATAAGGATAGAAGTATGCTTTTTGGTCAAATCATTCTTGAATAATTGTGTATGACTAATCTCATTGTATTAGCTGTTAGAAAACCATCAAACAGATTAAAAATACATGTTTTATAGCAAAAATGAATAAAAACCATAGTCACAACATTACATATGATTTAAAATAATAAAATTGACTACTTAAAAGAGTTTTTACCATTCCAAAGTTACCATTTTAAAATTAGGAGCTTTAAACCATTTTTTTCCCCCAAACTTTAGTGGTTTATTGCGAAAAATTTTGTGGACAATTTCTCTCGTCGTTCGATCCATGTTGGAGCTATGAACCTTCTCTTTCTTTTAGTATCATTTATTTTGAGCCCCTTAGGGTAAATCTACTATTCTCAGAGGGAAACACACCCTTGAATGTTGAAAGGTGTGTTTCAATACACTAAAATTGAAGGCCAGACGCACTGCAACGCCTTGTCCCTTGACCTGGGGTGCATTGGGCACAATTCTCATTCTTGTTTTTTTTTGTGTGCCCAAAATGTCCCAAGTTTTTTTGAAATGGATCCTAATGAAGATTAAGATTTTTTTTAAGGTATTCATCGGATCAAAATGACAATTACATGGAGGGAGATAGAAAATGAAGAACAGAACATGATTTCCCTAAATGATTCGGGTATAGTAAGATCCCTCAGAGATTGCGGGTTGCTAAAGTATTTTAGAATATTTGGTATGAGGCATAAAATGGAACTATTGGAGTTCCTTGTTTTTTCATGGGATCCGGTAATACAAGATTTTCACATTAGGGAAAAAGTGCTCCCCATATTAGTGGAGGATATTTATTTTCTCGCTGGATTATGGAGGTAAGGTTCTCCCATTTCTCTTTTAGGATCTTCTCTTGGAGGAGAGACAGTAAGAGATTACATAAGGAAGAAATCACATACAAGGACTGAACCAAGTAAGGATGGGGAAATAAACATATGCGATGTAAGTGATTTTCCTTTGAGGACCATCGTGTTTACTATCGCAAATATTTTTGGTTCCGCTATACTACATGTGGCAAATAGATCATACATGTAGTATGCACTAGAGTGTTTAGAAAAAATAGTATTTAACTGGGATGAAGTTGTCCTCTTTCAGATGAAAGAACAACTGACCAAGGCAAAGGGAGGAAGGAATAATAATTTAAACTATGGATCGATCTTGATTTATTTTTCCTTAAAGCAGATTCCATTGATGCAACCACAACATGTTACACTGGGCATATCTGGCCCTAGAGATCCACGGATGCAGAGATGGGTTGAATTGATGTCTAGACATGTTGGTCAATTGACCATCGTATTCTCTATTGTATTATTCTCCTGGTTAAGACGACAGATGATTGTCATAAAAAATTATGCATACGCAGGCGTAGACTTCAGCAGAGATCCAGACTTGATTCTACCAGACAACGCTCAATGGGGTGCAATTGGTAAGAATGTTTTGACCGTGTTTTTTTTTATTTTTCTAAGGTTTATACATTTTTTTTTATTTTTATGTTTCCAAAGACTAAACTAAATTTTTTATGTATGCAGATGTGTCGATTTTGACCAGTGGGTTAGCCAGAGCAGGGAGCAGATGAGCTAGGAGAGAGGACTGTCAGTAGAAAAGTCCTTCACGATTTAGATATGATTGTAACTCTTGCTGAGCTATAGCACCATGTGGAGGGATTGACTCTTGGGATTCCAGATTTCTGGATCAAAGAGTTAGCAATGAGACTGCAACGCCACTCTATTGGCAGTCCTTACCATTGGATGCAGTTATTGCGTAGGATAGTGTTGAAGAGGTAAGTCCCCTCTACGGACAGAGGTGATCCCACTAGCCCAGATTGGGTCTAGAAACAATCAAGTCACGCAATAACATTGGTTCCTAGTTACAAAAAGACAAAGATCGCGATGCGTATCCTACCTCAAATCCCACGCAGTTGTCGTTGAAGAAAAGATGATGTTTCCCGTCCCTCACTTGACATATCACAATCCTTCTTTTCGACACGTCTGAACACTTATACACATGCAAGGAAACAATGAAATACAATGTAAAATTTAAAGCATGTAACTATATATCAGTCAGAGAGGATATAATTCATTGAATTACGTAATTAAATGAACACATGAATGGAACCAAAATCAGATTTGCTTATATTATAGATGACAAAAGGGAGATTACAACCAAATGCTCTAACGCTATGATCTTCCTTTGGCAAGGCTTGCAACAGAGCGTGTCTCAACAAATCCTGTTGGGAATCTGGATGAAGCTCTCTCTCTTACGGGATTCTCTTCGGCTTGGCTCTCAATAGTTTCCTGGCTATAGTTTCCTTCCTACAAGTTTAGCTTCCAAGCATTTAGCTAGCTTGTTAATAATGGAGAGGGTAGGTTTTTATAGATGGAGGAAGGGAAGTTGGGATCCCTATTATCATGGGATAGGTCCTATCTTTTAGGAAGCTTCCATGAGAGGTGGAAAACCACTTCCTATACATGGAGATCTGGAGCTAGACCACTCAACTTCTTTTCATGATTCATTCTGGAGTTTGTTAGAATCAAAATTCAGCCATTTATTTTCAAGAAACATCCCTTAATAAGCTTGGTGCGAGTGAAACATAGGGACAGAGTGCCAATCGATGCGACCTCTAGTGTGTATTTCCCCCATTGGCACGAGGGATGAAGTGGCTAGTCCCACCAAGGCAAAAAAATATGTTTTTAAGGGTTTTTCAAATGAAATGTTCTTCAGAAGAATGTTTGTCCTTATGTAGGAGGATGCCATGAATTTGCTTTCAATAAATTTTACTGTTCACAAGTCATAGGAATAGTCCTCCAATGTATGGGACGAAGGATTGCAAGGATGGTGACAAAATTCTATGTAACAGATGGCCCCTAAAGCATGAGGTCCGAGAGAGAGGGAGGGGTGAAATGCTTTATGAGAACGCGTCCAACTGAAAACATTACTGTCTAAAGACTTGAAAATACAAATACAACTGATATCTCTGATACATGATATGTGGTATGGGCATACCCATCCATAATAGAGTGTACAATAACCGGGATCCAAGGTATGGACGCAACCATCCAGTAAAGAAGGATCAACAAGTATACTCAGGTATGGTCACAGCCATCCAATCAAATAAGTTATTTAATAAATCATGATAATCCACAAATAATCCGTAGCCTGGATGTTTATTAGACAAAATCCAGGGTCTTGCACTCCATCTCAACCCGAACAGTGTACAAGTTCGAGCATGCGAATATGTGAGCTGAATTCGAACATGCAAGAACATCGTCTGATTACTAGCCAATAATGAAAGCCCTTAACAGACGAGAGATAAACCACCAATAATGACTATGGCTCTTAAGGTACAACAGGTACAATCCACGGAATGTGAACTGTGAGCTGGCATCGAACACCCATAGAATCATTTGATCGAAGGCTAATAATGAAAACCTTGCGTCGAATGCAAAGAACCTGCCATTGAGGCATGTAGGCTCCAAGGTACCTGAAGAGAGTCTCTAGATTAGCTTCCTGGATAATGAGCTAAAGTCGACAAGAAGTGACCTTGATCAAAGGTGGGCCATAGTGTTTCCCACATCATCGACACGAGACAAAGGAACATGATGTTTGTGAATCAAGATCAACAGAGAATCAAAGGGAGGTTGAAAACTACAGAGGCCAACTTCTCTTGAACATATCAACGGCATGACACTGGATTTGGCAGTATTTAACATCAAAGGATCTGAGGTCATGGTGACGTGACAAAGAGCAAATGAGTGGTCAAAAGAGATTACCCAAACCCATAGAGGCCAGCAGATAATGAGATGAGATGTCCCCAATCTGACACGAATGTAGACAAGTTCCATGCTCAAGAGTGACATATTGCGGACATGACTATGATACGAGTTCCATTTTCTCCCATGATTTATGGCGAGTACCCCAATTATTTTTGGAAACAAGCTTGAAGGAGATAGCATATGCTTGTGATATAATTTTTTCCTTCGGACAAATCCAACCTAGTACATTTAACGAGCCATAGGCAGGATGAACTCGAGTAACGTCATTACGGTAGAGTTTTATGTCATCAGTTTTTAATGAGTCTGACAAAGGAAGAACTCAGTGTCTTTTCATGTTTATAGAGTTTGAAAAGAAGGCAGAAAAGAAAACTCTAGTAATCCCTTTTCATAGGTAGTCTCACAGATCCAAAAAGGTATAAAAATATGTCTGAGAGAGCCTTCTAGTCGCGATAGGCTAGGGTATTCCTTTTTTGTAAATAATATATCCCAGCCCGAAAAATGGTTAAACGTATACTGGGTAGATGTTTTTTCGCAACCAATTTAATGAGCTCAAAATGACAAGCGACTCGATAATATTTTCATGTTTAGAGAGTAAGAAAAGAGCTGAAATATGACTCCTCCCAGAGGAACAAGTGGTATAAAGGGCAACAACGAGTTCCGGTGATGGTGGAGCTGCTCAGAACAAGTAAAGGTTAAGAGGTTGGCTAACAAGACCACTCAACACAACAGTTCCCTGGGAACGGGTAAAACAACCAAGTGAAGGCATATGATCGGCCAAGCAGATAGGAACTATGGAATGAGAAAATCAAGGTTCATCTGGAAAAACAGGCTAATAAAATGGAAATCACAAGAGGTAAACTAAAAATGGTTTCATTTTTACACAAGCTTGAAATCAGAAAACTCTGCTTGAAGTTGGTTTCATTTTTACACAAGCTTGAAACAAAGATAAACTATGCTTGAAACCGGTTTCATTTTTACACAAGCTTGAAACGGAAACAAACTATGCTTGAAAAAAGTTAAGCATGGCCCCAACATGGTGACTCAATTCGAGGTACATGCCCCCCAAGCTTCATTCCATATGAAAGGCAGATGCAGTGAAGGTTCAAATGATGAGATCAATAGAAAGACTCGACTGGGATTTTACGAGAACTTATCAAAGAATCGAATTGAACGGGAACGTGTTTCATTGTTTTAACGAGGTTGACACATTAAAAGAACTATCCTCAGGACACCTTGTTTCATGGTTTAAGGAGCTTGACACAAGAAAACGAACTCTGCTCCGACGACCTTGTTTCATTTTTGAAGGAGCTTGACACAAGAAAACGAACTCTGCTCCGACGACCTTGTTTCATTTTTGAAGGAGCTTGACACAAGAAAATGAACTATGCTCCGACAACCTTGTTTCATTTTTTAAGGAGCTTGACACAAGCAGAAGAACTGTGCTCTGGACAACTTTTTTCATTATTTAACGAGATTGACAGAAGAAAACAAACTCTACTCCAGACACCTTGTTTCATTTTTTAACGAGCTTGACACAAGAAAACGAACTATGCTCTGGAAACCTTGTTTCATTTTTTAACGATATTGACACAAGAAAACGAACTCTGCTCCAACATTCCTCGTCATAATGAATAAGAAGTCATAGCTTCCAAGGGTTCCCCATCCGATGGGAGGAAAACATCTTGGAAGTTTGGACCCAATGCCCCCAGCACACGATGTATAATGGAACTATTACTGAATACGGGTACAAGACAAGTAGCCACATAATTGACATGTAGCGGGGATGACACAAATGATGGATAAATATCTGGAAGGGATGATGGTAGACTAGTTGCCATATTAGGACCAAAGAACGCTAGCTGATCGATGGTCACGATCCGACCTTGGTGCAGAAAACACATCACACGAAAGAGGGAGGAGACAAGCGCTCCAATGGCATAAGTATAATCGCAGCCCAAGAGTAAATTAAAGTCCAAGGGGCCAGGAACAACCATCACATCCATATGGATAGTTGCCCCTCCCAAAGTAACAGGCAACTTCGGAAGGATCCGTAACGGTTGACTATTTATTCTGTTAAACGCCAACAGATTCTGCGTAACAGGCACAAGCGGCGGCAAACCAAAAGCTTGCCAAGTAGTTGAGGATAAAATACTAACATACGTGCCTTCATCTATAATAGTGCTAGGTGTTACACAGTAATTTGTCACCATCTCTACCATTCCCCATCCCGCACATTGGAGGGCCCATTCTGTGACCTGTGAGCAATGTCATGCCTTAAAACCACTATCATTGCATTCCTCTACATATGAGCTTCAATTTCCCTGAAGACATCTCCTTGCAAAAAACCATAAAAATATCCATTTTTGCATTGGCATGGGTAGCTAGTTCATCACTCGTGCCAATGGGGAAAATCCTACAAAGAGGCCGCGCCAACTGGTGCTCTTTCCCAGAGTCGCAGTTGCGCCAGCCAATTTAAGGAGTGTTTTTTAAATAAAATGGCGGAAGTTTCGTTTCAACAGACTCAGAAACTGTTATCTATCTTGAGTTGGGAGGTTTGGCTCCGGGAATTCCATGTAGGGGAAGTGGTTTGCCACCTCTCATGGAAGCTTCCTTGAAGATAGGGCCAATCCCACAATTATAGGGATCCCAACTCCCCTTCCTCCATCTATTAAAGCTTTCCCATTTCCATTGCAAGCTAGTCTTGAAGTGCCTGAGTCTGGAAGTGCCCAAGTCTTGAATCTCCAAGTTCTCAAATTCCCAAGACCCTTAATGCTGCAAGAGCCCTCATTCTTCCCTTAAGGCCAAACTCAAGCAAGGAGACTATCATCGAGAGACTCTAAGAGAGGCTTGTCCCATCCCTGGTAGGCTTTGCGAGACGTGTACTACTGGAGACCCCTCCGAAGGAGACCTCAACGTCAGAACATTGGTTGTACTCTCTTTCGATTGCTTATTAATGAATGACTACTGGTTATGGTTCCACTCCATTTTTCACTTATGATAATGATGAATTATATCCTTTCTGACTGATATATAGTTGCGTATTCTAGATTTTATGCTTATATTCGTATTTTTTCTTGCATGTGCAGGTGTCCATTCATGGAGATCGTGGGGATCATGATCTGCCGAGGCTGAGGAACGGGAACACTGTATCTTCTACGAATCATAGCGTTGGACTCCAGGTAGGCCTCCATCGTTGGTCTGTTTATTCGCAATTAGGAACTTGCACTGTAGCATTTGATGATTGTTGCTAGACCCGTTCTAGGCTAGTAGGGATCGCCTTTGTCTGCAGAGGGGATTTACCTCCTCAACAATTTGGCGATTTCGCTGGGGATCGTCTAGTTTTGATTGTCTCATTTTGATTGTCTCATTTTGATTGTTTTTCAGTTTTCCTTTCTTGGTTAAGCCTTCTGGGTTGGGTTCTTTTGCTGTTTTTGCTTCTTGGTTTGCTTGGATATCATTGATCTGCTTCTGGAGTAGTTATTTTTATTTTTGGCTGAGAAACTCGGCTGGCGCATGTTTTAGCTCGACAGTCGTGCCAATTGGCGCATGTTGGCTGTGTATTACCCGCGCCAATTGCATTCTGGCGCCAGTTACAACCTCACAGTCGCGCCACTCCTGTGAGGCATTAGGGTTCGCTCAGTTTTGAGCTCTCTAGGTCTGGTCAGTGTGTTTCTTTTGGTTTTTCGGCTACCTGAGTGTGTTGGGGTCCTGTTTGACTGGGAATTTGCCTTCATCCTTTGGTTGTTTTCTTTTCTCCATCGATTTCACGTTTTAAGCCCTAGGGCATCTAGTGGCTTTGTGTGTTGAGTCCTCCTTAGGAGTTTTGGTGTTCTGTTAGTCCAGTCAATTCTCTGATTGCTCCTCTGCATCCTCTTAGTGGTTGTTCACCGTTTTGTTGCAATTTTTGGGTGATTGTTCTTCTCTTCATTCAAATTTCGTTTGGTCTTGCTTTGGGCCTAGATCACACAGTCCATTAGAGCCTTTGGGACTTTTTCTTGGTTTTGAGAGACTTTGGTCGATTTGATATCTGATTGTTTGTGCCATTGAGTGAAATTCGCTCATTTTACTCTCTTAATATCATTTCTCGAATTACTTTTCGTTTGTTTTTGGTTTGTTTAGTGCATCTAGCTATCAAACATTGAAAATAAAAAAAAATATATCTTTTGCTTTTGGTTGATTAGTGAAAATTGAAATCTTTTCGATTTTACTAGTAATTAGTGAATTTGAAGGAAAAGTTTTTAGTTTCATTAGTTGCATTAGAGATATCATTGATTGTCTTCTGATCATTTTTCTTGTGTAAAAACTCTCAACTCTTCTGTAGCTAGTTTTCATCGAATGAAATGATGTACTGTGGCATGTAGTTTTGCATTTAGGAGATTTTTGAGGCAGCACATTCGTTAGGGCCTGAAAACTGAAACGTAATTGAAGATCAACTTTAAAATCTACTCAATTTACACTAAGGCAGCATTGAAATCTAACGAAACAAATTTAGAGGTCTAGGCTAGAGACGTGTTTCGGTGTCTTAAAACCTAGTAGTTGTCGTTCACCTCTTGGCTTTAGACAACACTATTACGGACTTGTGATCCCCATACCGTCACGTATATAAAGGGAGACCCCTCTAGGTTTCAATCCTTTATCCATAGGAAGCCGAGTCTGCCGCCCTATACCCGTGATACACCGGACACAGCATTTGGGGAGATTGCCTGCACGTACGGAAAATCCTTGGCTGATTTTTCTTTCATTATTGAAACCAAGGTGTATATTGCAGTTCACAGTTATTTGGTACACCCTTTGCCTAGATTACCAGAGTGGTCATTTGATCTTTTCTGACTCTTTAAATTTGAAAGGATCATCAAGCGCTTGTCCTTTCACGCTTGTTTCCAATCTAAAAGCGATAGAGTCACCTTTTGCCTGTTTCTTGACTCTCAAAATATGAAACGGTAGAGTTTTGTTTCAATGTTTTAAAAATTAACTGCCCATGAAATATTCCTGGTTAAATTTAGTTTCCTTAGGGTGTTGTTATGAAGATCGTTTCTGATGGAAAATTTTCCGGAGTTCACCAACCAAGGAATCCCCTCTGATGGGAATCCTGGTCCTTTCCCTCCTTTTGGAAATGTTGGTGCTCCCTACATGGCAACGTTGTCCCTTCCCGGGTTAACTGTTGGGTTGCCTGTCTGGTTGTTTTCAACCTCTGTGGTCCCGAATGTCTCCACTAATGTTCATTCAGTTCCTCCGCCGGAACAGCATCATGTTGATTCCCAGGTGGACCTCTCCCCTTCTTCACCTGTTTCTGCATCCTCATCTTCTACTTCACCTGGTGAAAGTCTGGATTCGAGTAACCAGGTGGCTAAGAAGAAGAAGAATAAGACAAAGAAGAATAATTCCGATAAAAGAGAGGCTAAAGCTGCCACTAATGTTTGTGAAACATATCCTCTTGATATACCTTCCAACCCTCCACGGAAAGTCAAGTTCCCTTGCATGTTGTGCATAGGAGATCATCTTCTTCGAGACTACCCTGGCATTCCCAAGGTGCTCGAAGTATGGTCTAATGGTCCCCTGCCATTGTCTGTAACTTCCGGGCGTCAGGTTGGGGGCACGTCTTTAACTAGTGCTGGTAAGGCTCCTAAGAAGCAGGGTAAGATTACCAATCCTTGTAAGTTGTGTGAAGGGCACCATGCCATTCACCTTTGTCCATATATGGATGAAGCCAAACGATTTTTGGACAACTCAGCTGTTTCTACACCATGCCTTCCAGCTGGTTATAAGCAGCTTTCTTTGAGTCCTCGGCCAGCTGACCCTACGATTGATCAAGAGTCATCCTTGGTCAATCCCACTCCCCCGAAAATTCAAATTCAGGAATCCGTTCCTGACCAACCATTGGTCGTGGGATCGGTTGAGCTGACCCCATCTACGGTGCACCAGGTATTTTCCGTAGAGAGTGGCTCTCACACCCCCCATGTTCTTCTGGTTTCTTCGATTCTTCAGACTTGGAGAGAGATTCTCCTGTCCCTACACCTCAAGAAGCAGCTCCTCCACCTCCCGTGATGGAGGTTCGGGAGGATACTCCTCCCGCCTTCGAGATGGAGGTCATGGAGGAGGCTCCTGCTTCCGTAACATCAGGGGAAGACCTTCTCTGTTTGATGGTAGCCCCTCCGAGTAGTTTGGTCGCTTCCTTTGATTGGAATCGATTTGCAGGATTTTGCCTTCCATCCTATGTGCCTTTCGAGATCATAGTACAGGCTTTTAGTCTGGTTTTACCCAGTACTATTATAGATGAAGGCACCTCTATTAGTATTCTATCCTCAACTACCTGGCAAGCTTTCGGTTTGCCACCGCTTGCGCCCGTTATGTAGAATCTGTTGAATTTTAACAGAAGGACGAGTCAACCGTTGGGGATCCTTCCAAGGTTACTTATTACTTTGGGAGGTAAAACTGTCCGTTTGGACGTGATGGTTGTTCCAGGCCCCTTGGATTTCAATCTGCTCCTGGGGCGCGATTACACCTATGCCATGGGAGCGTTCGTCTCCTACCTTTTTCGTGTGGCCTTTTTTCCGCATGAAGGACGGATCGTGACCATTGATCAGCTTTCGTTCTTTGGTCCTAATGTGGCAACTGGTCCGCCATCACCCCCTCCTGGTTTTTATCCACCCATTGTATCTGCTCCACCGTAGGTCAACTATGTGTCTATCCACCCTGTTCCCGCACTCAGTGATGACGCAGTCGTGCATAGTGTACTGGGGGCATTGGGTCCTGATTTCCAAGATGTCGTTCTCCCACCTGGTGCGGGACTCTTGGAAGCCATGACTTCTTGTTCGAAGCATAGCTCCTCCACTTGTGTCAAGCTCCTAAAACAATGAAACAAGCTGCTACAAGGATAGTTCTTTTAAGTGTGTCAAGCTCGTTAAAATAATGAAACACAAGCCTCTTCAATTCGAGTTTTGATAGATTTAGTTCAAATCTCTTTTTTTTTCAACCTTCACTCCATTTCCTATGGACTGAAGCTTGGGGGGCATGCACCTTAAATTGAGACACCGTGATGGGGGGCATTCCTGTCTTTTTCCAAGCATAGTTTGTGTTTTAAGCTTGCATAAAAAATAAAACTCATTTTCAAGCATAGTTTGCATGTGTGTGTCCATGTGTGCTTTTAAGCTTGCGTAAAAATGAAAAGTGTGATTAGATACATTGTGTGAATACATTTCACATTGGGTCATTTGTTATGTAACTGATACATTAGATCACATTTGTATTAGAAATTTGCATAACATATAAAAAAAACATCGTCACATGTAAAAGATCCATCCAAAATAGTCATATGTATATATATATGTGTCGAAATGTTTAGATAGTGTGCGTCACATAAGATAAAAAAATATACATGTTCGTCTTATTACATCCGGAGACGACACGTCTCTCAAAAATATGCATGAAATAAAACCCTAGGAGGCTATTCTGTGTGGTGCTCATGATAACAAGTCACCGCACGCACTAGGTGTCTCAATAGATGGTGGAGGCAACTAGGCACTCCCACCGTATGTCTCTGATATGCTAACGGTACATCCGCCAGCCGGGCGTAGTCCAGAATCCCTCGGGAAATCCCCTCAAGGTTCTGAACCAACTCTCCTCCTTCCGCACCCTCCTCATGAGGATCAACTGCAAGTTGAATTCTCTGTGCAATAGGAGACATCCCGGCTGGTCTCTCTGGGCCAACATCTGCATACGCATGTAACTGCTACCAGAACAGACATGTATTAACAAAAAAATCATAAAACATAAAAAATAAAAAAATATCATACCCAGCTCTTCGTCCCAATCCTCTCCCTCCAGCAGTGGGAGATCTAGGTCTCCAGTAAAGTCTGTCTCGGCATAAGGCCAGTCCTCAACTACAATCAACTGGCGCCACAACCACCCAAAAAACTCTGGCCTCCAAGACATCTGTTGGCCTCCTCCTGCTCTGTGCATTAGTGCTGCCCAACGAGCCATTCTCGGCTCTCATGGTATCGGCTCCGCTACAACGGCCCCTTGGCCCTGGAAGATTGGTAATCGTTCCAGAATGAACGATACCAGGATGGAACCGTAGCCAAACTGCTTCAGCTTGGCTTGTTTGCATCTCGTCAACTGTCTCTTGATGTTGATCGTTACTGCTGTGGCCCAGTCAAACAGTATGGGACTCATGCACTCTGAAGCCAGTAAGAGTTGGGCTTTCGTCGCTTCATGTGGTGCCTGCGATCCCGCAGCCCATGTGATGGTATGTAGTACTACTCGTAGTGCCAGATTGGGGATAGTGTGGATATCCACATTTTTACTCCCTGATCCCATTTGTGCCCGTGGGCACACTCGTGCCATCACTTCCTCCATTTTCTCACCCGACGGTCTGCTCCCTGTCATTATGGGTACCAGACCTCTGCGCGACAATCTGGTTATGAAGTACACATTAGAAACGTCTAGTTCTAACACCTGGTCTCGTAGCTTGAATACTTGTTCTTGTTCATCCCAAATTCTCACTAGGTATTGAAGTAGCTCAGGTTGAGCTCGTAAACAAGGTGTCAGGAATAATTTCTGGAGCCCACAGTTCCTGAGGGCATTCATGCAGGCCTCATTTTCCATGGCCATTTCGTCCTCTTCCCCATGCTCTCTTTCTTTCCACTCAATCACCATTTTTCTTGGTTTCCTACATCAACATGGTCACAAACCTTTAATTAGATCTCTGTTGAGCTTCAAAATTTATTCAAATTGATCAAAATGTCGAATTTTTAGGCGGAAAATTGGGTTCGGCTGCTGGCGTGGCTGTTTTAGGAACAGTCGTGCCAGTTGTCGTGAGCCTTTTGCATATAAAATCCCATTGGCACGAGTCCATGCCCGATACCCACGCCAATGAGCGGAGCCCTAAAAATTCAAAAAGTTGCCACATAAGTCTATTGCATGATGGAAAACTATTAAAAAATGGATTGAAATGAAGTATGAGGAAGCACCTTTTACCTGGAACTGATGGAACTCTGAATGGTAGCCCAGATCGGTCGTAATCGCCGCCATAAGTTTGCACAGTAAATGGACCAATGTTGCTCTTCACTCAGGTAAAAAGTAAAATTAATTTTATTTTTACCATTTAGACTTATTTATAACTTTTTGAGCTCTATTTAGGTTTAAAAAGTCATTTTTTCATTAATATTTCGTATGTTTTGTCGAAAATGGATTTTACACTTGCCTTTCTGTGCAGCAGCAGGTTCTTATGCAACGTAAACGGCGAAACGAGTTGTATTTTATACTTTTTCAGACTCAGTAAAAACACGAAAAATTCACTTTGGAGTCATCTTTCAGCTCTTTTCTGACTCTCTAAACATGAAAATATTGTCGAGGCCCTTGCATTTCGATCTCGTTAAAGTGGCTACGAAATGACATCTACCCAGTATACGTTTACCCCTTTTTCGGGCTGGGATGGATTATTTACGAAAAAGGAATACCCTAACCTATCGCGACTAGGAGGATTTCTCGGATATTTTTTTCTACCTTTTCAGATCTGAGGAACTATTTACGAAAAGGGACCTTTGGAGTTTACTTTTCTGCTGCCTTTTCAAACTCTCTAAACATGAAAAGATGCCGAGTTCTTCCTTTGTCAGACTCGTTAAACCCTAATGACATCAGATTCAGTTGAAATGACGTTCTCCGAGTTCCTCCTTCATAGGGCTCATTAAATGTACTAGGATGGATTCGCCCGAAGGGCAGACTTATATTACAAGAATATGCTATCCCCTTTAAGCTTGTTATCAAAAATAATTTGGGTACTCGCCAGAAATGGTGGGGGAAAAATGGAACCATCATCATTGTCGTGTCGGCAGTATGTCGCTCTTGAACATGGCACTTGTCTGCATTTGTCGGGTTGGGGATATCTCATCTCATTCTTTCACTTGCCTCCGTGGGTTTGGATAATCCTTTTTGGCCTCTCCTCTGCTCATTACCTCATCACCATGACCTCTGATCCGTTGATGTCAAATACTGCCAAAACCAACATTTGTGTCGTTATATGTTCAAGAGAAGTTGACCTCTGCAAATATCAACCTTCCTCTGATTCTCACATGATTTTGATTCACAAAAAAACATCATGTTTCTCTGTCTCGTGTCGATGATGTGGGAAACATTATGGCCCACCTTCGATCAAGGTCACTTCCTGTCGACTTTAGCTCATTTTCCAGGAAGCTGATCTAGAGACTCCCTTATGGTACCTTGGAGCCTGCATGCCTCAATGGCAGGTTCATCGCATTCGACGTGAGGTTTTCATCATTGGCGTCCGATCGAGTGATTCTATGGGTGTTTGATGCCATCTCATTGATTCACATGCCATAGATTGTACCTGTAGTACCTTGAGGGCCATCGTCATTATTGGTGGTTCGTCTCGCGTCTGTTAACAGCTTTCATCATTGGCTGGTAATCAGACGATGTTCTTGCATTTTCGACTTCAGCTCACATATTCGCATGCTTGAACTTGTACTTTGTTCAAGTCAAGATGGAGCGCAAGACCCTAGATTGTGTCTGTTGTAATCCAGGCTACGATTTTGTGGATTATTATTTACATGACTTATTCACTGGATGGCTACGACCATATCTGAGTCTGTTTATCGATCCTCACTGGATGGCTGCATCCATACCTTGGATCTGGATTATTGTATACTCTGTTATGGATGGCTGCGCCCATACCACATATACATCATGTACTTGAGATATCAGTTGTATTTCTCCACGCAGGTTTTCCGATGGCGGAGTTTCAGTTGGACACGTTCTCGTAAAGCATTTCACCCCTCTCTCTCTCTCGGGCATCATGCTTTAGGGGGCATCTGTTACACAATAATTTGTCACCGTCCCTACCATTCCCCGTCCCACACATTGGAGGGACCATTCTGTGACCTATGAGCAATGTCATGCCTTGAAACCACTATCATTGCATTCCTCTAAATATGAGCTTCAATTTCCTGAAGACATCTCCTTGCAAAAAACCATAAAAACATCCATTTTTGCATTGGCGCGGGTAGCCAGTTCATCACTCGCGCCAATGGGGAAAATCCTACAAAGAGGCCGCGCCAACTGGCGCTCTGTCCCAGAGTCGTAGTCACGCCAGCCAATTTAAGGAGTGTTTTTTAAATAAAATGGCGAAAGTTTCATTTCAACAGACTCAGAAACTGTTATCTATCTTGAGTTGGGAGGTTTGGCTCCGGGAATTCCATGTAGGGGAAGTGGTTTACCACCTCTCATGGAAGCTTCCTTGATGATAGGTCCAATCCTGCAATTATATGGATCCAAACTCCCCTTCATACATCTATAAAAGCTTTCCCATTACCATTGCAAGCTAGTCTTGAAGTGCCCGAGTTTGGAAGTGCCGAAGTCTTGAATCTCCAAGTTCTCAAATTCCCAAGAGCCTTAATGCTACAAGAGCCCTCATTCTTCCCTTAAGGCCAAACTCAAGCAAGGAGACTATCGTCGAGAGACTCTAAGAGAGGCTTGTCCCATCCCTGGTAGGCTTTGCGAGACGTGTACTACTGGAGACCCCTCCGAAGGAGACCTCAACGTCAGAACATTGGTTGTACTCTCTTTCGATTGCTTATTAATGAATGACTACTGGTTATGGTTCCACTCCGTTTTTCACTTATGATAATGATGAGTTATATCCTTTCTGACTGATATATAGTTGCGTATTCTAGATTTTATGCTTGTATTCATATTGTTTCTTGCATGTGCAGGTTTCCATTCACGGAGATCGTGGGGATCATGATCTGCCGAGGCTGAGGAACGGGAACACTGTCTCTTCTACAAATCATAGCGTTAGACTCCAGGTAGGCCTCCATCGTTGTTCTGTTTATTCGCAATTAGGAACTTGCGCTATAGCATTTTATGATTGTTGCTAGACCCATTCTGGGCTAGTAGGGATCGCCTTTGTTTGCAGAGGTGATTTACCTCCTCAACACTAGGTATGAATAGATGGGAGGTCTGTACCATGATCTCAAAGGGCACATAAGAAGGAAGGCGATAACCTGTGAATCAACCCCAATCGAAGGAAGCGACCGAACTACTTGGAGGGGCTACCATCGAACCGAGATGGGCTTCCCCTGGTGTTACGGGAGAAGAAGGAGCATCCTCCACCACCTCCATCATGGAGGCAGGAGGAGTATCCTCCAGGAACTCGATCATGGGAGGTGGAGGAATAGTGTCCTGAGATATAGGGACATGAGATTTTTTCTCCAAGTCCAAGGAATATGAAGAAAAAAGAAGAACCTGAGGGATGTGAGATCCACTCTCAACGGAAAATACCTGGTGCACCGCATATGGGGCCAACTCAACTGATACCATTAACAATGGCTGGTCAGGGATGGATTAATCGATTTGAATTTCCTATGGAGTGGGAACAACCAAGGATAACTCTTGACCGACTGTTGAATCAACTGGTGAAGGACCCAAAGAGAGTTGTTTGTAAGCAACCGGAAAGCACGGTGCAAAAACAATCGATTTTTCCAAAACTCTCTCGGCTTCATCCATATATGGACAAAGGTGAATGGCATGATTCCCTTCACACAACTTATAGGGATTGGTGAGCTTACCGTGCCTCTTAGGATCCTTACCAACACAAGATGAAGACTTGCCCCCAACCTGACTCCCGGAAGCCAAAGGCAACGGAGGACGACTATCGGACCATACTTGGAGCACCTTGGGAATACCAGGACAATATCGAAGAAGATGGTTTCCCTGGCACAACATGCAAGGTAACTTGAATTTCCGTGGAGGATTGGAAGGTTCACCAAGAGCAGATGTTTTAGGGGTGGTAGTCGTAGTCTTAGCCTCTCGCTTATCTGACTTCTTCTTCTTGGTCTTCTTCTTCTTCTTCTTAGTCACCTAGGTACTAGAATCCAAAATTTCACCAGGCGAAGTAGAAGATGAGGATGAAGAAATAGGTGAAGAAGGGGAGAGGTCCACCTTAGAATCAACATGGCATTGCTCAGGCAGAGGAGTGGATGGTACGGTAGCCGGGACATTTGGGACCAAAGAGGTTGAAAAAAACCAAGCATTCAACCCAACAGTTAACCCAGGAAGGGAAAACGTTGCCATATAAGGAGCACCAACATTTCCAAAAGCAGGAAAAGGACTAGGACTCCCTCTAGAGGGGACTCCTTGATTGGAAAACTCCGGAAAATTTTCCATCGGAAACAAACTTGAAATAAAATACTAAGGAGAAAAATATAACCAGGAATGTTTCGTGGGCGATTAATTTTTGTGACACTAAAACCAGAGTCTACTGTTTCATATTTTAAGAGTTGAGAAACAGGAAAAAGGTGACTCTATCACTTTCAGGTTGGACACGAGCCTGAAAGGACAAGAGCTTGATGATATTTTCAGTTAAAAGAGTCATTAAAGATCAATGTGATTGCTCTGGTAATCTAGGTAAATGAGTGTACCAAATATCCGTGAACTGCCATATACACCTTGGTAAAAAATGAAAGAGAAATCAACCATGGACTTAACGTACGTGCAGGTAGTCTCCCTAAATGCTATGTCTGGTGTATCATGTGTAAAAGGCGGTAGACTTGGCTTCCTATGAATAAAGGATTCGACACCTAATGGGGTCTCCCTTTATATACATGACGGTACGGGGAGCACAAGTCCATACCAGAGCTGTCTGAAGCCAGATGGAAAACGACAGCTACTAGGTTTAAAGACGCCGGAACACGTCTCTACCCTAGACTACTAGATGTTCTGTTAAGTTTCAATGCTGCCTTAGGTTAATTTAGTAAATTTTAAAGTTTATCTTCAATTTACGTTTCGATTTCAAGGCCCTACCACATGTCATCTGAAAATCTCCTATATGCAGCTATATGAGAAAAGAAATCTTTCAATTCAATGAATGCTATCTAGTTAAGGGAAGAGCTTCAAACAATGATGCAAAAAAAAACAACACTGCAAACGAAATTTTTCCAAACTAGATGACTTTCACTATCCAAAAGTAATATAAAACATTCAATGATGCAAATTATGCAATGTAATCTATGCAAAATCCTCTTTTTTGAAAACTATGCAATTGTAATCTATGCACAATTTCATTTTTCTTTTGAAAGAATAAGAATGCACTCAATGCATTTTTCGATGAAATGAGAATCTACTTAATGCATGCTTTTAATAAAAGAGAATGCACTAAATGCGATTTTTAGCTTGGAATAATTAAACAATGTAATCTAGGTTCAATGATAAATATCAAAAAATACTCTTCAATGCAACGTGATCTAATGCATTTTAACGAAAAGCAAGCTCTGAGATGAAAACTAAATGAATGCAAATATCCTTAATAGAAGGATGAATGCAAAAAGGATGCAAAACCACACTAAGAATGCAATCGTTTTCTTAAACACTTTATAATGAAATTCCTCAAAAGGCTACAAGACATATGAGGTCAAGCACAAAAAGGAGTTCCAAAGCATGAGCTCAAAACAAGGCATTCATTCCCTTTCTACATCAAGCAATCATAAAAAATGAAACAGGACCAAAAGTCAAGCTCAGAGAACCCACAAGCAAGCAAACCCTAACACCAAGCAGAGTTGGCACGCCTGTTTAGCTGTAATCTATGCCAAAAGAGCATTGACGTGAGGGCTTAACTAGCAACAAGTGCCAATCGGCGCCACTGTCAGGAGAAAAATCACGCCAATCGAGTTTACCCTAGAAAAATAATGAAAAGGGACAAACAGAGACTGGATCTGGTCTTCTGGGGGCTGAAGAATGTTTTAATACCAAGGAAGATGAACCAAAAAAGAAAATAAATCAATCAAAAATCCAAAAACAACCCAAAAGGAGGAAGGACTAACTAGCACTGCTCCCCAGCGGAGTCACCAAATTGTTGAATAGGTAAATACCGTCTACGAACAGAGGTGATCCCACTAGCCCAGATCGGGTCTAGAAACAATAAATTCATGTAATGATGTTGGTTCCTAGTTATAAAAAGACAAATATTGCGATGCGTAGCCTACCTCAAATCCCACGTAGTTGTCATTGAAAAAAAGATGATGTTTCTCATCCCTTGCTTGACAGATCACAATCCTCCGTTTGACACATCCAAACACCTATACACATGCAAGGAAACAATGACATACAACGTAAAATCTAAAGCATGTAGCTATATATCAGTTAGAGAGGATATAATTCATTTCATTACGTAAAGAAATGAACACATGAATGGAACCAAAATCAGAGTCGCTTATATTATAAATGACAGAACGAAGATTACAACCAAATGCTCTGACACTATGATATTCCTTTGGCGGGGCTTGCAGCGGAGTGTGTCTCAACAAAGCCTATCGAGAATCTGGACGAAGCTCTCTCTCTTATAGGATTCTCTTTGGCCTGGCTCTCAATAGTTGCCTGGCTATAGTTTCCTTCCTACAAGTTCAACTTCCAAGCATTCAGCTAGCTTCTTAATGGAGAGGGCAAGTTTTTATAGATGGAGGAAGGGAATTTGGGATCCCTATTATCGTGGGATATGTCCTATCTCTTAGGAAGCTTCCATGAGGGGTGGAAAACCACTTCCTATACATGGATATCCGAAGCCAAACCACTCAACTTCTTTTGATGATTCGTTCTAGAGTTTGTTAGAAGCAAACTTCCGCCATTTATTTTCAAAAAATATCCCTTAATAAGCTTGGAACAAGTGAAAAACAGGGACAAAGTGCTATTCAGCGCGCCCTCTAGTGTGGATTTCCCCCATTGGCGCAAGGGATGAACTGGCTAGTCGCGCCAAGGCAAAAAATCTGTTTTTTAGGGTTTTTCAGAGGAAATTTTCTTCAGGAGAATGTTTTTCCTTATGCAGGAGGATGCCATGAAGGTTTTTTCAGGACATTTTACTATTCATAGGTCATGGGAATAGTCCTCCAATGTACGGGATGAAGGATTGTAGGGACGGTGACAAAATGTTGTGTAACAGATAGGTAGATCAGTAGTTTTTTATCACGAGCATCACTAGTTTACTTTGACATTTTGCATACATTTTGAGATCAGATGACCAATGTGTCTTGGGAATTTTTTTTGTAAAAACCTATAACTACATATCTATTTTTTTTCAATGTTTTCCTATGTTTGTTCCACAATCCTATTCAATTATGTTATGTGAATTTAAAATATGTCTTTACATGTGCTGCAAATGTATGTTTAATTCGCTAAGGACTTAGTTAATGTGTTCAAATTTCTGGAATGTGTTGATATTTAATGAAACCAAAATTTATTTCCAAAATTTGAACTCTTAGGAACATATGATGGAGTGTTGGATTTCTTACAGTACAAACACTAGTA
The DNA here is from genome assembly GCA_034641835.2 of Pinus albicaulis. NCBI lineage: Eukaryota > Viridiplantae > Streptophyta > Pinopsida > Pinales > Pinaceae > Pinus > Pinus albicaulis. Next base: position 15,040,045 of record CM076577.1, on the reverse strand, counting down.
AGTTTCAGTACAACAAGTTATGAGTCTAACCTAATCATGATGCGGTTAATACCAAATGAAATGGAATCAAAGAAAATTTTGATCAACGCGCTATACTCAAAGATATTGTTTATAGATCCACTGATAAAAATCCCTTGAAAACTCACTAACTCGCTGCTCGGAGTGAAAATGGCCCAAGCTACAGAGGATATATTCTGCGTACTACGACTAGCACCATCAACATACCCAATGAATGGCTCCAAATATTCAGACATATGCGATGAAATGTAAATCACATTATTAACTTCAAGAAATCTCTAGAAAAATAAACTAAGATAGTAAATGAAAATCAAAAGCATATATACAATATAATACAAAAGTATACTATTCTCATGTTTAAGCATAGTAACATTTAAGATACAACCCATTTCGAGGTTGTGCGAATGGAATTCCATCATAATCTACTAACTCGTAGGCACCCTTAGCAAGAATACTTTTGACATTATAGGGTCCATGCCATAACGGCTCAAGTTTTCTTGTACCTATTACATCAACTTCCTGATCATAAAGTAATACTAGGTCACCCTCTGAGAAGATGCGATGTTGGACATGTTGTTCGTATTGCGCCTTAATTCATCTCTTATGCGCTTTGTTAGCCAATGTAGTTGCATGATGTGGTTCATCATGATGTATGAGGTTAAAAATACATGCTTCTTCAGTAGAGGTGTCAGGTAACAAGTCGATGATGAGTTTTAATGATGGTATTTCACATTGGATAGGCAAGATAGCTTCCAGACCATACACCAATTGAAAGGGAGTAAATCCGGTTGCATTTCTCACCGAGGTTTGATATGCTCACAAACCCGAGTACAAGATTAAATTCCAATTTTGTTTATGAAATCCTTTCATTCATTAAAGAATTCACTTAAGAATATTTTTAATAGCTTAAAATTGTCCATTGGATTGTGGATAATAAGGAGTAGAACTATCATGCAATAGTCCTAATTTGGTAGTCAACTCATTTATCACGTGATTGCGAAAATGCTTACTATGATATGTGACTATATCCTATGGAACACCAAATCGTGAGATGATATGACTGAAAAAGAATAATGCAGTTGTTTCGCCTGTGTTATTGAATGTAGGCATCGCTTCAGGCCACTTGGTAAAGTAGTATACTACGAGAATAATATAACCATGCCCCCTGGACGAACGAGGGTTGCAGGTCATGAATTCAATGCCCCATTTTGAAAATGGACCCACAACGATAACAATATGCATCAGTGTTGGTGGTTTGCGTATTTTACAATGAAATATCTGGCATGCATGACAAATTTTGACCCCGAGGATGCGGTCGTGAAATATGGTAGGCCAAAAGTAACCGGCACAAAGTATCTTCTACACGGAGCATATCTATACAAGTGTCCACCACAAGCCCTAGCATGATAGTCATTTAAAACCTTCTCGGCCTCCTCATCAGTGAGGCATCTCCTTAAAACGTATTGAAACCACAATGATAAAGTGTACCGTCGATGATTAGATAATCTTTAGCTTGGTATCAAATACTTCGTTGTTGAGAACGAGAGGTATTGGGCCAGACAGTTTGGGTTTGGAGATAAATGATAAAATCTCCATACCAATGATCATTTGGTGCGACGAAAAAAAAATACTCATTAGGAATTGATGGTTTCGATGTAGTATAAGTACTATCGGAGGGACGGTCGCAGAGAAGCGCAGCCACAACTAAAGACTTCTTTAACTTGGATTTGATGAATTCCAAATCAAAGTATTGTAAAAGGAAAATCTGTTTTGAATATTCCCCCCCCAGCAATTGACGTGACAGAATTTATGTCATGGGGTTGCAATATAAAATGACAATGTTCTTCCGGAACAAGATATAATGGAAAAATATTTGGACAGCTTGAACAACCACCAAGGTGAGATTTTTGACATATGAATACTTTACTTCCATATCATTGAGATTATGACTCAAATAATATATCAGATGTTCTATCCCATCTTCTTCTTGGACCAATACCATAGAAATGGTATTATCAACCACGACGATATATAAGAAATAATCACTCTGATAATTATTGGGATACATTAATGATGCCAGGACAAGTGTATCCTTGAAATCATCAAAATAAGCTTGCACAACCTTATCCTAATGGAAGGGAATCCCCCTTTTCAAGAGCCGAGTAAATCCTTTAGAAATTTCGGCGTAGTTCGGTATGAACCTCCTTAGGGAGTTAGCCTTTCCTTGAAGTTTATGTAACTGAAGTAAATTTGATGGCACAGTTAAATCAAGAATGGCCTAGACCTTCAGTGGGTCGATTCGAATTCCTTCTTTTGAGATGATGAATCCAAGAAAACGAATAGAACCAACACAAAACACATATTTATGTGGATTGAGGTGTATTTTGTATTGTCAACAGCATAAAAAGATAGCTCTCAAATGCATTGGGTGATCGGTCCGATTTCAGGTGATCAGTTTGATTTCATGAATGTGTGGGTAAATCATCTAGATAAGGTTGAACAATGTGTTTGATGTCATTGAAAGAATAATCCATTTCTCTCAGAAATGTTGCCCCATCATTATTTAAACTGAATGGGAGTTTACAATAAGAGAATGTGCCCCAAGGACAGATGAATGTTGTCTTATATTGGTCCTCTGGGTGGATATTGATTTGATTGTAACCAGAGAATCTATCCATGAACTAAAAGATTTCACATCAAGCATAATCATCAATAATCTCGTTGATAAAGGGAGTAGGATAGTTGTCTTTTGGAAAATTAATATTGGCATCTCGATAATCGATGCACACTTTGATTTCCCTTGTTTCTTCATGACAGGAATAATGTTGGAAACCCAATCATTAAGCAGAATAGGGTAAATTAAACTGGCACGCAAAATTTTTTCAAATTTTGTTTTAGTGGCAGTAGCCTTCTTTGGATGAACAGGACGAAGGAATTGACATAATGGTCTCACATTAGGGTACATTTTGATGGCGTGTTCAACGATACTAGTATCTATGCATGGAATTTCCTCGTAAGACAAAGAAAATTTATCTCGGAATTCATGAAAGAGAGAGAGATAAGTTTAGAGTTCTAATGGAGAACAAGGCACACCAACATGAATGCTTTCTAGAATGTCAGGTTTGGTCGAAATATCGATAGAAATGGTTTCTTCAATATTTGATAAGTTTCGCTCGGATTCGATTGCATTAATGGGAAAATAATTCGAAAATAATGTTTTGATCAATGGGTGATATAGTTCAATAATATTATATTCTTTGTAATCCTGAAGATGGGAATGATGATGATGATCTTTCCATGGTTCTCCTTCTGGCATCATGGACTCTACAATTCTCTCATCAGTCAAGAAAGTCGATGAAAAATGATCAGATGGAGTACCAAAATCTAATGAACAATCGAACCAAACGATCGATGACGATGATTTCAGATTCGCCTCCCAAGCCATGTAGATTGATTGCAATGCTAGCTCAATTGGGCTGGGCAATAGAAATTCATCCAACGTAACAACTTCACAATCATTCGTAATCTTCTTTAAGCCATATGGAGTGGAAGATATCATGTAGTAGGTCTCTATTCTTGAAAATTTTTTCTGACGTCACAAGCGGTGGTAATGCAAAGGTGTCCATTAGGGAAGAATCCTTTAAGAGTCCTAAAACAATGTTTTGAAGTGCTATTTGGGGTGTGTGAACTAACAGAACGGTTCCAGTTACCTGGGAACTAGAGGAAAAGAAGGAGAGTTGATTGATGACTATGATAACACCTTTATGAGGAAAGGAGATCATTCTAAAATAAGTAGAGATGATCATACATATCGTAAACCCATGGCCTTTTGAGTAAAATTTTGTAGTCAAGGGGTCCATCAATGACCTCAACTTCAACATTTACTTTTTTCCCCCTAGTTAGACATGCAGGTTATTGATGATACTGCAAGGCTTATATGTACGACCATCAAAAGCTTTCAACGTCGTAGGCGATTGAGATAGGCGCGAAGACCAGGTCACTTCCAGCAATTTAGAGACATAATTCAAGTAGATTCTCTCTCATCAATAATAGTACGGTGAATGAGGTGATTGAGAACATTTAATTGGATGGAGAATGCCAATTCTGCTGGTAATTGTAGCACATAGCCCATATTATTAAATACTACAAGATTGGAATTTGTCGGATCGATTCCACAAATTTCTGACAACAAAACCTGCTTCTAGCAGGGAAAATTTTGAAGTACCTCAAGCGTTGACATAGCTAAAGGATATTGAGCCAAATATTCAACTATATTATAATTTTGAGCAGCTCGAGCTCAAGGATTGAATGTAGATTTATGGATGACTACCTTCAGTGGCTTTATTGTTAATTCAGTAATAACAAATGTAAGAATATATTACGTGGATGGATTCGTGGTCGAGTAGTAGGTTGATTAGTAGCCGGAATACCGTAATATTTATTTTTTGTTGACACAAAAACATTAGTTTTTGGCTTTGTGACATATACCATAAGCACTTGGGAACTAGAAGGTGGATCCATAGCAACAATAATGTGTCTGGATTTAGAAATGGATCTTTCAACACAATAGATGCATTCAAGGTCTTAAGAAATTTTGAGACTTCGGTGTGGTGAGGATAGTATCGAAAAAAGTGCTCCTCATTACATATTATGCAAGGGTAACGAGGTTTCTGATTGTTTCTAGTTTTTTTATCAGATGATCATTCTTGCAGGGTTGAATTTTGATTTTTCTTACATTTCCCCTTTTTCTTACTTCTGGGTTGCTTGTCAGTTTTTCCTTAGTCAGATGACATGGCATGAATTTCGAAAGAAGGTGAAGGATCATATGTAGTAGAGTGATGTGTGCTTGCAGTATCGATCATACCATTGCCAGCATGAGATTCCTTTTATGGAGGATGAATAGTAAAATTAGATCGAGGTGTGTTGGGAATTTTATCGTAGAGCGTGCCATACTGAGTATAAATCAAATCTAAGCACTGGGCACGAGCAATGACTTGCTATTTAGTGATGATGCCACCCTTAGCCACATTCTTAGTGATATATGGCAGCAACAACTTAATGAACCACTCAGCAAGGAGCTAATCAAGAACAAATTTTTTGACCATTCTACAATGATGATTCCACTCATGAATATGATTAGAAATGTGAGCAGCATTGATCTCTTTGAAATTGGTCAGCAGTTCTATTCGAGTTTCATATCGTATGGGTAGCTAGAAGTGGGTCAGAAAGGAAGTAGCTAAGGAAGTGAAATTATCAAATGAAGCTCGTGGTAACTCAATGTACCACTTCACGGCCGGACTAGTGAACATACACTGGAAAAGACGCAGTCGGACGGAGTCATCATTGGAGGAGTTGGATGAACACCACAAATGATAAGTCATAACATGATTTGACGGGTCCTCCCAGGGTTTCCATTGAACTTAGTCATATATGAGGGTAATTTATGTGGTATAACCGACCACCAAGGAGCATAGCTGATGGGGTCATTGGTAAACCGGTTTAAATCAGGTAATTATAAAGTTGCAACAAGGGTAACTGTCGATTTAATTCAGGTTGAGCATAACCAGGGTATGATGGAATTGCTTAGGTATCAGGCCTTTGAGCACCAACAGAAGGAATCTGTTGCTGGTAACCCAGATAGGGGTTGTTTTGATAAGAAAAAGCTTGAGGATTTTGTTGATCATAACCTGGGTAAGCTATTTTTTTTTGGAATGATTGTTGTGGAATTTGTGCTTGTGGCTGCCAAGGTGGTTTTTGTAAAACAACCGAAGGAGTTGGAATCTTAGGACCCAATACTTGAGGGTATTGGGTTGAAGGACCCACTTGAGATGGTTGAGGTACAAAACTCTGAGCCTGTAACAGGGGTAATGATGTATTAACAAGTGGAGTAGATTTGGGTGCAACAGGTTAAACCAGTTGATATGAATGCATAACCATTTCTCGTTGAACGAGTAGAATAGGTTGCCACTGAAAAAAAAATCATTCCAACATTAGGATGACCATATAATGATGGAGTACTGTCAAAATGGGTGACCATAGGTTTCCCCCCAACATGAGGAGTATAATAATATGGAATATATTTTTCACCAAATGTCGGGAGTTCATTTGAGATTGTACTGGATGGGATATACCGAAATGGACCAGCTTAATATTGCACCGAAGATGTATATAAAGGATCAAGCCATTCAGTACTCATTAGATATGTACCAAATAAAATACAAGATGATGATATTGGTGAATTCCATGGGTTTTAGGATGCACCAGAGAAGATTCCATATAAATATTGGTAACTAGGTGGGACCGAAGGACCACCATATAGATGCAACTGTGGTGAACATCGACGAGGTAGAAATAGTAGATGTTGTCGCAATTGTAATATATGGTACAACCAGATATGTTGACTCAGCCATGGTCATATGAATTAATGTATACCCTATAAGATCTATGAGAACTAGAATTGACACAGGATCAAAGAAAGTAATGTGAGGTGACTATGGAAAAAAATCATAAAGATAAATCTCCTGTTGGGGATCTGTAATTTATTAGCAATATTGGCAGAGTCCAATTACAGAAACAACATCGTTTCAACCAAATTTTGGATTCTAGGATCTATCCCTCCTAAATCCGGAGAGGGACCTCTCCAATAAGTGCAAAGATGGATTTGTCTTTGAAATTTGGGGGTTATGATATTAGGCTAGTTATGAAGGCCAAGGGTTTGTTTTTTTTTTGGATGGTTGAGCATGATTACTGTTTGAGATTTAAAGTCCTGAATGCAAAGAGTTTCAAATGTGAGAATTTGAAAGAAAATAGAACAGCTTTGGCTAAAAGATAGATATAACGTTGGTTTTTAGTCCATTGGGCTATGGAGTCATATCTGGACTTTAATTGAACAACAACATTAAGAGTGATCCAAGGGACAAGTCATCTATACCACAAGATTATTTGAGATAGAGTGATGGAATGGAAACAATAAAGTGTTGGAGATGGTGGAAACTGATAATAATTTCACAAAGGATTTATAGTCAGTACAAACAAGAAAAGCCTCTTAAGTAACTGTTTAAAACCAACCAAGTGCAGGGCTAACCATTGACTTCTTGGGCAAGTTGTATTAAAGCTGCTTAATTGAAAAAAAATCCAGTAATCCACATAATTACCTTCAGAAAGTATGAAAACATATAAGGGGAACAAAATGCAAATTAAGATCAGATAAAGTACTTTTAAACCTAGTCTGCTTTCAGTCAACACCAAGGGAAACTTTCAGAATCTAGCTTTGGAGAAAAAACTAGGACCAGGGCACACCATATCTTCCATAGTCATCTTTAATAAGAACAATAAGGAAAATAATTGTCAAGAACAATGTTTAAGGCAAACAGTAGGACGAGGGAACTCCAACATTCCTAACTGCTTAACTGTATTAAATCATTCTTAAATAAAAAATTTGGAGGAAAACATTAAGATAAATATTTTCAGTCAGAGAAGGTTACTGATATACAGTAGGTCCTAACTCTATGAATGTTGTTCTTTATAAGGGAAATAGTGAACAATATGACATACATAGAAGGAAAACGATAACAAAGAGAGGTGCACTTCACCGATGATATAGACCAGCATCCCAAGAAACAAATTTTATATTGATGTCAAACCAGTTACAGTCTTCAATTCCAATGTTTCAGTTCAGCAATCATCTTCACTATTCAACCTAACTAATCTATCACAAGCAGAGCTCCAAGGGCCAGTGAACACTATTTGCAATCAGAAGTTTGAGCTCAAATGTATTTCAAAGTTCTGCAACCAACAGTCTCTCATCTTCTACTGAGGTATTTACAGAATAATGAGGAGGTGAAATCTAACAAAATATCTCTTAAGGCAATTAATACAGATTCAAGACTTCTCGGCCCTTTGAGGGGCTCGATGGAGAATTTTACAAGTGGACTGTTGTACTAACTATTTTATAATAAATATCAAAGCTCAGTGGGAGATTTATTTGACTTTGAGGCTCTGTGTGCTATGTGGGGTAACTCTGCAGATATTTCTTTATTTATTTCATTGCAGTAGTAACTCCTCGGCTGCGTTGAGGCAAAATATCTGATTCTGTAGTAAGTTCAGCCTCTATTTTAATGCTTTGAGGCAACAGGTGGCTCTTTTGGTAGCTGAGAAATCAATTCGCCTCATTCGAAGCGGTGGAAGCCTTTCTGTCAGTGAAACATTTATGATTTTCTGTTGACTGTGTTTTAATCCAAGGAATTAGGCTTTTGATAATCATTCTTAGCCGTAATTCCCCAGATCCATCTTCAATCTTCATCTTTTGTGCTTTGTCTTCAAACTTATACTCTTTTACTGTTCTTTTGAATAAAACAGTGTCTTGTCGATGTGCAGGGCCACACAGGCCATTTTACGTGTTTATCAATGCTCATGAAACATTGATAAATCATTGAATTTAACCTGTGAATGGTTCCTTTTAATAGCTCAAAGGCGCAGGAAACGTCTTTCCCAACCCTCGGATTTCCTTCATTATACAATGGAAAACCACTAAAACACCTGCAAAACACAAAAATGATTAAGAAATAATGTGATTTTTGGGTTAAACTACTTAGAAGGCGGGGAAAAAATCGCAGTCGTTGGATCTAGACACGTGGACGGTCCAGATCTAATCGGGGAATCGCAATCGGCGAGAGGAGGAAAAGGGTGAAATGAGAAACTTCGATGCGATTGCGCGATCGGAAGGGTAGAGGTGATTTAGCGATGGCCATTAGATCCGAGGATCAGATCAACGACGGGGAGTGAATTAGAGGAACAGCAATCAGGGGAAATAATAAATTCATGCGATGGAAAACTCCGATGTGATTAAGCGCTGGACGTCGATCTGCAGATCAGATCGATGGTGGAGAGTGAATCGGAGGGTTTTTGAAGCAGGGGCAAGACTTGTGATCAGAGTTAATGAGGACCATTGGATCACGGAACGTAGAGAGGAGATAAATGGTGGATAACCAATTGGGGATCGGCAATCGGGGCAAACAAATAAACGTACCCGATGAAAAGTTGCGATGCGATGTAGCGTGGACTGTTGATCTGAGGGTCAGATCAACGGTGGAGAATGAATCGGGGAATGGCTGATCAGCGGGAGTAAACAAGAGTATGCAATGGAAAACCCCGATGCGATTGGGCGCTGGCCCTTTGATCGGATTACGATCAACGGTAGAGATTAGTTTTTAGAACGAACTGGCGGAAACCCTTATAATATACCAAAACCCAAAGTTTTTAATATAAACAAAGGTTTAATGGATCGGGGCGGAAATAAAATATATATAAAGGATAGGCACCCGCCTGTGGGGCCTTCGGATATATGGAATGCAAAGGGCCGGGGGCTTAGTACATCAAAGGCCAATCGCAATCGGAACTGCAGGCCTGGTCTTTCCGATCAACCCATTGTGAATTCTCCGATCGCGATTGCGCGATCGGGTCTTTTTAATCTACCCATTTTTCATATTAAAACACGTGACTTTGGTTTTTGGTTAATAACTTCAGGAAAGTGGGTTTTATGTTTTACAAATGAAAAGAGGATTAGGCATGAAATATTTACAAGTTTCAATAGAATTTTATGGTTTCAGGATAGTTAAAAAATGGGTTTTTAACTATGGGAAAGTGATTTTCATAAATGGAAGAAGAGGATTTATGAAAACAAGGGAGTTTCTATGGAGAAAAAGGGGAGCAAATGAAGGTTTGAGAAGGGGGAAAATGAAGGTATTTCAGCAGTCTTTCACTTGGAATCAGCAGAATTTTCTAAGTATAAAATGGAAATAAAAATGAAGATTTTTGGACAAAGGCATGAGGCCTTCAAGGAGTCTTCAAGAGCCAACAATTTTTAGTAATAAAATTTGTTCCTTGGAGGCTCAAAAAGTCTTAGCCACCTTTTTGTATAATCAAATATTATAGGTGGCTAACAGTGGCTCCATTTGGGGATGATGCCTTCTTGAAGGCATCAAGAACTTCAGACTTGCATTCTCTGGGAGGCTGATCAGTTGCCTCATTCTTTGTTCTCTGGGAGGCTGACTTGTGCCTGATCCATTGGGCTGCCCTTTCTTTGCTGGGATGATCTTCTTTGAAAACATATTAGCAGCTATGAAAACAATGGTCCTTCATCAATACACACTTTCTACCTACCCAATCCTACTGATTTAGCATTTTTTCTTCATTTGAGTGCACTTGGATTGGAAAACTCTATTCACAACATTTTATTCTTTTGAAAGAAGGAAATATAATCTATTTCTACTCTTTATTTCTCCCTGAACTCAGATTAAACAGTTGAGTTCATATGATTCTCAACCTAATCTACCATGTGTTGGGATTAAACTGTCCAACAGATTTTCATTCTCTAATTTCTAAAACAGAAATTCAAAAGCATTCAAGTCAGGATTGAAAAGTCTAACTTGATGCTGGCCTATGGCATAACAAACAAGCTACACATAGACATTATTTTGGAGAAAATTAAATAAAAAATGGAAAGCTTAAGATCTGAAAATTCAAAGCACTTCCTTCATATTTTTTATAGCTCTATTTTGACTTTGGTTTGAGCTGTTCTTTCTTTGTTGGACTGGTTTATATTTTAAGCTTATTAGAACCAGATTTTTACATCTCTTGACTCAGAATCTGAAGCAGATTTGAGTGATTTTTCTTTTGAAACCTTAGGTTCAGATTTTGAACATGTTTGAACCTTTAATTTCTATCCTAAACTATCTACTGATAAGCCAAGATTAAACAGTTTTGCAAATCACATTCACTACCCTATCAGCAGAAAATTTAAAACTAATTAGTCAATATTAGGCAGTTCGACTAACTAGAAGTTTGTTTTCAGGAATGGAATTTGAGCTTGCACACTTTCAGATTTTGTTTCTCTTTTTTGGTATGGGGCTATACCTTTCTTGTTTTGTCAATCTGTCCTCTTTTCTCTTTTTCATTGTTTTTGTATTTTTTATTTTTCTAACTTTGAATGCAATGGTGGATGAGATATTTATAATGGAAAAAAGATAAAAAGGCTTCCAAACATAGCATTTGATCAAGAGAATTAATGCTTAAGCATCTTGCCATTAACAAGACCCCAAAACAATTCTGCTCCATCCAACTCCTGTAAGAAAAATTCATTGTTACCAGCAGCTGAATGAATAGAGTAAGGGCCAAGCCATAAGTTGTCAAACTTTCCATGCTTACCCTTGTCTTCCCTTCTTGAGTCCCATTTTAAAACTTTGTCCCCAATCTTGAAATTGTTGGCCTTTGTTCTTCTGTCAAAAAGATTTTTAATGCTCTCTTTTTTCTGCAATGCTTTGTTATACACTTCCTCTCTGGTTTGCTGAAGATGAATGGTCTGATTTATTCTTCTGATCATGTCATTTTCTTCAGTTTGCAGCTCTTGTATTAACTTCATCACTGGTACACCAAGGGTGTTTGGAGAAATTACATCAGTACCATACACAATATGGAAAGGTGACATACCAATGGATTTCTTCAGAGTCAATTTGTTAGCCCAAAGTGCATGAAATAGATTTATTGGCCAAGACTTCTTGTTGTCCTCCAACAGTTTCTTGATTATATTCACTAAAATTTTGTTCGAGGATTCTGCAAGTCCATTACCTTGAGGGTAATAGGTCGTGGAATGCCCCAATGTTATCTTATATCTATGACAGAACTCAACCATATTCTTTGATCCAAATGCTGCTGCATTATCAGTGATGATCTTGGTAGGACAGCCAAATTTGGAGAGAATATTAGTCTCAATGAATTTTAAAATAACAAAGTCACTGGCTTGCCTACAAGGTATAGCTTCTATCCACTTAGTGAAATAGTCTGTTGCTGTGAGAATCCATCTATGCTGGGCAAAAGATGGGGATGGATTTCTCCTATGAAGTCAAGTCCCCACTATTGAAAAGGGGCTTCAACAGTGATGGGATGCAGAGGCAGTGGTAATAGTTTTCTTTTGCCTTCAAAGAGTTAGCACTTATGAAAGGAAATGATCATCTTATGTATATCAGGAAAAAGAGTGGGCCAATAGAAACCAACCCTCAAAATTTTGTTGGCTGTTGTCTTCCAGTACAAATGACCTCCACATTCTCCTTCATGGAATTCATGCTTATCCTTCTCTGCATCAAACTCAGTCAAACATTTAAGCAATAGACCACTTGCATTTTTCCAATAAAGACATTTATCTATAATGCAATAGTTTACAACTTTCAATTTCAGAAATCTTGCCTTTGTTTTTGTTAAACCGGGAGGTGTATTCAATTTAAGCAAAACATAAATAATATCAGCATACCAAGGAGACTTCATAAAATTATATTCAACTATAGGAGTTGAGAATTCTTCTTGGTCATCTAAAGCATTAATCATATTAATATCAAGAACTTCAAAATTTGATTCAGCCATTAAACTAGCTAGACGTTGGCCTTTGATGAGTTTAGTAGGTTTTATCTCTAAATCATATTCAAGAATAATAGCAATCCACTTACCTCTCTTACCATCTGGGTCCTGAGTTAGAATGTCTTTAACAACTGAATTTGGGACAAATGAAATAGTGTGTGAATGAAGGATGTACACTTTGAAGTCTTTCAAAGCTTTAACCAAAGCAAAAGCTGGCCTCTCCATAATGTTATACTTCAAAGGGGCATCCCTCAATGCCTTGCTAAAGAATGCAATAGGCTACTCTTGTCCTTGTGGATTTTTCTGTAAAAGGACAACAGCTATGGTATGTTCCGATGCAAATGAAAAGATATAAAAATATTTTGAAAAATAAGGAGTTATCAGAACTGGTGTTTTGGTTAACGCTTGTTTCACCAGCTCAAAAGACTTCTTTGCTTCCAAGGTCCATTTTACCCCTTTCTCCTTCTTTAACATGTTTGTGATATTCCTAAGGAGCTCAGCCAAATTGGGGATGAACCTTCTTAAAAAGTTGATCTTTCCAATGAAATATTGCAACTCTTTGATGTTTCGAGGATGAGAGATTTGCAATATGGCCTCAATCCTCTTTGGATCTATCTTTATACCCTCCTCTGAAATAATGTGCCCAATAATTTTACCTTCTTGGAGACCAAATAGTGTCTTCTTAGGGTTTAAATATATCCCAAACTTTCTGCACTTCTCGAAAACCTTTCCTAGAAGTTCTAAGTGCTCTTCATCTGTTTTTGAAAACACAGTAACATCATCTAGATAGATAATGATGAAGAAGCCTATTTCCTCCTAGAATGCTATGTCCATGGCTCTTTGAAAGTTTGCTCCAGCATTCATTAGACCAAAGGGAATTTTCACATACATGAAAGTGCCCCAAGGTGTAGTAAAGGTTGTCTTTAATTGGTCAGCAGGGTAAACTAAGATCTGATTGTACCCTAAATAGCCATCCAACAAAGAAATTATTTTAGACCCTACCACCCTTTGTAAAATGTGATCCATGTTGGGTAAAGGGTAGTTGTCTTTTAATGAAGCTTTGTTTAAGTATCTAAAGTATATACAAAGCCTGATTTCTACAATTTTCTTCCTAACATACACCAGATTAGATACCCATTCAGAATATCTAACAGGGACAATAATACCAGCATCATACATTTTCATGATCTCCTTCTGAACCAACGACAACTGGACAGGGTTTATTCTGCGTAGTTTCTGTTTGAATGGTTTTTGGTTTTCCTTGAGGGGAATTTTGTGCTGTATTATTTCAGTGTCATAGAATTTAAGATCTTCATAACTCCATGATAAAACATCAGAAAACTCTTTAAACAACTCTATGTATTTGAGTTTAATGTGAGTTGGTTAAGTTTTAGACAGTTTAATCATTTTCAGTTTTTCCTCACTGCCTATATTACACTCTTCCACTTCAGTCTCTACAGGTTCCAGTTTTGGCTTATTTGCCACATCGTTAAAATCGAACAACTCTTCTAAAGGGGTCAGACCCTTAGGAAAAATTTCATCTTTGGAGTGCAGAGTTTCTAACTCCTCTGTTTCAGACTCTACATTCGTTTTTGTTTCACCTTCAAGTTTGCTAGATAACAGGTTTATATTAGCAATTTCAGGGGACGTTTCTTCCTTATCAAGAAAATTTTCTTCGCTACAGTCTGTATCATGATCTGAGTCTGAACTGTGTAATTCGAATTCATTTCTGAATTGCATGAAGTCTTCTATGTGTTTGTCGTTTTCAAACACCTGCCAATATTTTTTGTTATCAGGCACGGCTGGTCTAAATTTAATCTGAGTTGTGTCATCATATGGCGTTAGACATGTTCTAGTGGTAGAGGCTAGATTATGGGCTGTAATATTTTCGTTTCTCGGGATGAAAATTAATTCGGACTCATCGAAAGATTCTAAAAGATCCACAACATCATTCCGATAGGCCCTAAGCCTGGTGTGATGAGCGTTATACTCCCCATTGACTTGCCTTATGATTAATTTTGAATCCCCGTGAGTTTTAATTCTCTTGGCTCCTAACTTTTTCAACAAATGCAAACCTATGAGAAGGGACTTGTATTCCGCTACGTTGTTGGAACACTGGAAGTTTAACTTACAGGAAATGCATTCGGTGTGGTTGCTTACAGTGTTGCGAATCCAGACACCTACACCAGCGTTATTTCTAGTGCACGACCCATCGAAATGCATACTCCATAGAGGACTATTTTCAGTTTCATTTGTTTGGTGAATGTCCTCTTTAACTAACGTGCTTTCTGATTGTTGTTGAATGTCTGCACTTAGTTGTAGATGTTTTGATTCCCCCTGATTTTCAGTTACTTGGGGAATACTTTCCTGAATCTCAATCTTTAGAAGCAAGGGACACATGACTTGTAGCTCAAGACACACATTTGGTTTGCTGTTGTTTAAAGGTTCAGCAAACTGTTTCGACAGTTCTGTGGTATTTACCTCCCCCTCTCTATCAGCCATTAATTATGTTAAAGTTACTTGTTCATCTGAAGCTTCTTCATTAAAAAGGATAAAAGAATCAAGGCCTGTATTGACAGAATAAAGGGGAGAGTTTTGTGGTCTGTCTTGACTTGTAACTGTGTATTGCATATGAGACTCCCTATAAAGTCTTCTGGTTCGATTGAAAACAGGGATAGTCTCATAGGTCCTGTCGATCTGCATAGTCCCCTGCAACTTAGCCCCCCAAGATCTAGATAATAACATTCCATACTTTGGGGGCACATCAGCCATGACAATATCCATGAGTAAGAATTTAGCTAGAATCTAGGCTAAGTTAACATAGAGTTCTTTGATTAATCCCAAACATTTTACCCTGCTGGAATCGAAGGAGTACTGGTCCTTGTAAGGTCTGGTGATTTCAAGACCAAGGCTCTCCATCACAGCTTTAGGAATTAAATTATGAGAATCCCCATAATCATGCATAGCATTGTGCAAAATTTTGTCATGAATGTTTAAACTCATGTAGAAAGGAGGGAGAGGTCCCTCTTGGTATCTACCTTCAATCTTTGGATCGAAAATAAGCTCTGGCTGGTCATCACTAAGATTGACTGTATCTCCATTTTCCTCTATATTTAAAGCCTTCAAAATTTGGGTTCTATATACATGTTGGGCAGCTAACTCAGTCAAGGGAACATATATTTTAATCTTGGAAATTTCTTGTTCAAGGCTGAAGGGAAAATGGTTCTTTGAAGTACTATTTTCAGCCTTATTAGCTGCCACTCTACCAGCAATATCAACTTGCTGATTTGTTTTATTTACACTTGATAAAATTGTTTTCACAAGAGTACTAGCTGAAGTGTCAGTACTACTAAGGTCTGCACTCTGTTTTTCTTTGTTTTGAGTGCCTTTCTCTTTTCCCTTATCAGAATTTATAGCCACTATCTTATCCTTTTGTTTGACAACTTTAGGTTTGTTTGTAGTGCTGTTTTGTGAAGATTTGTCAGAGGTTATGGTGTTGTAGGGCTATTGACTGGTTTTTCTTCTAAGGTCATATTCCTTTTCAGGTTCTATGATGACATTTTCCATGTCTTGATAATAATTTTCATTATCATCTCTTTTGTCGTCATAAGGTGTATAAAGACCCTGTTTTTTATCATAATGAACTTCAAAGTCATCATGCTCTGCCCCAAACATGTTGATCTCCTCCTCTGTAATTTCATTTGTTTCCTCAACCTCACTTACATAGTTTTAATGAAAGGGAGGAATGATCTGCTGATCATCTTCCCTAGGT
The DNA here is from genome assembly GCA_034641835.2 of Pinus albicaulis. Taxonomy (NCBI): domain Eukaryota; kingdom Viridiplantae; phylum Streptophyta; class Pinopsida; order Pinales; family Pinaceae; genus Pinus; species Pinus albicaulis. The sequence continues at coordinate 15,023,847 of CM076577.1, read as the reverse complement.
CTGTTTGGAGGTTGGTTTCTTCTAGAATTCTGATTCTAGTTCTGGTTTCTATTTTGAGGAGCATTTTGATTTTGGCTTGCTTGTGCTCTCTTAATTATGCTCATTTCTTTCATCATCTCCTCCATCATTTTCTCCATTTTTGAGTTGGAAGTAGAAGGTGTGGATTCCTCTCTAAAGGAAACTCTCTTTTCAGCTTCCATCCTTGCTCTCTTCTCCATTAAGTTAACTTCCACAGAAATAGAGCCTCTTTGCATATCTTCAAGAGTTGCAAAATCTCTCTCTCTTAGCGAATAGGTCATGTCAGATTCAAACCCTTCAGGGAACTTGTTTAAAGCTGAGCCTTGTGGAGGTTTTAGTTCTGGGGAAAGTGCATTATACACACTATTTAACCTAGTGCAATAATCTTGGACACTTTCCCCAGGGTTTCTATGGAGGTTCTTGTAATCAGAAAGGACTTGGAGATGATTCATCTTCACTTCCCATTTGTTTAAGAAAGTTTGATGGAAGCCTAGGAGATCGTTTATACTATGAGGGGCTAATATTTTAAACCATTTTCTTACTTCTCCCCCTAAGATTTGAGAAAATAATATAATCTTGACATCATCATCATCAATTTCATTTCTTTCAAAGTATTCATTCATCTTATCCACATGTTGTGATGAAGTTGTAGCATTGCTAGCATCATATAATGGAATTTTGGACTGATAGTCCTGTGGAAGATTGACTAATGGTGTAGGAAGGACTAGGGGAGCATACCATGCAGCCATGATAGGGGGTGGAGGTGGATTCACAGGTGGGTTGACAGAAGGGAAGGTGGGCTGAAGTGGAGTGGTTCAAACAGTGGATGAATTATGAGTAGATGTGGATGGAATAGTAGTAGATTGTTGAGCTGATCTTGGATGAGAGACACCTAAATTAAACAGGAAGTGTAGATCAGGTGGTGTTGTTTCTCTACTACCAGGATGTTCACTTTTCTCTGGGGATGAAAGTGAAGACTCAGAATCTAGCTGAATTATATCATCAAATGACCTAGTTCTAAATGGATTTACTAAGTCAGCTTGTGATTTTTGTAGAGCTGAAAGATTTTCAGGGACTGAATTAGCTCTCAAGGCTGATCTGAAAATAGTTGATAATTTAATCCTAGGAGACTTCCAAAGGATACTTTCTGGGTTATCAACTATCTCAGGTGGATTAGGGTCAGGATGGGCTCTAGTGTGAATCTTTCTAGGAGCCACTATGCTGTGTTTTTTAGACCCAAATAAACAAGACAAGTTCAACCGGATATGACAATATTTGAATGGTTAACTAACCTGTTTACCTAAATTTCAATCCTATAGTCATCTAACTGAGTTTGAATGATGTTATAATGATGTGGGTTCTTCCCAGTGGAGTGTTAAGGTCTGCTAAGGATTGTGGAGTTTCCAAGTGGAAGTTTTTAGCTCCTAAGGAGGTAAAAGGTTTTACGGTCCACCATGTTTATTGGATACCAATCTGAAATATTTTTTTTTTTTTTTTTATTTTTTTTTTTTTTTTTTTTTTTCTGATTTATTTTTCAGTTGTGTGGTTTCTAAGAATATCCTAACTCTGTTTCAAAACTAAGCTATGGTTATGAGACAAAGACATTTTTCTATTATGGCTAAGCCAACCGATTTTTCAAGGTTGGATAAAGTCTTGAGAGAATCCTAGGGTTTACCTAGTTTGTCACTGATTCAAAAAAGTTTTATCATTATTACCATTCTTTTGGTAGTGCTAGAAAAGGCTTTTTTTAACTCTCACAGTTGTTTGAAGTGTTTTAGGGAAGTATCCCCAGCGGAGTCGTCAGAAATGTTGGGGATCTGTAATTTATTAGCAAGATTGGCAGAGTCCAATTACAGAAACAACATCGTTTCAACCAACTTTGGGATTCTAGGATCTAGCCCTCCTAAATCTAGAGAGGGATCTCTCCAATAAGTGCAAAGATGGATTTGTCTTTGAAATTTGGGGGTTATGATATTAGGCTAGTTATGAAGGCCAAGAGTTTGTTTTTTTTTTGGATGGTTGAACATGATTACTGTTTGAGGCGTAAAGTCCTGAATGCAAAGAGTTTCAAAGGTGAGAAGTTGCAAGCAAATAGAAAAAATTTGGCTAAAAGATAGATATAACATTGGTTTTTAGTCCATTGGGCTATGGAGTCATATCTGGACTTTAATTGAACAACAACATCAAGAGTGATCCAAGGGGCAAGTCATCTATACCACAAGATTATTTGAGATAGAGTGATGGAATTGAAACAATAAAGTGTTGGAGATGGTGGAAACTGATAATAATTTCACAAAGGATTTATAGTCAGTCCAAACAAGAAAAGCCTCTTAAGTAACTGTTTAAAACCAACCAAGTGCAGGGCTAACCATTGACTTCTTGGGAAAGTTGTATTAAAGCAGCTTAATTGAAAAACAATCCAGTAATCCACATAATTACCTTCAGAAAGTATGAAAACATATAAGGGGAACAAAATGCAACTTAAGATTAGATAAAGTATAGTTAAACCTAGTCTGCTTTCAGCCAACACCAAGGGAAACTTTCAGAATCTGCTTTTGGAGAGAAAACTAGGACCATGGCACACCATATCTTCCATAGTCATCTTTAATAAGCACAATAAGGAAAATAACTTTCAAGAACAATGTTTAAGGAAAATATTAGGACGAGGGAAATCCAACATTCCTAACTGCTTAACTGTTTTAAATCATTCTTAAATAAACAATTTGGAGGAAAACATTAAGATAAAGATTTTCAGTCATAGAAGGTTACTGATATACAGTAGGTCCTAACTCTATGCGTGTTGTTCTTTATAAGGGAAATAGTGAAAAATATGACATACATAGAAGGAAAACGATAAGAATTAGAGGTGCACTTCACCGATGATATAGACCAGGATCCCAAGAAACAACTTTTATATTGATGTCAAACCAGTTACAGTCTTCAATTCCAATGTTTCAGTTCAACAATCATCTTCACTATTCAACCTAACTAATCTATCACAAGCAGAGCTCCAAGGGCTAGTGAACACTATTTCAATCAAAAGTTTGAGCTCAAATGTATTTCAAAGTTCTGCAACCAACAGTCTCTCATCTTCTACTGAGGTATTTATAGAAGAATGAGGAGGTGAAATCTAACAAAAGATCTCTTAAGGCAATTAATACAGATTCAAGACTTCTTGGCCCTTTGAGGGGCTTGATGGAGAAGTTTACAGGTGGAATGTTGTACTAACTGTTTTACAATAAATATCAAAGCTCGGTGGGAGCTTTATTTGACTTTGAGGCTCTGTGTGCTGTGTGGGGTAACTCTGCAGATATTTCTTTATTTATTTCATTGCAGCAGTAACTCCTCGGCTGCGTTGAGGAAAAATATATGATTCTGTACTAAGTTCAGCCTCTGTTTGAATTCTTTGAGGCAACATGTGGCTCTTTTGGTAGCTAAGGAATCAATTCGCCTTATTTGAAGTGGTGGAAGCCTTTCTGTCAGTGAAACATTTATGATTTTCTGTTGACTGTGTTTTAATCCAAGGAATTAGGCTTTTGATAATCATTCTTAGCCGTAATTCCCCTGATCCATCTTCAACTTCATCTGCTGTGCTTTGTATTCAAACTTATACTCTTTAACTGTTCTTTTGAATAAAACAGTGTCTTGTCGATGTGCAGGGCCACACAGGCCATTTTACGTGTTTATCAATGCTCATGAAACATTGATAAATCATTGAATTTAACCTGTGAATGGTTCCTTTTAATAGCTCGAAGGCGCAGGAAACGTCTTTCCCAACCCTCGGATTTCCTTCATTATACAATGTAAAACCACTAAAGCACCTGCAAAACACAAAAATGATTAAGAAATAATGTGCTTTTTGGGTTAAACTACTTAGAAGGCGGGGAAAAAATCGCAGCCGTTGGATCTGGACATGTGGACGGTCCAGATCTAATCGGGGAATCGCAATCGGTGGGAGGAGGAAAAGGGTGTGATGAGAAAATCTGATGCGATTGTGCGATCGGGAGGGTGGAGGCGATTAAGCGATGGTCGTTGGATCCGAGGATCAGATCAACGGCGGGGAGCGAATCGGAGGAAAAACAATAGGGGGAAAGAATAAATGCATGCGATGGAAAATTCTGATGCGATTAAGCACTGGCCATCGATCTGCAGATCAAATCGATGGCGGAGAGTGAATCGGAGGGTTTTTGAAGCGGAGGCAAGACTTGTGATCAGAGTTAATGAGGACCGTTGGATCACGGAAGGCGGAGAGGAGATAGATGGCGGATAACCAATCGGGGATCGGCAATCGGGGAAAACAAATAAATGCACCCGATGAAAAGTTGTGATGTGATATAGCACGGATCGTTGATCTGAGGGTCAGATCAATGGTGGAGAATGAATCGGGGGATGGATGATCGGCGGGAGCAAACAAGTGTATGCGATGGAAAACCCCGATGCAATTGGGCGCTGGCCATTTGATCGGCTTACGATCAACGGTGGAGATTAGTTTTTAGAACGAACTGGCGAAAACCCTTATAATATACCAAAACCCAAAGTTTTTAATATAAACAAAGGTTTAATGGATCGGGGCGCAAATAAAATATATATAAAGGATAGGCGCCCACCTGCGGGGCCTTCGGATATATGGAACGCAAAGGGCCCAGGGCTTAGTACATCAAAGGCCAATCGCAATCAGAACTGTGGGCCTGGTCTTTCCGATCAACCCATTGTGAATTCTCCGATCGCGATTGCGCGATTAGGTCTTTTTAATATACCCATTTTTCATATTAAAACATGTGACTTTGGTTTTTGGTTAATAACTTTGGGAAAGTGGGTTTTGGATTTTACAAAGGAAAAAGTGGATCAGGCATGAAATATTTACAAGTTTCAATGGAATTTGATGGTTTCGGGATAGTTAAAAAATGGGTTTTTAACTATGGGAAAGTGATTTTCATAAATGGAAGAAGAGGATTTATGAAAACAAGGGAGTTTCTATGGAGAAAAAGGGGAGCAAATGAAGGTTTGAGAAGGGGGAAAATGAAGGTCTTTCAGCAGTCTTTCACTTGGAATCAGCAGAATTTTCTGAGTATAAAATGGAAATAGTAATGAAGATTTTTGGACAAAGGCATGAGGCCTTCAAGGAGTCTTCAAGAGCCAAAAATTTTTAGTAATAAAATTTGTTCCTTGGAGGCTCAAAAAGTCTTAGCCACCTTTTGGTATAATCAAATATTATAGGTGGCTAACAGTGGCTCCATTTGGGGATGATGCCTTCTTGAAGGCATCAAGAACTTCGGACTTGCATTCTCTGGGAGGCTGATTAGTTGCCTCATTCTTTGTTCTCTGGGAGGCTGACCTGTGCCTGATCCTTTGGGCTGCCCTTTCTTTGCTGGGATGATCTTCTTTGAAAACATATTAGTAGCTATGAAAACAATGGTCCTTCATCAATACACACTTTCTACCTACCCAATCCTACTGATCTAGCATTTTTTCTTCATTTGAGTGCACTTGGATTGGCAAACTCTATTCAAAAAATTTTATTCTTTTGAAAGCAGGAAATATAATCTATTTCTACTCTTTATTTCTCCCTGAACTCAGATTAAATAGTTGATTTCAGATGATTCTCAACCTAATCTACCATATGTTGGGATTAAACTGTCCAACAGATTTTCATTCTCTAATTTCTAAAACAGAAATTCAAAAGCATTCAAGTCAGGATTGAATAGTCTAACTTGATGCTGGCCTATGGCATAACAAACAAGTTGCACATAGACATTATTTTGTAGAAAATTAAATAAAAAAAGGAATGCTTAAGATCTGAAAATTCAAAGTACTTCCTTCATCTTTTTTATAGCTCTGTTTTGAATTTGTTTTGAGCTGTTCTTTCTTTGTTGGACTGGTTCAGATTTTAAGCTGATTAGAACCAGATTTTTACATCTCTTGACTCAGAATTTGAAGCAGATTTGAGTCATTTTTCTTTTGAAACCTTAGGTTCAGATTTTGAACATGTTTGAACCTTTAATTTCTATCCTAAACTATCTACTGATAAGCCAAGATTAAACAGTTTGGAAAATCACATTCACTACCCTATCAGTAGAAAATTTAAAACTAATTAGTCAAGATTAGGCAGTTCGACTAACTAGAAGTGTGTTTTTCAGGAGTGGCATTTGAGCTTGCACACTTTCAGATTTTGTTTCTCTTTTTTGGTATGGGGCTATACCTTTCTTGTTTTGTCAATCTGCCCTCTTTTCTCTTTTTCATTTTTTTTGTATTTTTTATTTTTCTAACTTTGAATGCAATGGTGGATGAGATATTTATAATGGAAAAAAGATAAAAAAGCTTCCCAACATAGCGTTTGATCAAGAGAAGTAATGCTTAAGCATCCTGCCATTGACAGGACCCCCAAACAATTCTACTCCATCCAACTCTTGTAAGAAAAATGCATTGTTGCCAGCAGATGAATGAATAGAGTAAGGGCCAAGCCATAAGTTGTCAAACTTTCCATGCTTGCCCTTGTCTTCCCTTCTTGAGTCCCATTTTAAAACTTTGTCCCCAATCTTGAAATTGCTGGCCTTTGTTCTTCTGTCAAAAAGATTTTTAATGCTGTCCTGTTTCTGCAATGCTTTGTTATACACTTCCTCTCTGGTTTGTTGAAGATGAATGGTCTGATTTATTCTTCTGATCATGATGTTTTCTTCAGTTTGCATCTCTTGAATTAACTTCATCACTGGTACACCAAGGGTGTTTGGAAAAATTGCATCAGTACCATACACAAGCTGGAAAGGTGACATACCAATGGATTTCTTCAAAGTCAATTTGTCGGCCCAAAGTGCATCAACTAGCTTTGTGTGCCAAGACTTCTTGTTGTCCTCCAATAGTTTCTTGATTATATTCACTAAAATTTTGTTCGAGGATTCTGAAAGTCCATTACCTTAAGGGTAATAGGCTGTGGAATGCCCCAATGTTATCTGATATCTATGACAGAACTCAACCATCTTCTTTGATCCAAATGTTGCTGCATTATCAGTGATGATATTGGTAGGACAACCAAATCTGGAGAGAATATTAGTCTCAATGAATTTTATAATAATAGAGTCATTAGCTTTTCTACAAGGTATGGCTTCTATCCACTTAGTGAAATAGTCTGTTGCTGTGAGAATCCATCTATGCTGGGCAGAAGATGGGGGATGGATTTCTCTTATGAAGTCAAGTCCCCACTGTTGAAAAGGGGCTTCAACAGTTGTGGGATGCAGAGGCAGGGGTAACAGTTTTCTTTTTCCTTCAAAGAGTTGGCACTTATGACAGGAAATGATCATCTTATGTATATCAGGAAAAAGAGTGAGCCAATAGAAACTAGCCCTCAAAATTTTGTTGGTTGTTGTCTTCCATTACAAATGACCTCCACACTCTCCTTCATGGAATTCATGCTTAACATTTCTGCATCAAACTCAGGCAAAAATTTAAGCAATAGACCACTTGCATTTTTCCAATAAAGACATTTATCTATAATGCAATAGTTTACAGCTTTCAATTTCAGGAATCTTGCCTTTGTTTTTGTTAAACCGGGAGGTGTATTCAATTTAAGAAAAACATAAACAATATCAGCATACTAAGGAGACTTCATAAAATGATCTTCAACTATAGGAGTTGAGAATTATTCTTGGTCATCTAAAGCATTAATCATATTAATATCAAGAACTTCAAAATTTGATTCAGCCATTAATCTAGCTAGACCTTGGCCTTTGATGAGTTTAGTGGGTTTTTTCTCTAAATCATATTCAAGAATAATAGCAATCCACTTACCTCTCTTACCATCTGGGTCCTGAGTTAGAATTTCTTTAACAACTGAATTTGGGACAAAGGAAATAGTGTGTGAATGAAGGATGTACACTCTGAAGTCTTTCAAAGCTTTAACCAAATCAAAAGCTTGCTTCGCCATAATGTTATACTTCAAAGGGGCATCCCTCAATGCCTTGCTAAAGAATGCAATAGGCTTCTCTTTTCCTTGTGGATTTTTCTGTAAAAGGACAACAACTATGGTATGTTCCGATGTAAATGAAAAGATATAAAAATATTTTGAAAAATCAGGACTTATCAGAACCGGTGTTTTGGTTAACGCTTGTTTCACCAGCTCAAAAGACTTCTTTCCTTCCAAGGTCCATTTTACCCCTTGCTCCTTCTTTAACATGTTTGTGATATTCCTAAGGAGCTCAGCCAAATTGGATATGAACCTTCTTAAAAAGTTGATCTTTCCAATGAAATATTGCAACTCTTTGATGTTTTGAGGATGAGAGATTTGCAATATGGCCTCAATCCTCTTTGGATCTATCTTTATACCCTCCTCTGAAATAATGTGCCCAAGAAGTTTACCTTCTTGGAGACCAAATAGTGTCTTCTTAGGGTTTAAAGATATCCCAAACTTTCTGCACTTCTCGAAAACCTTTCTTAGATGTTCTAAGTGCTCTTCATCTATTTTTGAAAACATAGTAACATCATCTAGATAGATAATGAGGAAGAAGCCTAGTTCCTCCGAGAATGCTATGTCCATGGCTCTTTGAAAGGTTGCTCTAGCATTCATTAGACCAAAGGGCATTTTCACATACATGAAAGTGCCCCAGGGTGTAGTAAAGGATGTCTTTAATTGATCAGCAGGGTAAAATAAGATCTGATTGTACCCTTAGTAGCCATCCAACAAAGAAATTATTTTAGACCCTACCACCCTTTGTAAAATGTGATCCATCTTGGGTAAAGGGCAGTTGTCTTTTAATGAATCTTTGTTTAAGTCTATAAAGTCTATACAAAGCCTGATTTCTCCAGTTTTCTTCCTAACAGACACCAGATTAGATACCCATTCAAAATATCTAACAGGGACAATAATACCAGCATAATACATTTTCGTGATCTCCTTCTGAACCAACGACAACTGGACATGGTTTATTCTGCGTAGTTTCTGTTTGAATGGTTTTTGGTTTTCCTTGAGGGGAATTTTGTGCTGTATTATTTCAGTGTCATGGGATTTAAGATCTTCGTAACTCCATGCACAAACATCAGAAAACTCTTTAAACATCTCTATGTATTTGAGTTTAATGTGAGCTGGTAAATTTTTAAACATTTTAATCATTTTCGGTTTTTCCTCACTGCCTATATTACACTCTTCCACTTTAGTCTCTACAGGTTCCAGTTTTGGCTTATTTGCCACATCGTTAAAATCGAACAAATATTCTAAAGGGGTCAGAACCTTAGGAAATATTTCATCTTTGGAGTGCAGAGTTTCTAACTCCTCTGTTTCAGACTCTGCATTCGTTTCAGTTTCACCTTCAAGTTTTCCAGATAACAGGTTTATATTAGCAAGTTCAGGGGACGTTTCTTCCTTATCAAGAAAATTTTCTTCGCTGCAATCTATATCATGATCTGAGTTCGAACTGTGTAATTCGAATTCATTTCTGAATTGCATGAAGTCTTCTATGTGTTTTTCGTTTTCAAACACCTGCCAATATTTTTCGTTATCAGGCACGACTGGTCTGAATTTAATCTGAGTTGTGTCGTCATATGGCATTAGACATGTTCTAGCGATAGAGGCTAGATTATGGGCTGTAATATTTTCCTTTCTCGGGATGAAAATTAATTGGGACTCATCGAAAGCTTCTAAAATATCCACGACATCATTCCAATAGGCCCTAAGCCTGGGTTGATGAGCGTTATACTCCCCATTGACTTTCCTTATGATTAATTCCGAATCCCCATGAATTTTAATTCTCTTGGCTCCTAAATTTTTAAAAAAATGAAAACCTAAGAGAAGGGACTCGTATTCCGCTACGTTGTTGGAACACTGGAATTTTAACTTACAGGAAATGCATTCGGTGTGGTTGCTTACAGTGTTGTGAATCCAGACACCTGCACCAACGTTATTTCTAGTGCATGACCCATCGAAATGCATACTCCATAGAGGACTGTTTTCAATTTTATTTGTTTGGTGAATGTCCTCTTTAACTAACGTGCTTTCTGATTGTTGTTGAATGTCTGCACTCAGTTGTAGATGTTTTGATTCCCCCTGATTTTTAGTTACTTGGGGAATACTTTCCTGACTCTCAATGTTTAGAAGCAAGGGACACATGACTTGTAGTTTAAGACACACATTTGGTTTGCTATTGTTTAAAGGTTCAGCAAACTGTTTCCACAGTTCTGTGGTATTTACCTCCCCCTCTCTATCGACCATTAATTCTGTTAAAGTTAATTGTTCATCTGAAGCTTCTTCATTAAAAAGGATGAAATAATCAAGGCCTGTATTTACAAAATAAAGGGGAGAGTTTTGTGGTCTGTCTTGACTTGTAACTATGTATTGCATACGAGACTCCCTGTAAAGTCTTCTGGTTTGATTGAAAACAGGGATAGTCGCATAGGTCATGTCCATCTGCATAGTCCCCTGCAACTTAGCCCTTTTGAGGTTCTATGATGACATTTTCTATGTCTTTATAATAATTTTCGTTATCATCTCTTTTGTCATCATAAGGTGTATAAAGACCCTATCTTTTATCATAATGAACTTCAAAGTCATCATGCTTTACCCCAAACATGTTGATCTCCTCCTCTGTAATTTCATTTGTTTCCTCAACCTCACTTACATAGTTTTGATGAAAGGGATGAGTGATCTGCTGATCATCTTCCCTAGGTCTGTTTGGAGGTTGGTTTCTTCTAGAATTCTGATTCTGGTTCTCGTTTCTATTTTGAGGAGCATTTTGATTTTGAATTTCTTGTGCTCTCTTAATTATGCTCATCTCTTTCATCATATCCTCCATCATTTTCTCCATTTTTGAGTTGGAACTAGAAGGTGTGGATTCCTCTCTAAAGGACACTCTCTTTTCAGCTTTCATCCTTGCTCTCTTCTCCATTAAGTTGACTTCCACAGAAAGAGCGCCTCTTTGCATATATTCAAGCGTTGCAAAATATCTCTCTCTCTTAGCAAATAGGTCATGTCAGAGTCAAACCCTTCAAGGAAATTGTTTAAAGTTGAGCCTTGTGGAGGTTTTAGTTTTGGGGAAAGTATATTATACACACTATTAGACCTAGTGCAATAAGCTTGGACACTTTCCCCAGGGTTTCTATGGAGGTTCTTGTAATCAGAAAGGACTTGGAGAGGATTCTTCTTCACTTCCCATTTGTTTAAGAAAGTTTGATGGAAGCCTGGGAGATTGTTTATACTATGAGGGGCTAAGATTTTAAACCATTTTCTTACTTCTCCCCCTAAGCTTTGAGAAAATAATCTAAGCTTAACAGAATCATCATCAATTTCATTTCTGTCAAAGTAGTCATTCATCTTATCCACATGTTGTGATGCAGTAGTCGCATTGTTAGCATCATATAATGGAATTTTGGACTGATAGTCCTGTGGAAGATTGACTAATGGTGCAGCAAGGACTAGTGGAGCATACCATGCAGCCATGATAAGGGGTGGAGGTGGATTCACAGGTGGGTTGACAAAAGGGAAGGTGGGCTGAAGTGGAGTGGTTCGAACAATGGATGAAGGATGGGTAGATGTGGATGGAACAACAGTAGATTGCTGAGCTGATCTTGGATGAGAGACACCTAAATTCAACAGGAAGTGTAGATCAGGTGGTGTTGTTTCTCTACTACCAGGATGTTCACTTGTCTCCAGGGATGAAAGTGAAGACTCAGAATCTAGCTGAATTATATCATCAAATGACCTAGTTATAAATGGATTTACTAAGTCAGCTTGTGATTGTTGTGGAGCTGAAAGATTTTCAGGGACTGAATTAGCTCTCAAGGGTGATCTGAAAACAATTGATAATTTAATCCTAGTAGACTTCCAAAGGATACTTTCTGGGTTATCAACTATCTCAGGTGGATTAGGGTCAGGATGGGCTCTAGTGTGAATCTTTCTAGGAGCCACTATGTTGTGTTTTTTAGAGCCAAATAAACAAGACAAGTTCAACCAGATATGACAATCTTTGAATGGTTAACTAACATGTTTACCTAAATTTCAATCTGATAGTCCTCTAACTGATTTTTAATGATGTTATATTGATGTGGGTTCTTCCCAGTGGAGTGTTAAGGTCTGCTAAGGATTGTGGAGTCGCCAAGTGGAAATTTTTAGCTCCTAAGGAGGTAAAAGGTTTTATGGTCCACCACCATGTTTATTGGATACCAATCTGAAATATTTTTGGTTTTTCTGAGTTATTTTTCAGTTGTGTGGTTTCTAATAATATCCTAACTCTGTTTCAAAACTTAGATACGGTTATGAGGCAAATACAATTTACTCTTATGGCCAAGCTAGCTGATTTTTCAAGGTTGGATAAAGTCTTGAGAGAATCCTAGGGTTTAACTAGTTTGTCACTGATTCAAACAAGTTTTATTATGATTACCATTCTTTTGGTAGTGCTTGAAAAGGCTGCTTTTAACTCTCATAGTTTTCTGAAGTGTTTTTAGGGAAGTATCCCCAGCGGAGTCGCCAGAAATGTTAGGGATCTGTAATTTATTAGCAAGATTGGCAGAGTCCAATTACAGAAACAACATCATTTCAACAAACTTTGGGATTCTAGGATCTAGCCCTCCTGAATCCGGAGAGGGATCTCTCCAATATGTACAAATATGGATTTCTCTTTGAAGTTTGGGATAATGATATTAGGCTAGTTATGAAGGCCAAGGGTTTGTTTTGTTTTTTGGATGGTTGAGCATGATTACTGTTTGAGGCGTAAAGTCATGAATGCAAAGAGTTTCAAAGGTGAGAAGTTGCAAGTGAATAGAACAACTTAGACTAAAAGATAGATATAACGTTGGTTTTTAGTCCATTGGGCTATGGAGTCATATCTGGACTTTAATTGAGCAACAACATCAAGAGTGATCCAAGGGGCAAGTCATCTGTACCACAAGATTATTTGAGATAGAGTGATGGAATGGAAACAATAAAGTGTTGGAGATGGTGGAAACTGATAATAATTTCACAAAGGATTTATAGTCAGTCCAAACAAGAAAAGCCTCTTAAGTAACTATTTAAAACCAACCAAGTGTAGGGCTAACCATTGACTTCTTGGGCAAGTTTGTATTAAAGCAGCTTAATTGACAAACAATCCAGTAATCCACATAATTACCTTCAGAAAGTATGAAAACATGTAAGAGAAACGAAGTATAAACTTAAAATCAGATAAAGTACTTTTAAACCTAGTCTGCTTTCAGTCAACACCAAGGGAAACTTTCAGAATCTGCTTTTGGAGAAAAAACTAGGACCAGGGCACACCATATCTTCCATAGTCATCTTTAATAAGCACAATAAGGAAAATAACTTTCAAGAACAATTTTTAAGGCAAACAGTAGGACGAGGGAACTCAAACATTCCTAACTGCTTAACTGTATTAAATCATTCTTAAATAAACAATTTGGAGGAAAACATTAAGATAAATATTTTCAGTCAGAGAAGGTTACTGATATACAGTAGGTCCTAACTCTATGCGTGTTGTTCTTTATAAGGGAAATAGTGAAAAATATGACATACATAGAAGGAAAACGATAACAAAGAGAGGTGCACTGCACCGATGATATAGACCAGGATCCCAAGAAACATCTTTTATATTTATGTCAAACCAGTTACTGTCTTCAAGTTCAATGTTTCAGTTCAACAATCATCTTCACTATTCAACCTAACTAATCTATCACAAGCAGAGCTCCAAGGGCCAGTGAACACTATTTACAATTAGAAGTTTGAGCTCAAATGTATTTCAAAGTTTTGCAACCAACAGTCTCTCATCTTCTACTAAGATATTTATAGAAGAATGAGGAGGTGAAATCTAACAAAAGATCTCTTAAGGAAATTAATACAGATTCAAGACTTCTCGGCCCTTTGAGGGGCTCGATGGAGAAGTTTACAGGTGGACTATTGTACTAACTATTTTACAATAAATATCAAAGCTCGGTGGGAGCTTTATTTGACTTTGAGGCTCTGTGTGCTGTGTGGGGTAACTCTGCAGATATTTCTGTATTTATTTCCTTGCAGCAGTAACTCCTCAACTGCGTTGAGGAAAAATATCTGATTCTGTAGTAAGTTCAGCTTCTGTTTGAATGCTTTGAGGCAACAAGTGGCTCTTTTGGTAGCCGAGGAATCAATTCACCTCATTTGAAGTGGTGGAAGCCTTTCTGTCAGTGAAACATTTATGATTTTCTATTGACTATGTTTTAATCTAGGGAATTGGGCTTTTGATAATCATTCTTAGCCGTAATTCCCCAGATCCATCTTCAATCCTCATCTGTTGTGCTTTTTCTTCAAACTTATACTCTTTAACTGTTATTTTGAATAAAACAGTGTCTTGTCAATGTGCAGGGCCACACAGGCCATTTTACGTGTTTATCAATGCTGATGAAACGTTGATAAATCATTGAATTTAAACCTATGAATGGTTCCTTTTAATAGCTCGAAGGCAAAGGAAACGTCTTTCCCAACCGTCGGCTTTCCTTCATTATACAATGGAATACCACTAAAACACCTACAAAACACAAAAATGATTAAGAAATCATGTGTTTTTTGGGTTAAAATGCTTAGAAGGGGGGGGGGGGGAATCGCAGCCATTGGATCTGGACACGTGGACGGTCCAGATCTAATCGGGGAATCAAACTCGGCGGGAGGAGGAAAAGGGTGCGATGAGAAACTCCGATGCGATTACGCGATCGGGAGGGCGGAGGCGATTAAGCGATGGCCATTGGATCCAAGGATCAGATCAACGGCGGGGAGCAAATCGGAGGAACATCAATCGTGGGAAAGAATAAATGCATGCGATGGAAAACTCCGATGCGATTAAGTGTTGGCCATCGATCTGCAGATCAGATCGATGGCGGAGAGTGAATCAGAGGGGTTTTGAAGCGGGGGAAAGACTTGTGATCATATTTAATGAGGACCGCTGGATCACGGAAGGCGGAGAGGAGATCAACAGCAGATAACCGATCGGGGATCAGCAATTGGGACGAACAAATAAATGCACTTGATGAAAAGTTGCGATGCGATGTATCGCAGACCGTTGATCTGAGGGTCAGATCAACGGTGGAGAATGAATCGGGGGATGGCTGATCGGCGGGAGAAAAAAGTGTATGCGATGGAAAACCCCGATGCGATTGGGCACTGGCCGTTTGATCGGCTTATGATCAACGGTGGATATTAGTTTTTAGAACGAACTGGCGGAAACCCTTATACTATACCAAGACCCAAAGTTTTTAATATAAACAAAGTTTTAATGGATCGGGGCGGAAATAAAATATATATAAAGGATAGGTGCCCACCTGCGGGGCCTTCAGATATATGGAACGCAAAGTTCCTGAGGCTTAGTACATCAAAGGCCAATCGCAATCGGAACTGCAGGCCTGGTCTTTCTGATCAACCCATTGTGAATTCTCCGATCGCGATTGCGTGATCGGGTCTTTTTAATCTACCCATTTTTCATATTAAAACACGTGACTTTGGTTTTTGGTTAATAACTTTGGGAAAGTGGGTTTTGGGTTTTACAAAGGAAAAAGCAGATCAGGCATGAAATATTTAGAAGTTTCAATGGAATTTGATGGTTTCAGGATAGTTAAAAAATGGGTTTTTAACTATGGGAAAGTGATTTTCATAAATGGAAGAAGAGGATTTATGAAAACAAGGGAGTTTCTATGGAGAAAAAGGGGAGAAAATGAAGGTTTTAGAAGGGGGGAAATGAAGGTCTTTCAGCAGTCTTTCACTTGGAATCAGCAGAATTTTCTGAGGATAAAATGGAAATAAAAATGAAGATTTTTGGACAAAGGCTTGAGGCCTTCAAGGAGTCTTCAAGAGCCAACAATTTTTAGTAATAAAAATTTTTCCTTGGAGGCTCAAAACGTCTTAGCCACCTTTTGGTATAATCAAATATTATAGGTGGCTAAAAGCTCCTACCCAAAATGAGTTGGAGTTGAAGGTGTTTCATCTTGTGGTATTTCTTAAATCGAAATCAAACCAGGTGGAAGGATTTCATCGTCAGGCCCAAGATATATTTCAAGTGGTTAACTCCACGATATAGGAGACTCAATGGCTACAATCGATTGTGGAGCTACCAATATAGGAACAACTTCTAGTTGTTTGACTTCAGGATCTAAATGTTCTTGTAAAATAATGACAGGATCCAGATCAACTTTCAGTCGAACAATGTCGGGTTTGGGAGGTATGGTCTCACTAATTGGATGGATCGTGACCACAGGTAGCTATGAAGACTCTGTCTTGATAATAGTAGATGAACCAGGATTTGTAGAAACCATTCGATACAACTCTGGTATATGTGAGGATGATGTCACGCTAGAGTTATTGATAATACTAATTTCGGTAGAACGATGTCACCTTCGCCGACCAGAAATGTCTTCCAGTGGTAAAGGTGGTTTAACTGTTATTCTACGCGAATGACGGGGAAAGGGATGTTCTTCTTCCATGATGGCTGATTTATTTTATGAAAAAAACAAATAAACAAAATAAAAGGGTAATTCTAGGCAAAATCTTTACCAAGTAATTGTGAACTACAAAATACTTCCTGGGGAACTAAGAAGTACGGGCATAAAATCTACCTGAATTTTGTGTTAAGTGTATCACAAGTTACAAGGTGGCCGACTCGGTTACCTATGAATGGATAGAAACCTAAATTTTTCCACCCAAATATACCCGAAGGTACGTGGAGGCCCAAGTCTGTATTAGCATTGTCTAATGTGAAACCACATAGTGAGATCGAACCCTTATATTTTTCGTACTAGAACACTGCCCTATATACCCAAAGGTACATGGATGAGCTCTGATATACTTATGTACATGGAGTGAGTTATCACACTCTAAATGTATCACAAACAAGTTAACGACAACTGCTATGTTTAACAATGCCGGAACACATCTCTAGCCTAGACCTTCTAAATTTTATCGTTAATGTTCCAATGCTTTCTTAGGTTGACTGATGTAAATTTTATGTTGATCTTGTTTAAAAGTTTTTCTTTGAGGTTCACCTCATGATGTAATGGAAATTCCTAAAAAACAAACTAAATTATAAGAAAACTTTTCAATTTATATTTTTCAATGAAAATCCTAGCTACTAAGGGAAAAGAGCAATCATTTTTTTAGCAAACAACAAAGAGCACAAACTAAATGCAACTTTCCTAACTTGTTCTTATGCAACACACACAATTCACTATATTGACATGCATTTTTTTCTTTCCAGCTCCCTTTAATGTGAATGAAAGAAAGGAAACTATATGCTCAAATCAATTAAATAAATGTTTTCTTACGAGAAACGAGGAATGGAACAACAATTTCTCTTAGGAAAATTAAGAATGGAACTAAAATTTTCCTACAAGAAATGAGGAATGAAACAACAATTTCCGTTTCGAAAATAGAATTGATCTAATGCATAACTGAACTAATTTGAATTTTATTTTCCAATGATAAAGAAAAACACTAATGAAACATTGAATAAATTACTTTTCCAAGGAGGAAGAACAGGAAAGTTTACTGGTCTCTAGGAGGTATCAAACACCTAATAATACAACAATCAAGTGGTTGAAACTAAAGAAATGACAAATTTTGATGGAATTTGGTTGGCTGAGGGGGAAACACAGTCTCTAAGGGGAGATAATGCATTGGAGAGCACTCATGAGTGTGATACAATTCACTATGTATTGACCAATAGTGCTTTGGGCACATCCAAGATTGAAAATCAAGAAACTAGGCACACTTCTAATGCAGTTTGTTCATTCAAATGACTGATAACATAAAGTAGATGCTACTAATGAAGATAAACAAAGGAAAAAACACCAGGAATTATAGGATACTCAACAGCAGAGTCACCAATTTGTTATACAGAATTGTGATCTACTGATAAACCAAATTCCCTAAGTGTGGTGTTTATCACTTAGAACAAGAGAGGAAAGAATAACTATTATTTTCTCTAAAACAAGCAAATATATAGAATGGAAAGGAGCCTACTTGTGATTCTTTCACTTCTCCTTCTCCTTATGTCATTGTTTCTGTCGATGTCAATCAAACTTAAGTCTCTAGATCGATTCCTACAAACAAAAATAGAGAACATCAAACAACACACAATATATAGATATCGACATATCTTACTCAAATAAAATTGATTAGATATGAAATACATACATCATTAAAGAATAAATTTCACAAGGAATAGAGACATGTGTATGGGAAAATGACCAACAACCTTTATTAAAGAGTATGAGGATAAGATTACAACCAATGGATCGATTTGTCATCAACCTGCTCCAACTTCATTCCAGCCTCATCATATCGAGCATCATCTCAGCAGCATATCAGTACTTTCACTCTCTTATCAAATGAGAATCCAACAACATAACATTGCATAAAATGATTCCTCCCTAGCATTAGGATGAGTGCTCAATTTATAGGGAAACTAATGGTAGTTTCTCAAAGAATGAATCTCTAATAATAGGCAAGATATGTTTCCAAGTTCAAAGGTGTTAGATGGACACTTGGATTCTAATTATGAAACCTATGGACTCTTCTAGAAGGCAATGGCCATGTGGAGATTCGTGGAACAAAGAGAATTCCGCTCCCAGGTGACCAACGCACCCTTGAATGTCAAGAAATGCATTGTAGTGCAACCTTGCATGGATGAATTGGCACTGCAACGTAGTTAGTCCCTTGCAGATGAGCATTGGTGAGTTAGTGGGTCATATAGCATTTACTTCAAACCTTGGAAACATCACAATAGAAGCCATAAATGAAATGTCTTCACTTAGGGCATAGAGTAACTAGAATATAAGGGGATGATAGACCCTATTTCATTGGTCCTAAGGATGATGTCTAGTTTGACCAGGTCTTGGGGGATGATGCCCAAATTGACCTATAACAACAATTTTTCTAAGGAAGGTTTAAAAATATAATTCACCAAGATTTTAAATTTTGAAGGTACATTTTTAAGTCCCAATGTAATAACCAAAAACTCATAATAACCTTCATGTGTTCTAAAGGTTATTTTGGGAATTTATACTTTCCTAATTATGATTTGATGATATCCAGAATAGAGGTCCAACTTAGTAAATAAACTTTCTCCATACTATTCATCTAAAAATTCCTCAATGACATGAATAGGAAAGTTATCTTTTATTTCCATTTTGTTGAGGTGTATGTATTCTAGACAAATATGCCATGAACCATCCTTTTTTATAACCACCACCACTATTGAAGAGAAAGAACTCTAGCTAGGCTAAATGATGTCTACCTCTAACATTTATTAAACCATATACTCAATTTCATTCTTTTATGCATGTGGATATATGAAAGGTCTAATGTTAGGTGGTACACCGCTAGGTTACAAATGAATAGCATGATCATGGTCTCAAATAGGTGGAAGACATTTAGGCATTTTTCCAAATACATTAGCATGATTGATGATGAATTTTGAAGATCCAATGGAGTAGAGGATATATATTTTTGAACATCTAGTGAAAACAATTATTCAACTGCAACTTGGTGTCCCCTTTTTAGCAATTTCATGTTATTGATCCTATCATTTTACTAGGTTTCCCTTGTATACATCTAAGCTCAATTTCATTTCCTTGAAATAAAAATCCAATGAAAAGATATTAGAAATTGAGGGTCGTTGTTCCCAATTGTAATACCCCAAAGGGGAGAATGCAGTAATACTTAAACACAATATTTGAAACAACATATCATGTACACATAAGTTATGAACATCACATAGATACATAGAATAGGTGAGCCATTTTATTACGTGGAGATGGATAATAGGTATAGCAGTGCATAAAATAGAAGCACTCAAGCCAAAGAAGTGGCATAGAATGACCCTGAAATCATGCCAAAGTAGGCACTGCGTAACTGGAGCTGCTGGAAGTTTTATACTGTGTTGTCCCTTTAGTTGATGATGAACTTACAGCTCCTGGCTGAAAGGGAAAGTGTAGATCTATGGTCCTCTGGATCTCTAATGATGCCAATACTTCAGATCTAGGCACTATGATGGAAACCCAAGATAACCTAGAAAGGAAATCTAGATCTAAGAGGATCATAAATTCACCCTCCTAGGGTTTGATCCCTTGACTGTTGGGTTATGAAGATATGAAGCATAAACTGATGTAAGATGATTGCAATGTGCTATAGATCAGATATATGCTTTGAGGGTTGATCCCTCCTTCATATCTCAAAGCTAGAAGCTTGAGATCTAGCTTCTTATTCCTCCTCTCAAGATGAGAATTATTGCATACACAACAGCTGGAAAAACTACGCTGTCTAGGAGGGAGAGGCTGATTCCTGCTACAAAATATGTATGTTCAACACAATATGTTGGGAAAAATACTGAGAGGGGGGGGGGGAAGGGGTGGTGAATCAGTATTTAGGGCAAACTAAAACTTTTTCCTTTTTCATGCTCAAAACCCCATACGCTACTTTTCTGAAGTAAACTAGGGTATACACGCGGCTATCCTTCATAAAACTCGCGTATACCCAGAGATCTAATTATGCCATTAGTTCTTTACTTATATCATTCTATCATTCATTCATTATATGTTCTACAAACAGTAAACATGTGCAGTCAGAACAGAATAAACCATCACACAAAGCATCACACATAAACACCAAGATTTTTAGGTGGAAACCCAAGTCGGGAGAAAACCACCGCTGCAGTTGCTCAGCCTTCAATATTTTATTATAGAGAAAACATCTTACAACATATGTGCTGTGCGGACTCTGCGGCACGCGAGGAGAACCTACTGCGCTCGTTTGCAGCCCCACTCCACAGAAGGGAGCTCCGACCGCGGCTCGTTTACCGGCCTCTCTGAAGGGAGCTACGACACCGAACTCGTTTACCGGCCTCACGGAAGGGAGCTCGACCCCTGTCTGGGTTGCCGGCCTCACGGAGAGGGCTCGACCCCCGGCGGAAGGCCTGGCCCTCGACACCTCTATGGACCACGTTTCATCGATTTCTGCTTGGACCCTTTCCATACTCTTAAGCACAGTCAACCATGAAACTGATACATATAACTCACTGACAGATATCAGTAAACCAGCAGAACAGATCAGACATTTCTTACCACAGACTTCAGCAAACCCTAGTTTGCATACGCACTTTCCTTTCACTGATACCGCGTATATACGCGCTTCCAATCACATCAACCCGCGTATACTTCTGTACAAATTACAGAGCTGATTTCACTGCGCATACGCGCTTTCTCTTCAGCAAAGCCGCGTATATACGCGCTTCTTCTGTGGCGAACTAGCGTATGGTTCTTCAGATATTTTAGGTCATTGCAATTCTTCAGAACAGATACATCACACAGATTTTACCCTTTTCTTCAGACAAATTTTCACCTCATCTCAGATCTAATCATGTCATAAAAAGATCTAGCAGATACAAATACATTCTATATCTAGATCCCTTCTTCATCATTTCTTCATTGGTGCATCCAACATTCAGATCTATCATTCAACTATAACCCTTTCCATTCAGATATACTTCAGAGAGAAGTATTCATTCAAGCTCAGGCATCTTGCTCCCACACTCATGATTTGCACAATGAATTTCTTCTCCTTATATAGGTTTATTCTTTTTCAATACCACGGGCCCCTTTTTCAATACCATGAGCCAAAACAATACCATGAGCCCAAAACTACATTGCATGGAGTGGTATGGAATTTTGTTGTGGATGTAATTGGGCGGGATCATTGCAATCGCAATGGGTCAATACCATGGTGGTTACCCCTGGTTTTGCACTTTTTGAGCGCTTTTGCCCATACGCGACTTGGAACGTTTATTCCCGCGTGCATATGCAACTTCCCCTAGGCAAATCCGCGTATTCCTTGAGGCATACTATTTTCATCAAGTATTTAGCACATGCTGAATTTCTTTCTTCATTGCCTTCTGTACTCACTGTAGATACATCAGTTTTAGTTCATCAAGACATATTATATCAAGCACAACTTCATCCAGTAAGTTTCCATTATCTTCATTAAGAGGGTTGCCTTTCAAGGACAACATTCATCATCATATTGCTAACAAACATCATTTACCAAGTCCATCATGTCAAGAATAACTTCATCAGGTGGATTGCCATCAAGGACAACACATGTCAACAGTCGCATGTCTTCATCTTCATTCAGTGGGTTGCCATCAAGGACAACACTCTGCATCATATTGCCAACAATATCCCCCTTTGGACTTGATGGCAACCACGATGGTGTTTGGTTACCACAACAAATATGTACATTTAAGAATACAATGACACCATGTCACTCTCTCCATTTTTGACACCATTCTTTTTCTTCATTCAAACACCATGTCATTCTCCCCCTTTGACATCAAGGGCAAAGGGTGGATCAAAACCAACACACTCTCCCCTTTTCTCCTCATGTAGAAGAAGCGTTCTGCAGATCTGATATATACTGAAGTGACCAAGCGCCCCCTGAGTTCATGCTGAATCTTCAACCATATTTTCCAATGAAGTACATGACTCTATGAAGTTCTTATCACCAATGACTCACACTTACATCAAAGATCCATCCAAGTGGATTTACATAAGAGACTCAACTACCCAACCAAGTGGGTTTACAAATTTGACTCAGCTACCCAACCAAGTGGGTTTGCAGGCTGACAAGTCCATACCACATGATGGAGCAACTACACGAATTTTACATCATGAGTCTCAAGACAGCACTGTCAAATTACAAATATGACCATTTATGACCAACACCAGAAAGACTTCAAGAAAAAAAGAACATATTTCAGAACCATCATAATGCCAACAATGCATTATACTCAGCAAAGCTAATGCTCCCCCTGAAACTGTGCATCCAAGCATCCTTTTCATATGACTAAGGCTCCCCCTTAGTTTGTGCATCCTGAACACTTTCACCAACAAATCATCAAGGCATCTTTGTCAAAACATTAGAAAGGGTACAAGAGGCCCGGAACACACGAGAGATATAAACGATGTGATGCCAAACAACAACTGAGTTGTCTTTGAAGAAAGCTGACCCCAAGCAGAAATTTGTCAGCAATCAGACATACGCGGTTTTATGTGCATGAACTCGCGTATATACACGACTGTGTTTCAGGAAACCCGCGTATCCAATACCATCTTCTAAATTTTAACCAGATCTGATCCTCTGTGAGAAAAAGGCAGTGTTCAGATTCTTTCTGAGATATTTGAATGCTTCCCTAGAGTGCAGATAGATAGAGGCAGTGTAGTTTGTGTCTTCAAGCGTCATCCACCGGTTGTAGCATAAGCCCATGAGTAACCAAGCTTTCATATTCTTTGCAGCATCAATACAATCTTTCCAAGAGAGATTATCATACCAGAAAAACATTTTCAACTATGTGTCAATCATCCATGTGGTCCAATATCACCATGATCTTCAAGATTTAACATGAAGTAACATATGTAGGCAAAAGATCTCAACCATAGTAACAAACTCTGCATGATCTATTCTTATTTCTGAATCAAACGACATCCAACTCATCCATGTGAGAGCACAAAAGATACTTATCAGCAACCAGGGCTCAAAATCTCATCATAATAACCCATGTACCAAGTCATCATCATTTGAGCATGAGTATCACAAAAACCAAAGAATAAGCAGTCATATTGCCAACAATGCAATCATTAGTATTCAACCTGCTACTCCCCCTGGACCAGTGCTCCTTCTTAACTTGTGCAACCTGAAAACGTTCATCAGCAAGTCATCAGCAACAATCTCTGCATGGGCTGCCCTTATCTCCGAATTATAGGACTTTCATCTCAACAATGAATACTCTTCATCAACAAGCAAACATGACTCATCCACACTCTTCAACACAAGAAACCATGTATCGTTTCCTCATTATTTAGAACTGAGAAACTAAGTTGAAATTGAGTCAATAATACAGTTATTAACAGTCAGACTGATGCTCCCCCTGAACCTCTGCTCCAGATCTTCAGCTATCATATAAATTCTCTTATCATCAATGCATACGCGATTGTGTCTGCTGGAACTCGCGTGTATACGCGACTTGTGTTCATCGAACCCGCGTATGGAAAGTGAAGCATAGAAATTTTTCACATTCCTTCATCTCCCCCTGAACTTGTACTTCCTGTACCTGTCTTCTTCATATCAGATGCTCTGTCAGAAATACATATAACCAGAATAATCAAATCAACCATGAGAGACATCATACATTGCTCCCTCCTCTGACGATACATTACTAAATCACATAATGTATCCCACATCATTCCTGCAGTCAATCAGAGAAGTAAGCTTCAGGAGCGGATGACTGCAGTAGGGTCAGAATTCCCTACGTTTCTAATTGGTCTTCCATCTTTTTCCAGATTTGTTTGAAATTTTTATTTGTGTGCTGGAAGTTATCCAATTTCTCATATTTGTTCATCCTACATTCCTTTTCTACATGTCCATACTTGTTACAAGAATAACATCTCATGTGTCGAGAGAAATAAGCATAAGAATCTGTGAGTATTTCTCATCTCCTCCTTTTACAATCAGCTGCTTTATGTCCATACTTGTTACATGAAAAACAATATCCCTTGAAGAAACCAGAGTACCTTTCTATGTAGGAACTGTTTGATTGAGGCTGAAATGATCTGCTCCTGCAATTTGCTGCAACATACCCATAATTATGATATTTAAAGCATTCAACTTTATTGACTGATTTCCTTTGAGATTTCATCATTGTTGGTTGACCTTTTGTTTCTTTCAACACTTCAGGTTTTGCATTGACATCCTCTGAATTTTTAGCACTTCCTTGTGAGCTAGATTCTCCTTTAACAGTTTCATGGAAACCAAGACCAAGTTTGATAGCGGGAGACCTTTGATTACTCAGAATATTGTCCAAAATATTAGTACTATCTTGAAACCTCAAAAGTTTAACCTTTTCTTCTAATTTACCTTTGAGAATGTTTACCTCAACCTCTAAGGCTTGACATTGCTTTGTCATGCTTTCTTCTTTTCTTCTTCCATCTTCAACTTGATCCTTCAGATTTAGAATCTCTTCTTTCAACCAATCTTCATTTCCTTCACATGTTTGTTGCGGCTCTTCATTCTTCTTATTTGATTTTTCCAGATCTTCTTTGAGAGAGATGATTTCTGCTTCAAGGCCTTCCTTTTCAAATGACAGAGGTTCTTCATTCTTCTTATTTGATGCTTCAAGATCTGTTTGTAGAAAGATGATTGCAGCTTCAAGTCCTTCATTCTTCTTGCTTGATTTTTTGAGATATGCATTTAGATCGTTGATTTTTTCTTCTAGTTCTTTAATTCGATTGGATGCGTAAGTATGAAACCTTTGATACTTGTCCACCTATCCATTCAGCATTTCTATTTGATCTTTCATTTGAGAGATCATCTCTTTGTAGATATAATCTTTCTTATCAATTTCCTTTTGTTGTTCTTCAACTTTGATCTTGATAGCTTGTTCTAGATCCACAACTTTACTTTCACTTTCTACACCATTGCTTGCACAAAGAAGATTACAAGGGCCCAAATCACTATCAGATTCATATTCTTCAATTTTCTGAGATATCTCCTTGCTTCAAGTAGCCTTATTCTTTTTCCTCTTTGCCATGAGCACTTGTAGAGCTTCGTCAGAATCTGTTTCATCTTCTTCAATTTTTGCTATACATGATTTCTAAGGTATCTCCTTTCCTCGAGTAACCTTCTTCTTTTGCTTCTTTTCCATGAGCACTTGTAGAGCTTGGTCAGAATATTCTTCATCTTCACTGGACACTTCATCATCATCTTCATTTGCATAATAACTCTTGCTCTTTTCAAATTGTTTTCCTTTACCATGTTTTTCTTTATAAGGACATTTAGCAGCATAGTGACCAACTTTTCCACACTCAAAACATTTGAAGGGAAGCTTACCTTTGAATCTTCCAGTTCCTAGTTGGAGTTTTCTCACGAAATTCTCTTCTTCTTCATCGGATATATAGCTGGATTCTTTGACAACTTCCTTTTCTTTTCCTCTTGCAGATACCTTAAAAGCAGCTTCTTTGATTTGAGAAGGACCTCCTTGTCTCATTTCAAAAGCAGTCAGAATACCATGTAATTGAACAATAGTAAGAGTTTGCGGATCTTGCCTTTCTTCAATAGCTGAAACTTTAGAGTCAAATTTTGAAGTCAAGGATCTTAAGACTTTTTCCACCAGAGTAGTATCGGTTATGGTTTCACCCAAATTTCTCATCCAATTTACAATATCATCTAGATGAAGAAAGAAACTGGCAACACTCTCATCACTATGCATCTTCAAATTTTCATATTCAATTCTAAGAGTTTGGAGTTTTGCACTTTTTACCTCTGTGTCTCCTTCATAGCTTAGAATGATTTTGTCCCATATGTCTTTTGCCGAATGTAGCTGCATCACTTTAGCAAATTCTGATTCAGACATGCTTCCCAATAAGACATTCATTGCTTTGGCATTGATTTCATACTTCTTTCTTTCAGCTGCATCAGTAGGAATACTTGCCGGGTATTGATAACCTTCTTCCACGATTGCCCATACATCTGCACCAAGACTTTGCAGATATGCTTTTGTTCGTACCTTCTAGAATATCAGATTGCTTCCATTGAATAGAGGTGGCTTTATAGACATTACTCCTTCAAGACTTCCCATTGCGACGGATCTCCTTCAAGCGATCAAGCTTCTGCAGAAGAACCTGCTCTGATACCAATTGTTGGGAAAAATACTGAGAGGGAGGGGTGAATCAGTATTTAGGGCAAACTAAAAATTTTTACTTTTTCATGCTCCAAAACCCATACGCTACTTTTCTGAAGTAAACTAGCGTATACACGCGGATATCCTTCATAAAACTCGCGTATACACAGAGATCTAATTATGCCATTAGTTCTTCACTTATATCATTCCATCATTCATTCATTAGATGTTCTATAAACAGTAAACATGTGCAGTAAGAACAGAATAAACCATCACACAAAGCATCACACATAAACACCAGGATTTTTAGGTGGAAACCCAAGTCGGGAGAAAACCACCGCTGCAGTTGCTCAGCCTTCAATATTTTATTATAGAGAAAACATCTTACAACATATGTGCTGGTGCAGACTCCTACCAGCACGCAGGCACCCACCTGCGCTCGTTTACCGACCTCTCTGAGAGAACTCCAGAGCCCACGACTGGGTTACACGACTCACCCTCTGCCGCGGAAGAGAACTCGACCCGCAGTCATTTGACCTCACACGGAAGGCGGGCTTAGATCTCGTTTACCGGCCTCACACGGAAGGGAGTACGACCCCACGACGAGAGGGCTACAACCCTCAACACACCTCTATGGACCCGTTTCATCGATTTTCCAGCCCGGACCCTTTCCATACTCTTAAGCACAGTCAACCATGAAACAGATACATATAACTCACTGACAGATATCAGTAAACCAGCAGAACAGATCAGACATTTCTTACCACAGACTTCAGCAAACCCTAGTTTGCATACGCGCTTTCCTTTCTTTGATGTCGCGTATATACGCGCTTCCGTTCACACAAACCCGCATATACTTCAGTACAAATTATAGAGTTAATTTTATTGCGCATACGCGCTTTCTCTTTAGCGAAGCCGCGTATATACGCGCTTCCTCTGCGGTGAACTAGCGTATAGATCTTCAACTATTATAGAGCAGCATACTTCTTCAGATCAGATATTCAGTTCAGATTTACCCTTTTGCTTCAGACAGATGTTCGCCTCATCTCAGATCTAAGCCTTCCATGAATAGATCTAGCAGATACAAGTACAATACAGATCTAGATCCCCTTCTTCATCATTTCTTCATAGGTTCATCAAAGATTCAGATCTATCATCAAACCTTTACCCTTTCCATACAGATATACTTCATAGAGAAGTATTCATTCAAGCTCAGACATCTTGCTCCCACACCCATGATTTGCATAATGAATTTCATCTCTTTATATAGGTTTATCCTTTTTCAATACCATGAGCCCCTTTTTCAATACCATGAGCCAAAACAATACCATGAGCCCAAAACTACATTACTTCCAATGGTATTCCTGGACGGGGTCAATTAGGCGGATCATTACCCAATACAATGGGTCAATACCATGGTGGTTACCCTTGGTTTTGCACTTTTTGAGCGCTTTTGCCCATACGCGACTTGGAACGTTCTTTTCCGCGTGCATACGCGACTTCTCCTAGACATATTCGCGTATGCCTTGAGACATACTCTTTTCATCAAATATTTAGCACATGCTGAATTTCTTTCTTCATTGCCTTCTGTACTCACTGTAGATACATCAGTTTTAGTTCATCAAGACATATTCTATCAAGCACAACTTCATCCAGTAAGTTGCCATTATCTTCATCAAGAGGGTTTCCTTTCAAGGACAACATTCATCATCATATTGCTAACAAACATCATTTACCAAGTCCATCACGTCAAGAACAACTTCATCAGGTGGATTTCCATCAAGGACAACACATGTCAACAGTCGCATGTCTTCATCTTCATTCAGTGGGTTGCCATCAAGGACAACACTCTGCATCATATTTCCAACAAAATAATGATGGAAAAAATAAATACAAAGTGAGGGGAAGATACCTCACATCATTTCCAGCTAAGGTACTGGAAACTTCCCTCCTCCTTTGGATCTACAGGAATGGACTGCGCAATCCTTGATGGGACTATTGCTGCATGGAGGTATGATATATTTGACCTGATGCCTGATATGGATCAAAAGTGCTGGAAGGCTGATCTTGAAGCTCAAAGTGAAAGGATGAACCCTCCACTCATTCCTCAGCTTAAACTCTGAAGGACAACCTCCTCCTCTCAAACCCTAGTGCAAAAATGCATTATTTCTGAAGATGTATGGGTTACAGAGAGTAGTAAAAATGTGGCACCAATTACTGATGTTGAATGGAAACACAAAATAACCTTCCCAGAGTAGGCACTCGAAGTCCCTCATGGGTAAGGGTGGGATTCCTGCTTGGAAACAACCTGTGGTAAACAACACTGCAAACTTAGCTAAACAACATAAGCGTGCATAGAAATTTCAAAAGAAAAATATAGATCTAAACATATCCCAAATCAATAATACAAATCCCCCCTCTAATGCTCCCTTCATCTTCATTATATATATTTTGAACCTTCCCATACCTTGGCCCACCTCATAATTGTGTTGCACATGTGGACATAGGTCTCCATGTTGACTGTGTTGTCTCTCTATGATCTCCATGATCTCTGCATTTAATGTTCACCCTCTCCATCATGTGTGCACTAATGCACCACTTCGTCCGTCATATCAACATTAATTGCACTATGATCTTCCTCTGATTCCTTCTTGGTCTTATTTTACTACTTCATCTCTCCAAGTTCTTTCTTATTAATGATGTTTGATCTCCAATTTTAATTCATTAATAAGCTTCTCCACTATTCCATGATGTAGGTCTATCAGCGAATTAATCATATTCACACTCTTAGGAGTGGATTTATTCATCTTAATGGGTTATGGGTCCCTCCACCCATTTATTTACGTAGTTAAGAAAGATAAGTAATAACTCTAATATTCCAATAAACAGATGTAAATTTTGGAATATTACACCGATGATTATAATCATTGGACCCATATTGAAGCATCAGGACCACCCATATGGATTGAAATAATGAGAATAACTCAAATAAATGCTACCCCATATTATAGTTAATATTATTGCACTTCCTTGAACGATTTATGGTGCCTCCATTTGCAATCATCACTTGAAATTATGGTGTTCGATATGCAAATAAATTCGTAAATTTTTCCAATTTGTAATTGGTGAAGATATGGGTACTACACAATTAAATCAATATTGTTACCCTTTACCTTTTGATATATCCTTCTATCTTGAGGCCCTTGTGGAATATTGATTCCAAACAATGCATGATCAAATATTGTTGGTGTAGTTTATTCTAGCTCTAGATCTTATGAAGTTTCCACTTATTGATATTATTCATCTTCATATTCTATGTAGAATAATTTATTCTAATTTCATTTACGCTCTTTGCTATACTTTCTGTCACAACTGAAAGAAACTCACTTTTCTCTTCTTTCTTCTATTTGTTGAGTAGTCAACCTTGTCAGGTTTATGAAAGGGAGCATGATTTTCTCTGTAGTTATAAGTGACCAATTTTCTAGTAGCCATATTTTTACTTTCAACTTTCCTTTCTAGAATAAAATCATGCTCTAGAGGTTTATGTTCAAAGAGATGCACCTCATCTTGGATGCCTTTCTTTAAAGTTTGTATAAATAGGTATAACAAGTTATCCTCTAAAATTTTCTTTACTCTGAGACTTAAATTTTGGAATTGTTGAATGTGCTCTATAATTGGACCTTCTTGTCAAATATTTACCAATTGTCTAAATAATGTGTTGCTCTTAATACCCCCATAATGTGTTATCAATTACTCGATAAAAATGGACCAAGATATAACATAATCCTTTCTTCTTTCATAAAGCCATTGATATCATATATGTTGATCTTGTTCTAAAGACGTGGATGCAATATTTAACTTTTGTAAAGATGCTACTTGGTGTAGATGAAATTATTTATCTGAATGTCCATTTTATAGGATCATTACCATCAAATTTCCTCCTATCAATCTTCATATTGTAGAAGTTCCTTGGTACTAACTTGAAGCCCTAATGATGTGGATATTGGATTGAAACTTCATGATTATGGTTATGCAATTCAAATTTGTGCTTTCTAATTGTTATAACATACTCTCCATATGATATTGATTATCAATAGCATTCTTCCTCTTATGTTCACGATTTCGTTGGATCTCTGACTCCCTTTTAGGAATATTTTCCAAGATAATATTTTCATTGTCAATCATGTATTTTTATATTTCTTCCATATTTTCATTCATCTTCTTTTCCATTTATCTATCAAGTTTTTTTTTAGAGTCTCAGAAATCCAACCTTTTCAACATACTACCATCAATTTCATTAAATCTTTTATATAATTGAGATAACCTAAATTCTATGTCTGCACTTTCTTCATGGTTCAAGGATGGGCATTAAATATATTCAATTTTTGTAGTATATCTATTTGGATGCATGTTGAAAAATAATAATAACCATTCTCTTTATTAGAACAAAAAAAGGGTATATTCTAATGAATATTTAGGTCACTAGTAAGTTACCTTAATTTGGAGAATATCAGAATGGATGAAGCCTTATTGATATATATCTAAGATTTGAGCCCTTATGGATCTGAATATTTTTTCTATAATGATTTTGTATGTAGTTTCTGCAATTCCATGGCTCTGAACTAAATCTAATGTGCCAACTAAAAGTTATAGTAACATTCCCGAAACTTGTTGATTTTTTTGCCTCTTCCCACAACCAAAATTGTATAACATGCCACATGTCCAATTCTTGAAATATAATTATGGAACTTATACCTGAGGTACTTATATATGTCTCCTAGAATTCAGGAATATTTCACATTTTGAAAAAATTTAGACAAGAAGATATATAAAAAATACTAAGTCGACTTGTTTAAAATTTATTTCATGACTGTTCATAAACCCTAACTTTCATAGGGTATAACTCCAAAAGTATATTGGAAAAAATTCTAAAAATGGAACTAGTTATTCCTTGATATTTCTCCTTAATATGTTCCAATTTTTACTATATGAAGCCTTGCATAAAAAATGTTATAGCACAAATTCCAAACTGACCTGTTTGAGATTGATTTCTAGAGCATACATAAGCCCTAACTTCCTTGGAGCATATATCTAAAAATATAGCGAACCGAGACCTGTAACTTGGATCATATGTTCAGGACAACGTTTCCTCAATGTGATCCAAGTTTCATGCTATAAATCCTTACAAAAAAGAATTAATAGAAAAAATCACAAACTGGCCTGTTTGAGATAGAATTTAGTAGCATTCAAAAACCCTAACTTCCTTGGACCATATCTCCGAAAATATAATGAAATAAGATCTAAAACTTGAACTAGATATTTCCCAAAATATATTCTCAATTTTTTCCAGGTTTAACTATTTTAAACACCATAGGAAAAAATTTACAATGAAAATTCCATTATGACCTATTTGAAGTAGAAAAACCCTATTATCAAGATATTTGATAGCAAATTTTATGATCCTTGCACCTTAGAAATGATAATAAATTAATATTTTTTGTCCATTTCAGGGAGGAGATCTCCTTTTACAACAAATACAATGAATAAGAAAATATTTGGTGGTCCTAACACTAGGTATCCTTATTCTGTATTTAGAGACAAAGGGTATAATTATAATAAAAAGGGACCAAGAGGGATTCCGACCTAGATAACAATATAAAAATAGAAATGTAATTACTCAATATATAGGGCTTAATAAAGGTATAGGGATTAACAATATATTATTCAGAATATTATCCCCCTTCTTTAGGAAAAAAATTTGTCTCCTTCTTGGGTTTCATCCTATAGCCTCTCAAAAAGCTTTAACATAATTAGGGATTCTGATCTAATTTAAAATACCATTCTTCCAAATATTTTTCAATAATTATTGTGAAATTCAAGTCCAAGCTACAATATCTGGGAGTGATTTGGCTGAAATTAATTGGGCATCAAGTTCTTATTAAATTTATATTATCAACTTTTCCTCTTTACGAGTTCACACCTCTCCTAGTGCCAACTGTGACTCCTTGTGAGCTCAATAAAACTATGAGGAAAATTTTATAGGAGGGTGGTAAGTAAAGACATAAAATTTCTCATCTCATCAAATAGGTTATGGTAAAAGCCCAAAGTCTCATGGTTTCATGGGGATCTAAAATCCATCCCTTATGAATATTTCCTTAGGTGCCAAGTTTGTGGTGTGATATATTTCAAATCATTCTTCTTGGTGGAAAGAAGTCCTGCAATGAAAATACTTTCAACATAGCTAAAAATTTAGCCTTCAGGCTCCCTTGGCTCCAAAAGTATGGTGGTCCATTAGGAAGCTATTATATTCAACTATGGATATGATTAAAGAGTGTATTTTTAGATATCCAGTGAATGGGAAGTCAATAAATCTATGGTGAAATTGAAACATTTATAAGAAGGATTTGGAAAGTCATGATGAGTTAATCCCCTTGAGATATTTGTTGATATATTAAACAAAATTCACGTTATTAGGTATTTCAAAATAGGATAGCTTTGGTTTATGGATTTTTGGGGACCTTATATATATTCTGCAAAATATCTCAGCTCCAGTTAGCCTATTGATGTCATTGTTGGTTGGATGCACACATAGGAATCGGCCTCTATTGATCACTAGGTACGACAGAACTTCGAATTTAAAATTTGAGATGGCTACTCCATTTTATCGTTTCAAGCAAGACTTCCTCCAAATTATCACATTTGGTCATGATTTTGGACTCCCAAATGTCCACCGAAACTCAACTCCTTTTTGTAGTTGTTGATGCATGGTAAAATATTGATAGCGAAGAATCTTTAGAAAATGGGAATCGATGGCTCCTCTTGCTATATTTTATGCCCGAGATAGAAAAAATAGTATCTCATTTACTTCTTAGTTATTCCTTTGTTCGTGAAGTTTGGGAGTTTTACCTTCATCCTCTCTTAAATATAATTGGATGGTCTAACCAACCCACCTCCCTCTTCTCTTCTTAGGAGGGTTTATACCATGAAAAATTTAAAGGAAAGATCTCTTTCAAGAAAATCTAGTTGGCGTTCCCAAAATTTATTTGTTAGAAGGTTTGGATATCTTAAAATGACAATATTTTCAATGAGAAGTAGTATCACCCTCCATCTATAGCCTGAAGAGCTTGAGTGCTATGTGTTGAAAATTGGAAGAATTCCTCCCTCCCTGTGATATGGGAAATGTGGATTCACAAGAAAAGGAATGGGCTCCTTGAACATCATTCCTAGTTTTCCAAGGAGAAAGAAATCTCACTCAAGACTTGCATAATAGTGGAAGTTGAGGCTAGATCAAGATGGGATGAATAAATGGAGGGAATATTAGGCATCCTTTCTTCTAAATTTTTATGTTACTTCAAAGCATAATCTAGGGGTGGAATGAATGAGTGGGGTTATTATGAAACGTGACGTACAAGATGAAATTGAGTACACTTGGGAGATATTGAATTTCATAAATCATGTGACATAGGAATATGAATTATTCCTAGGTATCCTTCTAGCCAAAGAAGAAAACATGAAATATTTGGTGGTTTTGGGAGATTCGCAATTGGTTATATATCACATTGTTCATGGATATTTGCCTAAGGAATGAAATTTGTGAAGCATTATTGACTCAATCAAGAATATGAAACTAGCCTTCTCTAATAATATCTTCTTTCATGCGTTTACAATTGAAAATTATTCTATAGATGATCTCGCTAATAAAGGTGTAAAATTGAATACAAGATTCCTAATGAGAAATGTTAGTCCTTCCCTCACAACTGTACCTTAATAGTGGGTTTGATATGTAGTGTAATGTTTTCTATATCTATAGGTCTTTTAAAGAATCTACACCTCCAAATACCTTGTATCCTTTAGAACAGTAAAATTACTAATAGATATTGAGATTAAAGGCTATCATGAGGTTACATGTATAACTAGCCTTGAAGGATTTTCATTATACTCACCTACTGTATATACCCGATCTAAGCATGATTTTTTATTTAATATAATATTATTATCATGATTGAAAAAAATATGTAATTTTATACTATTAAATGATGATATTGTTGATGTTATTAGAATAGGAAAAAAATGTTAATCACACAAATTATTTTATATTTATTGTTGTTTCTCTTATATCATTATAAGATTTACTAAGAAATATTTGTCATATAAACTATTTAATATTTATAAATGATTATATTATATTATTAATATGGTTTATTATATATTTAGATATAATTATTACACACACAAACACACACTAAATAACTATATATTGCATTCAAACATCCTGGTTTGAAGACCAGAACCTTGTACATTGTATGCCAAAATTTCAACTTTTGTTATCCAAAATTGCATGTTGGATTGACACACATTACTCCTAGACTACTATTAACTATTCTAAATTGATGTTCTCTATAGATTTTCCAAAATACTCATAAAAACACAAAAAAATTACATACCATTGAAAAAAAGATTGACTACTGGGAAAATCACTAGATATTCTCCATATTTAGGGCAACATGTACTCCCTGATATTCAAGATCAAGCTGAAGAGAGACTATGTCATATCCTTCCACAGAACCAAGGTTGTCATCCTCATGCAGCTCATAATTCTTACTCAACTTCAAATTATACTCAACATCACCATGATGAACCTCCTCATCGTCAAATCCATCCGCCTTTGCTAGGCTTTCCACATGAAAACTTAAAACTTCATTAGCCAGATGCATACGGTCCATTTAAACCTAAACGATTCCCATTCTCTATGTTATAATCTCACATTGTGCTTGTGATCTAACAAAATCACCTTTTCATGCTGAGAGATCGATTCACTGAAAAATTCCAGGGCACCTACCAATTGAACAAGACAATTTCCAAGCTCTTCCACTAGATTACTGATGTCACGCTACATATTCACAAACCCATGGAAAACTTGATACAAAATTTGATATAATATGGCGCTTAGCTCAAACTCTACTACTTCACATATGAACTAGTGATTTATAAAAGTCGACAGACGAATCTTACGTGATGTGAAGAATTTTCATTCGTCTTTATTTCCACCTCGATTCAGAGGTACCCATCATTTAGAGAATTTGAGAGCCATTGTGGCTATATTTCCCTCCAAAAAAAAATCCAAAAAAATCATAGGTTTCCCATCTTAGTTGCAGGATCAAATGTTTCCTTGATTCGAAGGGATTTATTACCATAAACAATACTTATCCATCTATCTTGTGTCTGACACCTTATGAAGATCACTGTTAAGTTGTCAATTATTGCATACTCCTCCATGACATAACATAGTTTCCACAATGCGGGATCCGTTAATGTTTTTTCGTTATAACAGTTTTTCTAGTCGTGCAAAGAGATCTAACACCTTATACCAAATTTTATATTTATATTTTTTAAAGGAAAATATTTAATTGTGACATTCATGGTGATTTGAAATGTGACCCTTCGTCATATTGAAAACTCTAGATGTACATCTTATTTGGATAATCAGTGAGCCACCATGTCGTAATTTCTTTTAACATGATAAATTTCAATCAAATCCAACCTATTCATTAATAATTTTATTCATTGCAAAATGGAAATGGAAGACTCTTGTTCTATATTTATAATCTTGTTCACCTTTTGAATTACTATCATGGAATGGTCAAAGACCATTAGCTAGTGAATTACTATAGAGAAGGATAACTCCAATCCTTGTCACAGGGCTAAATATTTAGCATGGTTTTTTGTATAGGTCCCAACTCTCTAGGAAAATCGAGTCTCCCTTTCTTCAATGGGGTGAAATATAACCCCTCCAGCTCCTACTTCCCTGTAATTATTAAAAAAATATTAACAATATAAACATTTAATAATTAATAATATTAATATAGCTTATTATATATTATTATTACATAAAATTAACATTATTAATTGGAATATATATATATATATAATCATTGGAATATATTATTTATAAGGATTAATATAAAAATATGGTGTATTGTGTTAGCCACCTATAAATATTTGTTATACCAAAAGGTGGATAAGACTTTTTGAGCCTCCAAGGAACAAATTTTATCATTAAAAATTGTTGGCTCTTGAAAGATCCTTGAAGGCCTCATGCCTCTGTCCAAAATCTTCATTTCTGTTCCCATTTTATACTTAGAAATTCTGCTGAAATCATGAGAAGAAACTGCTGAAAGACCTTCGTTTTCCCCCTTCTCAAACCTTCATTTGCTCCCCTTTTTTCTCCATAAAAACTCCCTTGTTTTCATAAATCCTCTTCTTCCATTTATGAAAATCCTCTTTACATAGTTAAAAACTCATTTTTTAACTATTCCGAAACCCCCAATTCCTTTGAAAGCTATGAAAAATTCATAGAAAATACAAGTTTTTACTATGGACTTAAGCCCCTTGGGCTAAGTCCTAACCACTTCCCCACCATACGCTTTGGGGCTGGAACCACTTGCTAATAGGTTAAGGCGCTTATCGCATCGCAAATGTTCAAATAACGCAAGTTTTTGCGATTAGTTCCATGTTGTGAAAATGCGATTGCGATCAGCCCCTTTGTTTTGAGCCCCTAATCTCATGCTTTCTCCGCAAAAACCAAAGGTTATAGACCCGGGCGCTAATCATAATCTTTCCAAACTACAGGTTTATTTGAAGTACCATCGCAAATATTTGCGATGCAGTTCATCGCAATCGCACAATCCTCCAATCCACCCGATCGCATCATTATTTTATATGTATATACCTTGGACCCGCCTTCCGTACTTTAAACCTTATAAATAATCCATCCCCATTCCTTTTTTCCTTTGTAAAATGCAAAAACCCGCTTTTCCAAAGTTTTGGTCTAAAAGCTGAGATCACGTGTTAATATAATGGGTTGATTGAAAAGCCCATCCCTAATCTTCCGATATGAGATTAGCTCCTCCTTTCTAGCCCCCGGTCATATCATCCTTCCATGTGCCCTAAGGCCCCGCAATCGGGCGCCATGCCATTTTATATTTCCTCTGCCCAAAGTTTAAAACCTTTGGGTATATATTAAAACTCGTCGGTTTATTATATTTTATACCTCCGCTGGTCCAAAGTTCAAAGCAATCTCCACCGTCGATCTGTTTTGTAGATCGATGGTGCAGAGTTCATCTCCCTGTGGTCCCCACTACCCATAAGCCGATTGCCCAAAACCGACGGTATCCATCGCACCGCCTTGGGGCAAGGGTGTTTTTTTCTCGATGGCTAGCGATTCCATACAATGGTTGACACGCGTCCCCTGTTCCTTTTTCAAAACCGCCGTCCATCACGCATAACCGCAGTCCATCGTGCATTATTGTTCGGATGCAGATGCCCAGCGATATTGCCGTGGACCGTCCGATATGGGGCGGTCCATCCAACGGCTATCGCTCGCCGAAGTTGCACGATAGTTAACTCTAATGCACATGCGATAACTTAGGGTACGAGGCACCATCCAGTTAATCTCCATCGTCGATCTGATCTGCAGATCGACGGTCCACGTTTCATCGCCCATATTCTCTCCCTTTGACTTTCAACTTCCGTTCTCGACCATCGATCTCTGCATGATCGACAGCTCAGATTTAATCTCTTTTCCTTCTGGTCCACGATCTCTCTCGACCAATCCTAACCGTTGGATGATGCCAGCCAACGGCTATGCTCTTTCCCCCACCTTCTAAAGCAGTTTATCCAAACAAATGCAGGATTTCTTTATAATTTTATGTTTTGTGCAGGTTTTAAAAGGTTTCCGTCGTTATATTGAAGAAAGGCCAGGAGTTGGGAATGACGATTCCCATGCTTTCGGCCCATAAAGAGAACCATTCACAGGGCTTCTTTCAAATGTTTTATCAGCGTTCCATGGGCATCGATACTATAAAGGCCCTGCATGGCTCTGCACATTGACAAGACACTGCGTTTTAACGCAATTTCAAAAGAGTATAAGTTTTGAAGAACAGAGCGCAGCGAGCAGAAGATTAAAGACAGGCTTACGGGGATTACGGCTAAGAATGATTATCAAAAGCCTAATCCCTAAAATAAAACACAGTTTACAGAAAACCTAAAGTGTTTTATCAATCAGGAATGCCTCCACCGCCACAATCTGGGGCAAATTGATTCCTCATCTACCATAGTGCCACATGTTCCTCAAAGTACTCAATCAGGGGCCGAAGTTATTGATCGAATGAATATTTTCACCTCAGCGCAGCTGGAAAAGTTACTTCTGCAAGGAAAATTAATGACAAAATATCAATAGAGTTAGTTCAACATTACACAGAGCCTCAAAGGTCAACAAAATCTCCCACCGAGCTTAATCTTTACGTAAAAATATTTAATACAGAGTGCACCCATGTAAATTTCTTCATTGAGCCCCTCAAAGGCCAAGAAGTCATTAAGTTTGTATTAACTGTAAATTCAGATCTTTTATCAGATCTCACCTCCTCATCCTTCTATATATACTTCTGTAGAAGATGAGTGAGGGGTTGGTTGCAGAACTTGGAAATATATTTGAGAAAAAACTTCTGATTGTAAATAGTGTTCACTGGCCCTTGGAGCCCTTCTTGTGATAGATTAGATAGGCTGAATAGTGAAGATGATTTCTGAACTAAAACATTGAACTTGAAGACTATAACTAGTTTGACATTAATAACAAGTTGTTTCTTGGGATCCTAGTCTATATCACTGGTGAAGTGCTTCTTTCTTTGTTATTTTTTTCCTTCTATGTATGTCATATTGTTCAATATTCTCTCATAAAGAACAACAATTATAGAGTTAGGACCTACTGTATATCAGTAACCTTCTCTGACTGAAAATCTTTGTCTTAATGTTTTCCTCAAATTTGTTTATTTAAGAATGATTTAATACAGTTAAGCAGTTAGGAATGTTGGAGTTCCCTCGTCCTACTGTTTGCCTTAAAAACATTGTTCTTGAAAGTTATTTTCCTTATTGTGCTTATTAAAGATGACTATGGAAGATATGGTGTGCCCTAGTCCTATTTTTTCTCCAAAAAGCAGATTCTGAAAGTTTCCCTTGGTGTTAACTGAAAGCAGAGTATGTTTAAAATTACTTTATCTGATCTTAAGTTACACTCTGTTTCTCTTATATGTTTTCATACTTTCTGAAGGTAATTATGTGGATTACTGGATTTTTTGTCAATTAAGCTGCTTGAATACAGACTTGTCCAAGAATTTTATGGTTAGCCCTGTTCTTGGTTGGTTTTAAACAGTTACTTAAGAGGCCTTTCTTGTTTGGACTGACTATAAGTCCTTTGTGAAATTATTATCAGTTTCCACCCTCCAACACTTTATTGTCTCCATTCCATCATTTTAATCTCAATAATCTTGTGGTATAGATGACTTGCCCCTTGGATCACTCTTGATGTTTTTGCTCAATTAAAGCCCAGATATGACTCTATAGCCCAATAGACTAAAAACCAGCGTTATATCGATTTTTTAGCCTAAGATGTTCTATTCACTTGCAACTTCTCACTTTTGAAACTGTTTTGCATTTAGAACTTTCCCCTCAAGTAATTTTCATGCTCAACCATCCAAAAACAAACAAAACTTTTGCCTTCATAACTAGCCTAATATCATAACCCCAAACTTCAAATACAAATCCATCTTTGCACTTATTGGAGAGATCCCTCTCCGGATTCAGGAGGACTAGATCCTAGAATCCCAAAGTTGGTTGAAACAATGTTGCTTCTGCAGTTTTAGTGTTACCAATCTGCTAAAATTACAGATTCCTAACATATTGTATATCAATGTATTCTCTTACATTATATAATATAGGTTTAATGCATTACATCATTGCATACATGTATAATATTACATTAAATATAAATATTAATATGATATTAGATGTATATTTTTTTTATGAGTCTATGTTTTGTTTTAAGTGCGGTTATAAAGTATTTAACAAAATATAATATTATATTAAAAATTTGATGCTAACGTTAACAAAATTAGTTATATATATATAATTTCAAAATCCAAAATTAAATAGCACTCTTATATTATACGATAAACTGTGTAATCAAGTATGAGATAATTGTTTCAAAGTTTCCAAAAAATAGATTATTTGGTCAAAAAAAAAAAAACCAAAATAATAATGACTCTAAAAGATACTATAATTAATAAAATATCTAACTAATATTAAAGAGTTAATATTGTTGTTATTTGATATAATATTTCAAATTGATTACAAAATCTATGAGCATTTAGAATTTCTCTTGGTGTAAATAAACAATGGGCATTATTACTTTGAATTATTGATCATGTATGCTTGTAACTTCTCTATGAAAAGAAAAGAAGTGGGATAATATTGGATATGTGTTATATTATTTGTACAATGTAATATTCCAAAATGGAAAAGACAAGATATAGAACATATGAAGCATTCCAAATAAATCAAAACAAGAACATAGCACTAAAGTCTGGAAAATGGCAGAAATATGATACAACTGGAAATTACATTAAGACATCATAATCTATGAGCAGAAACAACTGAGCCATATCATTATAATCAACAGTAAAATAAAGTACACAGTGCTCCAAAAATGATTACACTCAAGCCACAAGATGGTTGAAATACACTAAAGGAAACTAGCACTGGAAATGTGTGTTGCTATTGTTGCTACTGCAGGAAACCGCTGCTACTGGGAAGAAGAACCATGTGAGGAAGGTTGTTGGAGTGCTCCGAATGATCTAGGATTTTAACCATGGATTCTATTCAAAACACCTAGAAATAGTTTAGCCAGATTTAACTTTGGATTTTCGGCCCTTTTTGGGTTGCACACTTCATCCCTACTGGCTGAGTTATGCACTCCCTGAAGAAAACTGCTAATATGGGGTTAAAATATTGATCTATTAGCTATAACATCACCCAATCAATTCAATAGGTGAAGGGTTGGTCCCCTCACTGGAAAACAAGCTCAGAAATTGGAGATCTCTCTCCTCCACTTTTACACCTTGTAACACAACACAAATTTGAATAGAAACTGCATTGTAGTTAAAGACTAAAGCTTGCCATGATGCCTGGATGTGGACTATACAGCTCAAAAATCTCTCATGAGTAGGATGAGTGTGGGATTCCCTCTTAGGAACACCCTTGTACTAAACAGTACAACAAACCTTGCTAAACAACAAAATCATGCATAGAAATGTCACATGAAAATTTCCCAATCTAAAAACATCAGAATCAATAATCATCTAACATGCCTTCTATGGTTTCCTTTCCCTTCCTTATATGCATTTTGAGCCTTCTCACCTTGGGTCCCACTCATTAAATACACTACTCACATGAAGACTCCCCCCCATGAACTCTGCATTGTTTCACATTGATGCTCCACTCCCTCTATACCAGCACTGTTGATTTGGTCAGCATTGACCTTGTCCACATGATTTTGCCCCTATTCACACATGGAGGTGCTTTATCTAGCTATAATGAAGGTCCATTTTCACATTAAGAGGGATTTTGTTCCTACTAAAGAGATTTATGGGTCTCCCTACCCACTTATTCATCTATCTAGAAGACAAAAGAAAAAATAAATATTCCAATTAGCTGCATGCTAATTTAGGAATATTACAGTCCTCCCCTCCAAAATGTTGGTTGTCCT
This sequence comes from Pinus albicaulis, assembly GCA_034641835.2. Classification (NCBI taxonomy): domain Eukaryota; kingdom Viridiplantae; phylum Streptophyta; class Pinopsida; order Pinales; family Pinaceae; genus Pinus; species Pinus albicaulis. The sequence continues at coordinate 14,981,577 of CM076577.1, read as the reverse complement.
CAAGAAAATGCAAAGAAATAATTGAAGAGCCTCATCTCCTCCTCCTATAGCATCCTCATATGATAAGATACTCCAATGAACAAGATGCTTTCTCATCAATATGTCTCCAAGTTGCTCCTCCCAAGTGTATAAGCTAGCCTTTGGTGATAAATCCAAATGGCCCTCATCATGAAGTAGTGGTATATCCATGGAGGCAACTATATGTCTTCTAGAGGCCTTCTTGAGGCATGGAATCCGAAATATATTAGGAACCATCATTTCCATGTGAAGTTGTGATCCCCAAGCTATCATCCACACAAAATGAGTCACCCTCCAAAATGGAAACTCATAGAAAAACTCCTCCACCTTAGGCTCCTACAATGTCGGTGGATTGCATAGCTGAAATTGATAGACCAAATTTTCTATCTCGTGCTATCTCTCTCTCCACTTATGATAGGTGTAGAGTGGTTGTTGATGTTGGTATGCAATAATGTTGCCTTCAAGAGGCAAGAAGAAAACTGGATCCTCAAAGATCCTCTCTCTATTGTCATGAATCGTGTGTGCCCAAACCATCCCATATATGATGAATAGGACATCATCACCATATGGCATCCAAATGAGAAAGATACTGAAGGTTTCATGTATTTTTGGAAGGTACCAACAATTTCCCAAGTGGTCACATCGCAATTTTGCTAACTGTTGTTTCAAAACATAATATGGCATGTTATCTTCCAACCATTTTCTAGTTGTGCATGTCATCTCATATACTAGAAAATAGTAAATGGAATTGTGTATCAACTGAGCATAAAAATAATATAGCACAACACTTACCCAAATCCATACAAGAAGTGGCTATATTCATCACTGATGTTGGTCTTGCAAAGACCATGAAGCCCAAATAGAATCTTTCCCTCTTGTGGAGAAATGCACTGTATATAAATGGCAAGATAATGAAAATATTGTGTTAGAGGATCAATAAGTGCAAAAACACAACTCTTACCGTGTACTGAGAGTATGATGATAATGAGATCCATGGATGATCTCTCCATAGTGTTCTAATATGTCTCCACGAGGCCCTTGTGAATGGAAAGCAATGAACCATGTGCTGCATACAAAGTCTTCTTCTTATGCTTGGAGATCCAAGTCAATAAGATCATATCAAGGTAATAGATGTCTCCATATAATACTCAATCACTCTCATGTCTTACTTGCCCATGAAGTGCATCATATGTGAAGTGATCCTGGGAATGCTCCATCAACAAATCCAAGCTCCCAAGTGATAGCGTTGTTGGCCTTTGTGATAAGGCTCTTGTCATCTTATGATTCCATTCTTTGACATGCCAAATGCCAAAGTCATCTACCATAGTGCTTCTATATACGTGACATTCCTCTCAAAGAAGAAGTACCTCCTGATCCTCCCCCTTTGCACCGTGACTATGCCACCATCTACTCCTAAAAAATAATGCAAAGTATGGGAGAAAATCATCCCATACTCTCCCAAGAGTATCCAAAGCAACAAGAACTCTTGTTGCCTACTCATGTCCTCATCATACAAGTCACAGAGTAACATCATCATAATTAACTTATAGAATGCCCCATACAACCAAATATTCTGCTACCATAACATATGGGTTCCATGCAAAGACCCAACCCAAAACATACCCTTTGAGATAGGATATGTCACATGATGGCCAAACTCTTTCAAGAGTAGCCAGCGCAGCCATGCCTACTGCTGCCTTGTGTCATAGATCTGCGAGTGGCTCAACAAATCCTTGCTCACCATCCACACTCAATCATCCAAATTTGGGTGTCTCCAACCATGCTCAAAATTGGTATCCCTCCAATGGAGAATATTGTCCTCCCAAATCAAGTCACTACTTTTTCACTTCATTGGATGTTGAAGTACAACCTCCTAGAGATCTCCAAATGAAGACCACTCATCAATGACAAAGTTGACACCATAAGGATCCAAATATGTTGTAGGAAAAAACTTGTTTTTGAGCTATGAAGTGCTCATTAAGAAAGATCCATGATAATAATGGGAGATAATATGCCTCTCATTAACCATCTTCCTATCCAATACTACACAAGTATATTGGTCATCAAAATTTCCCAATACTAGTTGGGCCCCTAACTCATCACTACTGTTCAATGAAAGCGTTTCTGATCTCCATGATGGTGCATATATTGTCTGATGATCATGCTCAATGCTAAACATATAATTCTGCATTGGATCGTTTAGGAAAATACTCATCCTATCCTCCAAAAATATACACTCCAACCCCAAGAGTTGTGTGCAGCTCAACAATGACATACCAGGATGAATGCATATTTCCTCCTTTATTCTATCAAGGGTCCTCTATGCAGTTATAGTCTGCTACTCCAAATCAGCAGTGTGTTTTGATTCTAGGTCATGCAATGACATGTCCCCGCAACCTTCCATATGATGTGCTGAAATAATAGAAAGTGGAAACGTTTTCATACCTTTGTTTTGCTTTGGAACATCTTGTACTGCTACAAGGGTTCCTCCCACCAATGTGATGACTTCCCCAACTATTGATGATGATGGCTGCCCATCTATGGCTCCACAAGTGCTGGTATAAGTCTCATCCTCCTCATGCATCTCCAAAATAGTGCATGGGACTCGAAATGTCAAGAGATCAAGACCACTTTGCAAAGGCGCAAGTGTTCTTCCTCCTGATGTAAGTGCTCTTGTAGCAAGTGGTGGTGGAATTTTCTTCTCCTCTGATTTCTTCTTGTCAAACTTCTTGATCATCCTTTGAGTAAAATATGCATATGCAGTCACTTTTGCATGACTTAAATGGCTGAACCACCAAATTTTTTCTTCACCCTCAAGGTGCAGCGCTGAAATCTCAACATCTTCTCTCTCTACTTCTAGATGTAGCAGGAAGAGTGCATCCAAGTTCATTCCCCAAGCCCTTGATGTGCATGTGGATGACCCATAAATTGTAGACAATAGAAATCTATTTCTGCAAGGTCTTCTTTCTTCTTTGAGCTGAATGAGATGTGGGAGAGTTAGATTCTTCTTGAAATATCTTGATTGAGAATTGTATCCCACGAGATACTCACTTAGAATCTCATGATCTAAGTTTCCTCCATATCCTTTCCTCTTGTCTTCTGCTTCAAAAGGAAAGGGCATAATATATTTCTTTGGAGCTCTATGCAATACTGATTCTTTCTTCTGCTGATAGGAACTGCATGGACTGTCCTCATCTTGAAACCCTCTATAGGTCTCATTGCATCTCTCCTTTCTCATCTTCTTGACCTCCTTGGAGAGGCTATTAATAGATCTGAAAAGTGATGAGATAAAGTTCATTCCTTCCATCTTTGTAGATATCTTTTCTTCTTTATAGCACATTGGATAAAACTCATAGGCTAGGCAAATATTATGCTCTGATACCACTGTAATATTCCAAAATGGAAAATACATGAATATAGAACATATGCAAGATTCCAAATAAATCAAAATACGAACATAACACTAAAATATGGAAAATGTTGGAAATATGTTGCAATTGGAAATTACATTAAGACATCATAATATATGAGCAGAAACAACTGATCCATATCATTATAATAAATAGAAAAATAAAGTACACAGTTCTCCAAAAATTAATGCACTCAAGCCACAAGATGGCCAAAATACACTAAAGGAAACTAGCATTGGAAATGTGTGCTGCTACTACTACTGCTCTAGGAAAATACTGCTACTAGGAAGAAGAACCATGTTCGGAAGGCTGGTGGAGTGCTCATAATGATCCAGGCTTTTAGCCACAAATTATACTCAAAAAACCCAAAAACACCCAGAAATAGTTTAGCCATATTTTAACTTTGGATTCGGCCCTTTTTGGATTGCACACTGCACCCCTGCTGGCTGAATTACGTAATCCATGAAGAAAACTACTGATATAGGGCTGAAATATTGATCTATCAGTTGCTATAACACCCAATCAACTCAATAGTTGAAGTAATGGTCCCCTCACTACAAAACAAGCTCACAAATTTGAGATCTCTCTCCTCCACTGCTACACCATGCAACACAACACGACTCTGAATAGAAAATGCATTGTAGTTGAAGAATGAAGCTTGTCTCGATGCCTAGATGTGGAATATACATCTCAAAAACATCTCTTGAGTAGGATGAGTGTGGTATTCTCGCTCGGGAACACCCTTTTACTAAACAGTACAGCAAACCCTACTAAACAACAAAAGCATGCATAGAAATGTCACCTGACAATTTCCCAAACTAAAAAAATCAAAATAAATAATCATCTAATATGCCTTCTATGGTTTCCTTTCCCTTCCTTATATGCATTATGATCCTTCTCACCTTGGGTCCCACTCATTAAATACACTACTCCATGAAGACTATCTCCCATTAACTCTGCGTTGTTTCACATTGATGCTCCACTCTCTCTATACCAGCGATGTTTATTTGGTCAACATTGACCTTGTCCACATGTTTTTTCCCCTGTTCACACATGGAGGTGCATTATCCAGTTATCATGATGATCTATTTTCACATTATGAGGGATTTTATTACTACTAAAGAGATTTATGGGTCTCCCCACCCACTTATTCATCTATCTAGAAGACAAAAGCAAAAATGAATATTCCAATTAGCTTCATGCTAATTTAGGAATATTACATACAAATAGCTCCAAGAACAATTTGTATGCATTAGGCATAGTGTTTTGGAATGGAAGGTGCTCATAAGGGGAGTGGAGATTTTAAAAAAAATGAGTGGTTTTTTGCATTAGAATTTGGTGGTTTTTGAAACAATTTTTTCACTTTGAGAAATTTTGTGGTCCATGCAATATTAGTCCATGTGTTTATAATTCTAGTTAAGTACTTATGGTTGTAATTTAATATGGTTTAATGGATAATAGGTTTTGGATTTTGCAAGATCATGCATGTTGTATTGTAAATAATAAAGTTGACTGATAATAAAAATTAAAGGTGTGATTCTAAATGGATAGCTAGTTTTCTTGGTTTGGGTTTCCAAGGTAAATCTTCATGTAATGTATGTTACAAAGTATTTTGTCACTCTGATCACTTCATGTCCCCAATCCTAAAGTTCCTTGTGATGAATACTATGCAGTATATCCACTTGGAAAAATACATTAAGATATCCTTTAAAGAATGAAATAAATTTTCCTTGAAGAATTACTAAATAAGCTTAGCTCAAACCCTAAATTTTTGCGTTGGTACTTTTCTCCAGTTATTTTTATGTGTTGATGGTAGGTTTCATGTTCAAGAATAGGGCTTTCAGTGGCCTTCTGAAGGAAAAAATCGTGCTAAACCATTTCTGGCAGTGTTTCCTAAAATGGAGGAGAAGCTTCGACCTCTAGAAGTTTCTAGGACGATGAGATAGATATTGTTTGGTGAAGATAGGGTCGAGCTCTCTCATTTAGAGATCTTGATATTATCAATAGGGTTTTATCCCTTGAAAAGTGGAGCTTTTTCCTTCTTTCATGGGCTCCTAACTCCCTCTCCCTTACTATAAATGGATGTCCTTCCCTCCACTACTGGTTGGTCATTGTTGGGATGGTCTGATCATTAATCCTTCATATTCATATGCTATGTTAATGCCTAAATTTCCATTTGGTAGAAGGATCACTTGAAGAGCCTCGATTATGACTCAAACTTCATCAAAGGGAGACCTCCAACATCAAGGCCATGGTTCTAAGATTCCTCTTTTATATTATCAATAATACATATGGTGTTTCGATTTCTATATTTTTTTGAATATTCATACAAGTAGCCTAATGCTCCTTGATCTATTAGGTAGTTGATGTTCAATGTATGAATTGTATTGGATTAATTTTGTTGTTGTCTCTTAATCTTATAGAAGTATTTGAACACTACCAATAGTGAGGATTGAGCTTGAAAGATTGTGGATCAAGGTCTTCATCAAAGGGTTGAACAGAGCATCAGGACAAGGTACATCCTTTTCCCTTTCCCATTCTGCCTTTAATATTTACAAAGAAAGCATCCATTAGATAGTTCGTACATTTATAGACCTACTCTAGGGCTAGAGAGATCACCTATGTCCACATAGGGGATTGTCTTCACAAAACAATTGGCGACTCCGTTGGGGAGCTTTAACCTCTTTTCCTTCCCTTTTCGAATTTCATTTTTTATTAGTTTCGCTGATCATTGAGATCTGTGTCTGTTTAGGTCTCTGTAGGTTTGCATAGGATTTGGTTATTTCTTTAAGGTGTCAAATATAGTATGAGTATTGAAATTATTTTTTATTTTCCTTGTGTTTCTCTCTCAATGCTTTTTATGCCCCTATAGTCGCGCCACCAGTGTTGTTTTCTATAAAACATTTGCGTTGATCTGCCTTTTAGCACTAGTATGGTCCTCACAGACGCATTGATCCTAGATATAGGAAAAATATGGGGTTTTCCTTTAACATTTCTTGTTATTTTGACCTTTGAAGTGTCTTTCAAGTCCGGATGACCTGCTACCACTGTGTTTGGTTTGTTTAATTTGTTTGAGTGATTGATTTTCCTCTTTGACATTGCTTGTGCTTAGTGGAGTTTCGTCATCTTCTAGGTTTTATAGGTTGAATGACCTTCCCTTTTCACCTTTTTTTATCATCAGAGAGTTGATGACTCTTTCTCATAGTTAGGTTGCAATAATTTCAAACAAAATTTCACATTAATTTTGGCTTTTGTTCTGTAATATTTCCAATCTTCCACAAGATAATTGGAATATTAGAGTTCTTAATTTTCCTAATTAATTAAGTAAATAATTAATTAATTATTTACTTAATTAATTAGGAAAATTAATGAAATCCCCATAGATGAATGAAATCCACTTTTGATGTCTGTATGTGGATATTTCAGATCTAGATCTACATTATGGAGTAGTGGAGTAGCTTCTTAAATGAAGAGTGGAGATCATGGATCTTAAATAAAAATAATGCGGATCTTGGAGGAGGTCAACTAAGATCATAGAGCATTCAAAGTGAGATCATAAAGCACTTATGATGAGATAGTGGAGGACGTGGTGCATCTAATTCCCACATGATGGAGAGAGTGGGAATTAAATGCAGACATGATGGAGATCATGGAGAGTCAACACAATCTTCATGGAGGATAGTGGCCACATAGGAAATGCAGTTATGAGGTGGGCCTAGGCTATGGAAGGCTCATAATATATATAATGAAGATGAAGGCACAATAGAAGGAGGCTTTGGATTATTATTTCTGATCTGTTTAGATCTAGGTTTGTCGGTTGAAATTTCTATGCACACTTATGTTGTTTAGCTAAGTTTGCAGTGTTGTTTATAACAGGGTGTTTCTAAGCAGAAATCCCACCCTTATATATGGGGGAATTCGAGTGCCTACTCTGGGAAGGTTACTATTGAGATACATTCCACATCAGGCATTGGTGCCATCTTCAGGAGGTTGTTTCTATCATTCCAGCTAGGAAACTCGTGGAGGATTCATCATTTCAGTTTGTGCTTCATGTTTAGCCTTTCAGAAGCAGGAGATCTATATCTGGAATTCAGGCCATTGTATTTTACCTCCATGCAGCGGCAGTCCCCTCAAGGATTGTGTAGTTCAATATTGTAGATCAAAAGGAGGAAGGAATTTTCTATTATTTCAACTGGAAATACTGTGAGGGACCATCTCCTCACTTTTCATTCATTGTTTCCACCATCATTGAGCTGATTTGACATATCTAGCAATAGGCTTGAGCGTCTCCCTCCTTGACAGCACAGTTTTATGAAGTTGTTAAGTATTCAACAACCATATTCAGTGCAGGAGGAATGAGAGGCTAGATTTTGAAATTTTATCCCAAGAATCTAGTGAAGGGATCAACCCTTCTTGCATAGAACTAAATTGTGTATCATATTGCAGCCATGTTTTGGCTAGATCTTGCATCAGATCTGCATACCCAATAGTTATATGTGAAAGCCCTAAGAGGGTTATTTTCTCAGATTGATAGATCTAGGAAATCCTTTCTAGCTATCTTGGGTATCCATCATAGAGCCCAGATCTATATTTTCAGCATCATCGGAGTGCCAGAACTACCTATATCTACATTTTATATTTTGTTGGCAATTGCAACACGGACATCACAGTTTTCCTTCCAGCACTCTAGCAGTTATGCATTCCCTCTTATGGGGTCATTTAAGGGTCATTCTATGCCATCTCTTTGGCTAGAGTGTCTCATATTTTGAGCACTGTTGTACTATTTATCAACCTCCTATTAATAAAATGGCTCAGATTCTCTGTACATTTTGAATTTGTATTTAGATTAATTGTTTATTTTTTTGTTGTTCATCTATTGTTTTTTAGTATTATTGCATTCTCCATTTTGGGGTATTACATGTTCAATGTTGTTTTCATTTTCACTGAGTCATTACCACACTTTGGAATCACCTTCGATTAATTGTAAAACATAGATCACAATTGTTTGATTCGCAAGTTTGAAAGTCTATGTTTGATTTGATTTTCCATTTCAAAGAGTAAGTTGAAAGTCATTTTTCATTTTCTAGTTTTTTAATTGGCTTTTTTTTCTTTGTTTTGGAAAGAAAGGTGAAAGTCATTTTCATTTAAGTATTTTTGAAATGATAAATTTTCCATTTGAAAAAGAAAAAGAGAGAAGTGTGAAATTCTTCAAATTCTTTGTTCATTTGGTTAAGCTTTACTTTTCTTTTTTATTGCATTATTTTGCACCTGAGCATTAAAAGTAAAAGAAAAAGAAAAATATTTTTAATGCATCTTAGTGGAATGATAAGTGATTCCATTTTTTAGTAAGTTTGCATTCGGGGATAGTGAAAGTGAATTCAATTTTTAAAGTTCCATTTCAGTAATTTTGGGCTAGCGGGGGAATCAATTTTTCTTGTATTACTTGTATTTTTCTCTCTTGTTGGCATTTCTTCCCTCACTAGTTTAGAATTCATCGAAATGAAATGGATTGTTTTTTTCATTTATCTTCATTATAACATTCAAGTGACATTGTTATTGATCCTAAAACTGAAACATAATCAAAGATAAACTTTAATATTTATTCAATTAACCTTAAGGAGCATTTGAATTAACACAAAAATTTAGAGGTTTTAGGCTATAGATGTGTTCTGGCTTCATAAAGGATAGCAGTTGTCACTAACAGTCTGTGTTATATTTCGGAGGTGATACCCCATCCCACATATGGAAGTATATAGGAATACACTCCACGTATGAAAATTATAAGGGGATGCTCTCATCATACAGTTACACATTAGACATCGCTACTTTGGGATGCACTCCCACGTACTGTCTAGTATATATTTGGAGACCCCACTAGGTTGCAAACCCACCATAGGTAACTGAGTAGGTATCCTTATAGACGTGATAAACTGAACACAACATTGAGTGACATTCATTGTATTACGTTAAGTCCTTGGGAATTTATTTTATCATTTTTTCACCAAAGTGTATATTATAGTTCATGGATCCCTGGTAATCCTTTATGCCTAGTTCACCCTTTTTTATTTTTTATTTTTTTAATTTCTAAAATAATCTTCCCACGATAGCATCCTACTCGTGCAATGATCTTGGCCTCATCTTGCCTAGTTAGTTATAAGTTTAAAATTGCTCAATTTGATTCACATTTCTCTTCATTGATATTTTTCTAAATGTCATCGTGGCTAAATCCCCAAATTTTCTTCATTCCTCTTCTGAAGGAACTTAAAATCCTCCTCCTGAGATTCCACAATTTCAAACTGGACCCCTTGAAGTTCAAGGTGTTGAACTTGGAATTTTCATAAATGTCCAACCGATATCGTCTCAACCACCACCTGATGAGTGGCTTTCATTGTCATCTGATCCTCAGACACAAAGTCCTGATCCTTCTACACAGTCTATTTTATTTCCTCCAAATCCATTCTTCGATCCACACGTGGGCTTGCCTAAATGACTGTATAATCCTTTTGACGGTGTTAGTGTCAAAATATGCATTCTGCCATCAGTGATCAAAATCACTCTTTTCATTCTCATTTTAGGTGTCCCACTCTGAAATTTTTATTTCATTCCATTAGATCATGCTAAAAATTGTTTCAATGATGGTAGTTCTAGTCATAAAATATCACTCTCCCTCGAAAAATCTCATTTTTTGGCCCACCTTCATGTCTTTATGAGCATAAAAAACACTTTTGAAAATCTCATTTCACTATGTCTTACGTCAGTCAAAGGCAATCATGAAAGTCAAGTCATTCAAGGTCCCATTAGGTCATTAGGTTTCAATGTTCAAGGTAAAAAAATGCAACATTTCATCTCAGTAAGGTCAACAAAATGTGTGAGAGTGACTCAATAAACATTTCACTTTCATCTGTAGAAGATTATTAGCATGTAAATATGATATTTTTAAATTTGTAATTTTGATTTTTATGATTTTAATATCAAAATATAATTTTGAGATGAAAACAAAGATGTAATTTATTTTTTATTTTTGATGTAATTTTATGCTTCATGTATGTAATAAGTTCAGTCCCTAGCTACCAAATCAAAAAATACATGCCAAAATGAAAGAGAAAAGTGTCAAACTCCAACAACACCATCCTACAAAAAAGGAAAATCGGATGAAAGGGTAATAAGAAAATGTCTTAGAAAAGTAAAAAAAAAAACCATTAGAAAATTGGGGTTTTAAATTCAAATTCAAATTCACTTAGCTATTTATGACTAAAAGACATCAATTCAAATTCATTTTCCTCTTCTAACTATCAAGCAAGCACTCCAAAAGAACAAAATTTTGAAATTCTAAGTGAAATTGGCAAAGGAGCAAAATCGAGGGTGAAAATCCTGAAGTGAGGGCGCAAATCAGTTCTAGAGGGTGAAAATCAGTTCAGAAGGGCGCAAATCAGTTCAGGAGGTCGCACATGTGCTAAGATGGCACAAATGTGAAAAACAAGGTGCAAATCAGTTGTTGAGGGTGCAAATACATTGTTGATGGTGAAAATGTGTTGAGAAGGGCGCAAATACATTATTGATGGCACAAATAGCTTACTAAGGGTGCAAATGACCAACAAGATCAACAAAGCATCCAAATGATCAGAATTGCCTTCAAAGCTCCTCCACTCAATCATTTACCTCCAGCAAACTAGTAAGAGACATATGCCATGACAAATCATCTTCTTTAGTTTATGTGTTGAAGTTTTGCAAGTTGAAGGTGTAATTTGGTGTCTTCTTGAAGTGAAACCCTAGTTTTTCTCCCTTTCACTCATAATTCCGAGAATCCCATTTCTTTTACATTCAATACCATCCCTACAGTGTTAAAATTCATTCCCTAATACCTGTTATCATAATCCCTATCCCTAAGTTACTAATTCCTAAAACCCTAAGCCCTAGGTTCTACTTTTACCTAGGCTCCTAAATCCGAATTCCCATCACTCTTTGATTCCTATTCCCTTCCCCATTCCTCATATCCCTAAACATTACTCCCTATCCCATCCGCATATCACATATCCCTATTTGACATCTCCCTCAATTTTCCTTTCCTATCTCCCTTTTCCATTTCCATTCCCTAATCCCTAGGTTTTTAACAAAAACACCATGACAACATAAGAGGAAAACACATCATTCACTGAAGGAGATGAAACAGAGATAAGGAGGTCACATAAAGGAGGAAGGGTGCTTAGACTTGAGCCTACCAACACTAAGGAACTTTTAGCCTCTCTATTAACTCTGTCATGCTTCAAACATGTTGGCTGCTATGATTTTTGTGAGAAAATTAAGTGGGTTAAACACCACCCCATGTTAACTATACCTTTCATATCAGGACTCCATGATAACCAAGTTAAATTAGCTGGGGTCACTTTTACCTTATCTACTATTGTCATTTAAAATGCTATGGGGATCCCAAATGTTGGGGAGAAATGGCTCAAGAAAGGAAGGTTGAAGAAACAATATTTTGACTTCTTCCTAAAACCAAGAGACCAAAATCAAATAAAGAGGTTCTTCCCTTTTTCACATCTCTTTGAAAGATATGCACCTATGATGAAGATTATAATGAAATATTTTTCATGTGGAGGCACATTTTCAAGGCTTTATTCCTATCACATCCAGCTCTTGACGCATTTCACTAGGGTAAGGATGCTTAACATGCCCTATTATATTTTCCAGAGTATAGATATGATGGCATACATTGCCATAAAGAAGGAATATGAACAAAAAATGAAACACCTATTCCATCATTGCCTCATACAAATCATAGTCCTCCACCATCTCAATCAACTTAACATTTCATGGAGCACCTTCATAGCCAGTGATATCTTCATTGAGCCATCCATTCAGCATGCAAAAAATTTCCTTCCATCATCTCAACCCATGCCTCACTCATCATCATCAGATCAGTCCCCTTCACCTCCTTCATCTCCATCTCATCATGATTTTGGGTCACTTAGTAGGATAAATGACATTGAGCCTAAGTGGGTTAGTATGGTTGAGGTTGAAGCATTTGCAAAAACCTACGAGAGAGGTTATAAGCATGTGTTTGATTCACTTGGAGTGAAAGGGGCCATGCCTTCTACATCAACAAAGGAGGTGGATAAAGTTAAAGAAAAGGTAATTGAGGCAGTCATTCATGATGAGGGGGACAATCATGAAACAGAGTAATAATTTCAGCCAGTTGAACTAGATGAGGATGCTAATGACAAAACCAAAAATGTTGCTATCAAAGGTAAGGATGCCAAGCTAGTGAGCTTCAGACTAATCTTGACAGGGCTAGATATGTTGTTCATTTCCTTGAGGAAGAAAATGAGTAGTTGAAAACCAAACAGGTCATTGATGACGTAAAGTATTTCATTGCTCAAAGGCAGGCTCAAAATTCCAAAGCCATGCTATATGAAACAGTGGAGAAGTATGGCTTAATTGATGATGAAGAAGAATTGGTACCAAGGTAGAGACCTAGAACTAGAGGGCTGAAAATATCTCTAGCTCTAGAGAGACAAAGGGAAGCTGAGCTTGCTGACCAACTAACCCTAAATGAGCAGCTTGCCATAGAGATCAATGATAACAGAGAACTATGGCTTGATAGATCCAATAAACACTTGGAGAAGCTTATAGATAGGGAAAATAAATATAATGACTTGTTGAGGAGGAAGGTCAAACTCCATGCCCAAAAAGAGAAATTTGTGTTGGACAAGCTCAAAAGAGCCAATGCCAAAATTGAAGAATTGACCAAGGAGGAGAAGAAAAAGTTGGATATCCTTGTTGAAGATTCCCTACAAGCTTAAACACAACATAATAAGCCATCCCAAAAATTTTGAGGCATTTTCTAACTTTTTTGTCAAAATCTGGAAATCTTTGTGTTTTTTGAGACAATTAATTAGCAGAAAACTGGGCATTTGCGCAGTGCCCTAGGCGCTACGCAAATAATTGGCACACTTTTTTAGGAGAATAAAGGCACCATTGGATTCCTAATGACTCATATATCTCATAAAAATGAAGTTTCCAGCCTTGGTTTGTAGTTTTTATGGGTGAAAAGCTAAAAAAACCATCAAAAAATCACCTTTCTGCCCCTTTTTTGACCTAGGCACTACGCAAATACTAGTATTTGCAAATTAACTTTTTGAGGGGGGGAATTACCTACATTTTCAGATCTTGAGGCATATTTGGAAAGAGGAGAAGCAGGGGTTTTGAAAAATCTATCTTGGGTATGATTTGGACACCAGGAAGGCCTCCAAAGGTGGCCTTGAACACAGAGGGTGAAAATGACACTAAGATGGCGCAAATGCATAGTGGAGGGCACAAATGTCAAATTTGCTGATTTTTTCCAAAATTCTCTCAAATTTGACTTTTCTTCAACAAATCATATTTCTAATCATGTAATTAATCATGGTGAAATTTAATTATGTTTGATATTACTTACCTAGGGTATATTGATTTGGTAAAATTCATTAATGAGTCACAATGAATCAATTGAATGTAACGAGGAGTGAATCAATTGGACCATCCTACACTTCAGTTTTCAGTTCAGAAATTAGTGGATCTCTTCCTCACCTCATGAATTCTACCCATGAGGTTGAGAGAGGTTTTTTTAGGTCTATATATTATACTTTTTTATTCGTTTTCAAAGGTAGTAATCAGTTTGTATGTTTTCTAATTGATTGAGGAACTATTTTACTCAGTTTGGCTAGTTAATAAAGAGGAGTTGCATCTATTTTATGGGATACTTATGGTATTGATGCTTATCATTGAATTTTATTCATTTTCACGTGTTAGAATGTATTGTACTCATGTTCACTTCATTTATAGGATATGATCCCTTCCAAGTTTGATATTCAGAATACATGCTTTCTCACGCTCTGTTTTGGGGAATTGATCATAGTTTGTCCCTTTTCATTTGTTTAAGAAGAATACATCTCCCATGCTCTTCCTAACTTCTTTTTAGTCTCAACACCATTCCATCACAATCATCTTCAAGTGATAATCCTTGTGCCTACCTTTCCCCAAGTATCCCTACAACCCTATCTCATTTTCCCTAACTTAGCTCCCTTGAACTAATTTCTTCATCCAGTCATGACCCAACCAAATCAAATCAAAACAAACCCCCTACACTCAATATGTAGCCTAAAAACCCTAATTTCTCCAGCCTTCCTAGTTGTGACCCTTTTGGAGAGAGCTCTCTCTGACTTGATAAGGCTAGCTATCAAGTCAAAATATTGGTCTGTGGTTACCTCTGTTGGGATTCCTTCCGTAGCCTTCAGAATCAAGCGGAGTGCTAACATCTTGGCACCATTGCCAAGGAACGAAAAGATAAAAATTTTCCTAGGTGTAAGACAAATATCTATTGGAAACTGATCCCTTGGATGATGGGATCGAGTTTCATAAGGTTGATTTCATAAATATAGTTCCTCAAAAGGAGATCTCACTTCTTGAAGAAGGTATACCAGGTCTAATCCTAATCTAGATCCATTTTATCCCATTGAAGATCCTAAAAGAATCCCAAGGAGGAAAATATTTCAGCCAACTTCAATTTCTTCATAATCTCCTCCTCAAAATTTGGTAATATACTTCTCATTACCTTCTAATTTGGTAGCCATACAAAATTTAGTATTTGATACCAAATTTGAGTTATCACTATTCATAACCAAATTCGAGACTCATTTGAATATATTAGTCCCTAAACCTTGGATATTAGAGTTAAATCCTTCATTATTTGAAGTTGCAAACGAGACTGATGTTAAAATATGGAGACACTATTACAAGATAGAAAATTTAGCCAATACCCTAAGTTACACTACTGAAAAAGCCTTTATTCAATACCAACAAGAAACCCTTCATATCCCCAAAGTTTCCCAAACAATTATTTCTTCATCATCCATCCCATCATCATCTCAACTTCCCCCTCAAGGACCTCCTCAGACTAATCCATCCCAAGTTCCACCCCCTCCACCACATACAACAAGAATTATGGCAATATTTTCCCCATTCATCTTACCAACCCAATTGCATGACTTACCTCAAGGATATAGCCAAAGGCTTCCCCTTTTCAATGAAAACTCTGAAATCACTGCCCGTCAGCACATGGCCAAAATCACAACTTTCATAGATCTTGAGGAGTTAGATGCAGATGATGCGAAGATGCGAATCATCACACAAAGTTTTTTACGTGAACTTAAATTTTGTTTCCGTGCCCTAACAGTTAATTCTATTAGGACTCCTACTGAATTAACTGATGCTTTCTTACCCAGGTGGGATGAGAATAAAAACCATTTACAAATCCTTGCTGAATATGATTCCCTGAAGCATAATCCTAATCAATCAGTACCTGATTATAATTCTTGATACCTCATAATATATAATTCCATCCCAAATTAAATGAAACCACCTCCTGGTTTATCCCTTCTATGTTATCTCGATGCTTTTGACCTAGATATGGCCTACTCATTGAGAGAAATAAATTCCACTACCCTTGAAGAGATGATAAAAAATCCAGTGAGTATCGAGGCTAATATCTTGATTAAAAAGTCCAAACTTAAAACTGAACACAAATTGACTATCAAAGAGGAAGCTTCCACTTCATCAGATACTAAATTTGAGGATTTTCTTAAAACCATGGAGATAATGGTCGATAAGATGTCTATTTCAGATAGAAATACAGAGCCACAAATTAGAAATCCAAAATTTCATGGCCAGCAACAGCAACCTCAGTTCCAAATAAAGCACAGAGAGCAAAGAGCTCCTGAAACACGACAATAGTAGCCAATTAGACCACCACTTCAGCAGAACTATGCTCAAAGTGATGAATAGGAAGAACCAACAGTAGAAGAGAACCTTCTTTTCACATCTAATGGTCAACCCATCTTTCTCACTGAGGATGAAGAATATGTTGAAAAGACAAGTTCACCTAGTGATAAATATTTTATATTGGCGAATGATCAGGACTTAGAAGTAGAATCTGATGATTATTAGAGAGGATACCTGAATGCATTGACTTCCCATCAAAGCTAGTATACCTTAAGAGGTCATGATGTTCCAATAACTCCACCTCCGAAGAAGATAGTTCGACAGAAAGAAGCACCACCAAAACACGTTCAAAATAAGGGTAAAGAGATTGTAGCTCCAAATTAGAACAAAAGTATTCAACCTTCTACAAGTGCACCTGTCAAAGAAATAGATATTCAAAGAAAAGAAACTGCACCGAGAGATCATGTTGAGAAAAGGGATGTCATCATAAAAAAGGTAGACAAAACTATGCATTTTAATTTATACTCAGTAATTTCTAAGTTAAGGGTTTCTATTCCACTTACTGAATTGGTCAAAAATGATAAATACAAATCCGATGTAGTCAAAACCTTGAAATTTGACCCTTAATCCGACATGGTTAATATATAGGATGATCAGCTTGAGTTAATATTTGGTCCTACAATCTATCGTCGGTATGAATATAGTGAGGTCCCACCATTTTATGTGAGTCTTAAATTTCACCAATTCATCCTTCATAACACTATGTTAGACTCTAGGGCCTCCCACAACCTCATGCCCAAAACTATCATGGAGAAGCTTGGCCTTGATGTAACCCACCCATATCATGATTTATATTCTTTTGATTCTGGTCGTGTATGTTGTTTGCATCTAATCAAAGATATAGTTGTCTCCCTATAGAAGATCCCAGCCAAAAATGTCGTTATGGACAGGGTAGTTGCTGATATTCTACCACGTTTCGGTATGTTGTTGTCAAGATCTTGGGGGGCTAAATTGAGTGGTACACTGCAGTTGGAATTTTCCTATTCCACCATTCCTATCTTCGATCAAATGAGAAAACTATACCATGAGAATAAAATGAAATACATGATCACAAACAAGGAAAGGCATAATAATCATCCTATCAACGTTGTACATACAGACTTAGAATCCTTCATATTGTACAATGATTCTAGATTAAATGATGTATATTGTCAATTAGTAGAAATAGAGGATGTTCCTGAAGTTTCAAATTGCATTAGAACATTGTTAGAAAAAGAGAAAGAGAATCTTCCTACTATATCCGAACAACCATTAGAGAAGGCAGATGAAAGTTTAGAACAACATAAGGAATCATATCGAAAAATTGTGTCAAGTCAGAATCAAGAGTTTTAGCACCCTGAAGAAGAATATGGTCTTTGGAGAATGGAATTTGATGGTTCTGTTGGTAAACACGGGGCTGCCATCGGTTTATGGATTCACATCCCATTTGAAAAGAAAAATAAGGTCCCAAATAATGTGAGGTTTTGTTCCTATAAACAAGCATTTGATTGTATGAATAATGAGGCTGAATATGAAGTGCTCATTACCGATTTGAAAATTTTAAAAAAATTGGGAGCTAGAAGAATTGTAGTCTACAGTGATTCAAAACTGGTGATTAAAAAAATCAAAGGTGAATATGAAGCTAATCACCCAAGGATGAGCCAATATAGGAATGAAACACTTGAAACTTTAAGAATATTTTCAGAATATACACTTAAAGTAGTGCTGAGGTTGCAAAACTTGATGGCTGATTCATTAGCCACTGCTACAAGTAGTTTAAGATCTAAAATGTTTACAAATAAAAAGTTTGAGATTCATATGAAGCACAAGCCCACCATTCTAGATAACTTGAGATTTTGGCAAGTTTTATGGGACGATAAAAAAGTGAACAATTTTCTTCAAAGTGAAGGTGAGTTTGACAATTGTTCTATGGATGAAGTTTACAAAAAGGATGAAAAATTTACTAAGGCAGATCAGATTTCCATACTTCAGCTTAAGGAAAATAAAATTCCAAAAGGTCTCATACCTTTGGAATATTTATTTGATCAAGATGATATGGCGAGAAAACCTACTTTGGTCCCCACAGAAAAAGGCGTAGAAGATTTTAATATTGGGACATCGGAGCAACCAAAATTCATCAAGCTTTCAAAGACTTTGCCCCCAGAGGTAAAGCCTAAATATTTTGATTTTTTTACTGATTTTTCTGACGCATTTGGTTGGGATTACTCAGATCTAAATGTGTACAATAAATATATCACTCAACACACCATCCCGATCAAGCCAAACCTGTTGAGATTCAACAAGATGATGAGCTTAGTGAAAAGAGTCGCCTTCACTAAGTGGGACTGTAGGCTATTTTTGGCGCAAAGTCTATTTTTAGACTATGTCTATTTTTATACATGTCGATCATATTCTATCAGTTGGAGGATGCTATTTGTGGATGGTTAGTCAAGTTGGAAAAATAGATTGACTTATATTTTTGGACATATTGGGCAGAGTCTATTTTTAGATTGCCAGTCTAAAAATAGATATGTCGAATATTATTAGCTCTTAATAATATTTGGACTCTAAACATTTTATTGTTCTCTTGGAGCACTTCAGTTAAGTGCAGAGATGTGGCACAATAACTGAAATAAGGAATTACACTATTCCTGAGGGTTTACTGGAGCTATTTCATGGAGGACTTCAGTTAGAACTCATGTGACAGAGTTTGGTGGAGTTGGAGAAGTAGTTGGTGGAATTGTATTTAGTTTAACTCAATTAGACTCAGTTGAGCTAGTTGTATCTAGTCTAACTGAATGATACACTAGTGAGAGTGGTGTGAGTTAATTAGTTAATTAATTCACAAATAATAACTCATTAATCAATTTAAGAATACATTAGTTAAGTATAATGCATGGCAGTTTCAGTGGAGACCAGTGGAGAGATAGGTAAAAGAGCAAGTGTGACTATCAGTTGTGACTATAGTGATGCATTGTTTGCATCCAAAACTCAGTGGAGATGCCAATGAGGATTGAGCAAGAAATTCTGGACAAATTTGATTTCATTCAGAGCCATTATTTTGCAGGGATTGCGCAGTAGAGGCAGGATAGCAGGTGGCAAAGATTGGGGCATGGATTTGCAAGATTGGGCCTGATTACTGTGTGGCGGTTGTATTGTACTGAGAGCTTGATATGATTAGATTTGTATGAGGATTGTTACATGATATATATGAAATATATTATATACATATATTTGGGGTTTTCAGCTTCAGGCTTTCCCATTAAACAACTGTGTTAATGTGTGTGATTTTTTATTATTTCATGTGTGCATTACAATCTTGATTTAATTTCCGCAAATGATCAATGGTGGAATAGATTCTGTATTTTTCATGCAGTTAAAATAGTGTGAGATCAGGATAATATTTTACATATAACACATAAGTTATATAATTTCTACATGGTATTGAAGCAGTTGATCATTGGAGCAGATTGAAATTATTGAAGCAGTTGAGTTTTGTGCTAGTGGAATTCGAATTTGTTGCAGTGTTTTCTTGGTGTCGAAGTTGAGCATTCATTGAAATGTCTTTCAATGGATTGCGATTGGAGTATGCCCTTTATGGGAGCTTGAATTACATAGCATGGAAGGACATGATGGAGGCAGTGCTGGATGATAATGGGTTGAAGGAGTTCATCGATAGAGATATTCCTAAGCTGGGTTCTAGCGATGCAGCCACACTTGACGCATGGAAAAAGAAGGTAGAAAAATGTCGAAGGATTCTGTTGGAAGTTGTGAAGGACCACATTGTGTCTAGCCTTCATGGTAAAGCCACTCCATTCTTGATGTGGAAGGATTTGACATACTTTTTCCAAAGCAGAAGCAACCAGAGGAAGTTGGTGCTTAAAGACAAGCTCAGAAAAATAAAAATGGAGAAATGCGACAGTATACCAAAATACCTCACAAAGTTTGTCCACTGCACGGATGAGCTGGGAAGTGTGGGGGTTATTGTTGATGAAGAATACTTGGTGAGCTTGGCTCTCCTTGGGCTTCTGACGAGTTGGCATAGCTACGAAGACTCTGTCAATGGATGGGAGAAACTTCCAGGATGGGAGTGACTTTGGTTGGATCTTGTGCAGGAGGAGATAAGGCGGGGTACCAGGGATGGATCTTCATCGAAGAATGAAGATGAAGAAAATTTCTCTTTTTCTTCCAAAGAAAAGAAAGGGAAGGGGAAGAAAAATCCTTCTCAATCCGGTGCGAAATGAAAGAAGTAGGATTTGTCCAAGGTGAAGTGTTTTCACTGTCACCAGCATGGGAATTTCGCCACTAATTGTCCACAGAAGAAGAAGAATAAGTAGGATGCTAGATCTGCAGCTAGAGAGGCCTTAGCCTCGCAGTTTGAGCTGGATTTTTCTTTGATCGCATGCTTGGTTTCAAGTGTGATGGGATCGGTGTGGTTTCTTGAAAGTGGTGCGTCTTTCCATATGACTGGAGACAAAGATTTGTTTAGTGATCTGGATGAAAAGGATCTTGGAGTGCACATGGAGATGGGTGATGATGGTAGATACAGTTTGACTGGTATCAGGACCATTTCCTTTGAGAGGGATTTCGGTAAACCTTTCATCTTGATGTATGTCATGCATTTTCTAGGATTGAAGAAGAATCTTATCTCCGTGAAAATGTTGGAAGACAAGGGTTATCATGTTGTTTTCAGTGAAGGAAAAGCTTTCCTTTGGCATAAAACAATTGGTCAAACTAGGAGGATAGGGATTCAAGCTAAGAATATTTATCAATTGTAGGTAGATGGCTGCGCTGCAATGGTAGGCAAAGAAGAAGGAGTGGTGAGCCGGGATGAGGGCGAATTGTGGCACAGGAGATTAAGCCATCTTCACCATGGTGCTTTGAAAATTTTGCAGCAGATTTCTACCGAGCTTCCCAAAGGTACACTTGCACAGTCAGATCAGTGCAAGGGATATACTTTGGGAAAATTTGTGAAGACCACTTTTCATGAGAAGGATAGTCGCGCCTCAAAGATCCTTGAGAGAATTCACACAGATGTGTGTGGACCTTTCTCAGTTGCTTCAACAGCAAAGCACAAGTATTATGTGATATTTGTTGATGAATTTTCTCGTAAGTGCTGGATCTTCTTCATGCAGAAGAAGAGCAAGACATACTCAAAGTTCCATGAGTTCAAGGTGTTGGTTGAGAAAGAGTCGGGGAAGCAGGTGAAAGCTCTAAGGATAGCTAATGGTGGTGAATACATCTCTGGAGAATTCAAATAATTTTGTAGCAAAGAAGTAATTTGAAGAGAACTCATAGCACCTTATAACCCATAGCAGAATGGGATCGCAGAGAGGAAGAACAGAAAGATCATGGGTGCTGCATGGGTGATGTTGTATGATTAGGGCCTTCCCATACACTTGTGGGCTGAAGCATGCAACACTGCGGTTTATGTGAAAAAATGTTGTCCTCATAGAGTACTTGGTATGAGTACACCCGAAGAGGCGTTTTCTGGTAAGAAGCCTGATATTTCTCATTTGAAGATTTTTGGCTCACCTGTTTACATTCATGTGACAAAGGATGCCACGAAGAAGCTGGAGCAAACCACAGAGGTTGGGATATTTTTGGGATACACAAAAACACCCCACAATTATCGTGTGTATTTTCCAGACAGTCGAATGACTGTCGTGCGACGAGATATCAAATTTCATGAGGAGAAAGCCATGAAGTTGTCGCTTGAGAGGGAGCTACACTTGCATGCATAGGAGGAGCTACTTGTTCCTAAAGATGAGCCTCAAGATGCGGATCAACCACAAGAGGAAGTTCATGGAGTGGAAGAAACCACTCATGCAGCGCCAAACATCATAGGGTGGAAGCACACTACAGAAGCTGAGCGACTAAATCTTGATGCAGCGTAGAATGTAGGAGCTCCTACATCATAGCGCAGACAGAGATAGTCACCTGACCAATTTACTAGATACATGGTTCTGATGAGCAAGTGTATCGTGACGGAGCCATCCTTTTTCAAGGAAGCTGTGGAGGATCCCGCATGGGTAGATGCCATGGTGGAAGAGTATGATTTAGTTCTCATAAACAGTGCATAGGAGATTGTCCCAAGGCCGGAAGGGAAACTAGTGGTAGGTTCGAGATGGATCTACAAAGTGAAGCAGGTTATTGATGGGAGGGTTGAGAAGTATAAGGCAAGATTTTTTGCCCGAGGCTTCTCACAGATCGAGGGGATCGACTATGAAGAAACCTTTGCACCTGTCACAAGGTATTCTTCCATATGGACCATCCTTTCTCTCTCAGCGTAGATAGGTTGGAACATTCATCAGATGGATGTGAAGACTGCGTTCCTCAACGAAATCATTGAGGAGGAGGTGTACATTGAATATCCTGAAGGATTCGAAATCTTCAGCAGCGAGTTGCATGTGTGCGGGCTCAAAAGAGCGTTGTATGGGCTGAAACAAGCACCTCGTGCTTGGTACACATGGATAGATAGTTATTTCACTAGAATTGGTTTCACCAAGAGTGAGGTGGATCCAAACCTACACCAGATTGTGGTGGAGGGTAAGATTTTGATCATTGCACTTTATGTAGATGATTTAATACTAACAAGTGATGAACTGTTGATACACTCATGCAAGGCAGATCTTGCAAAGGAGTTCAAGATGAAGGACTTGGGCCTCCTTCATTATTTCCTGGGATTTGAAATTTGGCAGTGGAAAGGTGAACTGTTTGTGTCTCAAGGCAAGTATTCCCGAGAGATACTAGAGAAGTTTCACATGCAAGGCTGCAAGCCTATTGACACTTCTCTTCCTGGTGGTTGGACAAAAGAGGATGCTACATCGGCAGAGGTAATGGATGCCACTATTTTATCGACAGTTGGTTGGTTTTCTCATGTATTTAGTCAATACACGACCGGAGATATGCTATGCTATGAACTAGCTTTCACAAGCTATGGTTAAGCCTACCAAGCTCTTTTGGAAGGCAGGAAAGCATGTCTTGAGGTATCTTAGGGGCACATCTGGGTATGGATTGTGGTACAGATAGTCAAATGAGTTGAAGCTACATGGCTTCACGGATGCAGATTGGGAAGGAAGCCCAACAGACAAAAAGAGCACATCTGGAGATATTTTCAGTATCGGATCTACAATATTTTCTTGGTACATCAGGAAAAAAAGATCCATGGCACTCAGTTCAGCGGAGGCCGAGTACATGGCAGAAATTTTGGCTGCATGCGAGGATACATGGATGAGGAAGATCCTAGTTGGTTTGTTCGGTTCTGATATTGACATCCGATACCATCATATCAGAGATTGTGTGTAGCGGAAGATCATGTTGCTTTCTTACATCCCTACGGAGGATCAAGATGCAGATATTCTGATGAAGGCACTCACCAGGAGAAAATTTGAATACCATAGTGATAGGACCAGGGTGGAAGATAATCCCTATCTTATTGAGAGGGAGTGTTGAGATTCAACAATATGATGAGCTTAGTGAAAAGAGTCTCCTTCACTAAGTGGGTCCGCAGGCTATTTTTGGCAAAAAGTCTATTTTTAGACTATGTCTATTTTTAGACATCTCAATCATATTCTATGAGTTGCAGGATGCTATTTGTGGATGGTTGGTCAAGTTGTAAAAATACATGGACTTCTATTTTTAGACATATTGGGCGGAGTCTATTTTTATATTGCCAGTCTAAAAATAGATATGTCGAATATTATTCTCTCTTAATAATATTTGGACTCTAAACATTATCTTATTCTCTTGGAGCACTTCAGTTAAGTGCACAGATGTGGCACAATAGCTGACAGAAGGAATTATGCTATTCCTGAGGGTTTACTGGAGCTATTACATGGAGGACTTCAACTATAACTCATGTGATAGAGTTTGGTGGAGTTGTATTTAGTTTAACTCAGTTAGACTCAGTTGTGCTAGTTGTATCTAGTCTAACTGATTGATACACTAGTGAGAGTGGTGTGAATTAATTATTTAATTAATTCAAAAATAATAACTCATTAATCAACTAAAGAATACATTAGCTAACTACAGTGCATGACAGTTTCAGTGGAGACCAGTGGAGAGATAGGTGAAAGAGCAAGTGTGAGTATCAGTTGTGACTATAATGATGCATTGATTCCATCCAACACTCAGTGGATATGCCAATGAGGATTGTGTGAGAAACACTAGAGAAATTAAAGTTAATTCAGAGCCATTGTTTAGCATGGATTGCATAGTAGAGGCAGATTAGCAAGTGGCAAAGATTGGGGCATGGATTTCAAGATCGGGCTTGATTAGTGTGTAGCGATTGTATTGTACTAAGAGCTTGATATGATCAGCTTTGTATGAGGATTGTTACATGATATCTATGACATATATTATATACATATAGTTGGGGTTTTCAGCATCGGGCTTTCCCATTAAACAACTGTGTTAATGTGTGTGAATTTTTATTGTTTCATGCGTGCATTTCAATCTTGATTTAATTTCCGCAAATGATCAATGGTGGAATAGATTCTGTATTTCACATGAAGCTAAAATAGTGTGAGATCAGGAGAATATTGTTCATATAACACATAAGTTATATAATTTCTACAAAATAAAAAGCCTTTAAGGAAAAATCTCAGGAGAATAAACCTAAAGTTGTTGTCATCCATTGATAAGGAGGTAAACAAGCTCTATAAGGCAGGTATTATTATTATAGCTATATTTTTAGATTGGATCTCCAATTTGGTTCAAGTATGGAAGAAGACCAGTGAAATTCGACTATGTATAGATTTCAGAAATCTAAACAAAGTGTCGTTGAAAGACAATTACTCGCTACCCAAAATGGACCACATACTTCAGAGATTTGTAGGAGCTAGCATGATGTCATTATTGGATGGTTACTCAGGCTACAATTAGATCTATGTGCATGAATATGATCAGGATAAGACAACGTTCACTACACCATTGGGTACCTTTAAATATTCCAATATGTCGTTGGGTTTGAAGAATGCCGAGGCCACTTTCCAGCATGCCATGGACATAGATTCTGGTAACGAGAAAGATGTCTTCTTGTTGTTTATTTAGATGATATGACTGTTTATTCAAATTTAGATGATGAGCATTTACACCATTTTAGATTTGTGTTCCAGTGATGTGGAAAATTAGGGATTTCCCTAAATCCTAAAAAGTGCCTATTTTCTATGAAAGAAGGAAATCTATTGGGTCACATCATCTCAAAATATGGGATCCGAATAGATCCTGCTAGAGTTGAAGCGATACAACAAATTGATTTCCCTAGAAACAAGAATGACATTCAAGTGTTCAATGATAGGATGAATTTCCTATGTAGCTTTATTCCCAACTTACTAGAACATATTAGAGAGTTAAATAAGATGTTGAAGAAGGAAAATGATGTAATATGGTCTAAAAATGATCGTAAGTCATTTAGCTCAGTGAACGTTTCTTTGACCATTGCTCTAGTTTTGACAAGTCTCAATTATTCACTAGATTTCATTATATTTTATTTTACTTCTGAGCATACTTTGGCAATGGTTCTTATCAAGAAAAAATATGGGACAAAGATGCCAATAGAATTATTCAGTTGCACAATAAGGGATGCAGACCTCCGATAGAACATAATCGAGAAACAAGCCTTCGCCTTGGTCAAAGCACTCAAGGACTTCCGTGTTTATATTCTACACTCACACATTTTTGCATATGTTCCAAATGTAGTGGTTAAAGAATTACCCATGCAAAGAGGTCCATAAGGAAGAAGAGGTAGATGGATAACAATGCTTTAAGAATATGACCTTGAGATTAAGCCGACCAAGCTGATCAAAGGGCATGGCTTAGCCAAGCTCATGGTTGAGTCTAATCTACATGCACTTTACATCAATATCATATCAACACTATCCAATGACGAAGAAGGTGTAAGTCTTGTTCAGGTATTAGATCTATTTTCATCTCCATGTGTTGTAGAGGTAAATCCCCTCTGTGGATAGAGGTGATCCCTACTAGCCTAGATCGGGTCTAGCAACAATCGTAACACGCTAAGGTGCAGGTTCCTAATTACAATAAACCAACTTGCGAAGAAGGCCTACCTCAAGTCCAATGCTATTGTTCGTACAGAAGATGGTGCTCCCATTTCCTTGCTCCAGCAGATCACAATCCTCTCACTCACCGCGATCGAACACCTGCACACACAAGAAACACGACAAACACAAGCGTAAAACCCGATATATGCAATTACGTATCAGTCAGAGAAGACACAACTCATGATCATAATGAAAAATACGAGTGGAACCATAACCAATAGTCGCTTATCATTAATTCATCAAAGGAAAATACAACCAGGCTCTGACGTTGAACCTTCCTTCGGCGGTTCATCAGCGGAATACATCTCGGTAAAGCTTGTTGGGAATCAGGACAAGCCTCTCTCTTCGATCGTCAATATCCTCGCTATGGATTTGGCACTATGAGGACTATAAAATCTCTTGCAGCGTTCTTTAGGCTATGAAGGCTCTTGGAGATTCTTGGAGACTCTTGGAGACTAGCTTGTAAAGGGAAACGACAAGCTTATATAGATGGTGGAAGAGGAGTTGGGATCCCTATAATCATGGGATTGGCCCTATCCTCAAGGAAGCTTCCATGAGAGGTGGAAAACTAATTCCTCTACACGGAAACACGGAGCCAAATGTCCCAACTCAATTTAGAGACCAGTTCAAGAGTTGGTTAAAGTCAATTTTCCACCATTTATTTTTAAAAAACACCCTTTATTAAGCCTGGTACGAGTGCGAATCTGACACAAAGTGCCAATTGGCACGCCCTCTATGAAGGATTTCCCCCATTGGCGCGGGTATAACACAGGCTAGTCACGCCAAGGGTGAAAAGGCTATTTTTAGGGTTTTTCACAAGGAGATGTCTTCAGGGGAATGAAAGTCCTTGTATAGGGGAATGCCATGAAAGTGTTTTCAGGTTATATCACTACTCACAGGTCACCAAATAAGCCCTTCAATGTGGGGGATGGGGAATTGTAGGGACGGTGACAAATTGCTGTGTAACAGATGCCCCCTAAAGAATGAGGCCCGAAAGAGAGAGAGGGGTGAAATGCTTTACGAGAATGTGTCCAACTAAAAACACTGCCATCGAAAAACCTGCGTAGAGCAGTACAACTGATATCTCAAATACATGATATATGTGGTATGGGCGCGGCCACCCATAACAGAGTATACAATAATCTAGATCCAAGGTATGGACGCAGACATCCAGTGAGGATTGATAAAAGAGACTCAGGTATGGTCGCATCCATCCAATGAATGAGTCATGTAACCAATCATAATAATCCACAAAATCGCAGCCTGGATTCTAACAGAAAAAATCCAAGGTCTTGCGCTCCATCTCGACCCGAACAAAGTACAAGTTCAAGCATGCGAATAAGTGAGCTGAAGTCGAACATGCAAGAACATCGCCTGATTACCAGCCAATGATGAAAGTTGTTAACAGACACGAGAGGTACCACCAATAATTAAAATGTCCCTCAAGGTACTCCAGGTACAATCTATAGCATGTGAATCAATGAGCTGGCATCGAACACCCGTAGAACCACTCGATCAGAGGCCAGTGATGAAAACCTCACGTCGAATGGGAAGAACCTGCCATTGAGGCATGCAGGCTCCAAGGTACCAGAAGGGAGTCTCTAGATAATCTTCCTGGATAATGAGCTGAAGTTGACAGGAAGTGACCTTGATCGAAGGTGGGCCATAGTGTTTCCCATATCATCAACAAAAGACAGAGGAACATCATGTCTTTGTGAATCAGGATCAGATGAGAATCAGAGGAAGGTTGAGACTTTTGCGGAGGTTAACTTCTCTTGAACATATCGGTAGCACGATAGTGGATTTGGTAGTATTTGACATCAACAAATCAGGGGTCATGATGACAAGGCAAAGTGCAGATGAGAGGTCAAAAGGGATCACCCAAACCCACAGAAGCAATCAGATAATGAGGTGAGATGTCCCCAACCCGACATGAATGCAGACAAGTGCCATGTTCAAGAGCGACATACTGCCGACACGATAATGATTCTGGTTCCATTTTTCCCCCACCATTTCTGGTGAGTACCTTTTTATTTTTATACAAGCTTGAAGAGGATACCATATTCTTGTCATATAAATTCATCCTTCGGACAAACCCAACCTAGTACATTTAACGAGCCCTAGGAAGGAGAAACTCGAATATCGTCATTACGACTGAATCCAATGTCATCAGGGTTTAATGAGTCTGACAAAGGAATAAATCGGCGTCTTTTCATGTTTAGAGAGTTTGAAAAGACAGCAGAAAAGTAAACTCCAATGGTCCCTTTTCGTAGATAGTTCCTCAAATCCGAAAAGGTAGAAAACTATTTTTGAGGAAACCTCCTAGTCATTTATAGGGCTAGGTATTCTCTATTATAGGGAAGACCTATCCCAGCCTCTGGTGTATGGTAAAACGTATACTCTAAGTGCGTATGTCGTTTTCTGCCACTCACTTAACGAGATCAAAACGACAAGCGACTCAGCAATATTTTCATGTTTAGAGAGTCAGAAAAGAGTTGAAATATGACTCCTCCTAGAGCAACGAGTGGTATAAAAGGTATCAACTGGTTCCGGTAATGGTGGAACTGCTCAGAACAAGTAAAGGTTAAGAGGCTAGCTAACAAGACCACTCATCGCAACGGTTCCTTAGGAACAAGTAAAACAACCAAGTGAAGGAATATAATCGGCCAAGAAGATAGTGACGATGGAGTGAGAAAACCAAGGCTCATCTGGAAAAAACAGGCTGATAAAATGGCAATCACAAGAGGCAAAATGGGGATGATTTCATTTTTACACAAGCTTGAAATCAGGAAACTCTGCTTGAAGTTGGTTTCATTTTTACACAAGCTTGAAACAAAGATAAACTATGCTTGAAACCAGTTTCATTTTTACACAAGCTTGAAACAGAAACAAAATATGCTTGAAAAAGTAAGCATGCCCCCAGCATGGTGACTCAATTCTAGGTACATGCCCCCCAAGCTTCAGTCCATATGAAAGGCAGATGGAGTGAAGGTTCAAGTTACGAGATCAAGAGACCGACTCGATTGGGATTTTACGAGATCTTATCAAAGACTCGAATTGAACAGGAAAGTGCTTCATTGTTTTAACGAGGTTGACACATTAAAAGAACTATCCTCAGGACACCTTGTTTCATGGTTTAAGGAGCTTGACACAAGAAAAGGAACTCTGCTCCAACAACCTTGTTTCATTTTTTAAGGAGTTTGACACAAGGAAACGAACTCTGCTCTGACAACCTTCTTTCATTTTTTAAGGAGCTTGACACAGGAACAGAACCATGCTCCAACAACCTTGTTTCATTTTTTAAGGAGCTTGACACAGGAGCAGAACCATGCTCCGACCAGAACCAGTTTAATTTTTTAAGGAGCTTGACACAGGAAAAGAACCATGCTCCAAAAACCTCATCATAATGAACAAGAAGTCATCGCTTCCAAGAGTTCCACTCCCGATGGAAAGAAAACATCCTGGAAGTCAGGACCCAATGCCCCCAGCACCTGATGCACAACGGCACTATCATTGAGTACAGGCACGGGGTAGGTAGCCACATAGTTGACCTGCGGTGGGGCAGATACAATGGGTGGATAAAAACTAAGAAGGGATGATGGCGAGCTAGTTTCCACATCAGGACCAAAGAACAAAAGCTAATCAACGGTCACGATCCGTCCTTCATGTGGAAAATAGAACACATGAGAAAGGGAGGAGACAAGCGCTCCCATGGCATAGGTGTAATCGCGCCCCAAAAGAAGATTGAAATACAAGGGGCCTGGAACAACCATCACGTCCATATGGACGGTTTTACCTCCCAAAGTAACAGGTAACCTTGGAAGGATCCATAATGGTTGACTAGTTCTTTTGTTGAACGTCAACAAATTCTGTGTAACAGGCGCAAGCGGCGGTGAACTGAAAGTGTGCCAAGTAGTTGAGGATAAAATACTAACAGACGCACCTTCATATATAATGGTGCTGGGTACAACCAGACCAAAGGCCTGTACTTTTACCTTGAAAGGCACATAAGACGGAAGGCCGTATCCCGCAAATCGATTCCAATCAAAGGAAGCAACCAAACTACTTGGAGGGGCTACCATCGAACTAAGATGGTCTTCCCCTGGTGTTACGGAAGAAAAAGGAGCATCTTCCATGACCTCCATATCGAAGGCAGGAGGATTATCCTCTAGGACCTCCATCACTGGAAGCAGAGGAGCAACTTCTTGAGATATAGGGGCAGGAGAATCTTTCTCCAAGTCCAAAGAATCTGAAGAAACCAGAAGAAAATGAGGGGTGTGAGATCCACTCTCAATGGAAAAGACCTGGTGCACCGTAGAAGGGGCCATCTCAACTAATCCCATGACCAATGGTTGGTCGGGGATGGATTCCTGAATTTGAATTTCCGAGGGAGCGGGATCGACCAAGGAAGACTCTTGACCAAACGTAGGATCAGCTGGTGGAGTACTCAAAGAAAGCTATTTGTAACCAACTAGAAGGCACGATGCAGAAACAACTGAGTTTTCCAAAAATCGCTTGGCTTCATCCATATATGGACAAAGGTGAATGGCATGGTGCCCTTCACACAACTTACAAGGATTGGTGAGCTTACCCTGCTTCTTAGGAGCCTTACTAGCACTAGTTGAAGACTTGCCCCAACCTGACTCCCGGAAGCCAAAGGCAACGACGGACGATTGTTGGACCATACTTCGAGCACCTTGGGAATGCCAAGGCAGTCTCGAAGAAGATGGTCTCCCATGCACAACATGCAAGGGAACTTGAATTTCCGTAGAGGGTTGGAAGGTTCATTTAAAGGAGATGTTTTCAGGGGAATTAAATTCCATGTCTAGGGGAATTCCATGAAAGTGTTTTCAAGTTATATCACTGCTCACAGGTCATGGAATAAGCCCTCCAATGTGCGGGATGGGGAATTGCAGGGACGGTGACAAATTGCTGTGTAACACCATGGTATGCTGATATCATTTATGTTTTACAACATTTGAACCCTCCTTCAAGCATGTCAAAGAGTAAGAGCAGGTGCTTGAAGCTTAAGGCTTCAAAATATTTCATAGTAGATAGTGCACTCTACTGGAAGGATCTTGGAGGAGCGTTACTCAATTCCTTGGTAGAAGATGAGTCCAAAGAAGTGATGAAGGATTTCCACAAGGAATATTGCGGAGGTCATTTGTACTAGAATACCACGACCAAAAAAGTACTGAGAGTAGGTTACTATTGGCCTACAATGTTTGCAAATTTGTATAAGACAGTCATGAGCTGCCAAGAATGGAAACTTTTCCAAGGTAAATGTAAGCTTCTTTCTTTACCATCACAACCCATTTCGGTTGAAGCTCCATTCCATAAATGCGGCTTAGATTTTATCGGTGAGATACATCCACCCTCATTTGCTGAACATAAATGGATACTTACAACCACAGACTATTTGAAAAAGTGGATCGAAGCGATCCCAACCAGGAAAGCTACAGAATCAGTTATAATTTAGTTTTTAGAAGCTAACATCTTGTCCCAGTTTGGTTGTCCTATAGAGATCCCCACGAATAATGCTGAAGCCTTAAAATCAAAGTAGATTACAGAATTTTGTGACAAGTATAACAGTAATTTGGGTCATTCTACAATATATTATCCATAAGGAAATGGATTGGTAGATTCCTCCAACAAGTCTTTGATTAGCATAATCAAAAATATGTTGGAGGTGAACAAAAATAATTCGCACAAGAAGCTAATTAATGCATTGTGGGAAGATCGACTAAGAAACAAGAGATCCATTGGCATGTCTCCATTTTAGGTATTTTATGGTGTGGATATAGTTTTACCTTCTTCATTAGTTGTCCCAGTCATGAAGCTTTTACAAGAAGCTGGAAGTGAAGAAAATGACATTCAATGCAGAATAAACCAAATGATTCACTTGCAACAGACCCGAGAAGAAGAGTTTCAAAACATTTCCAAGCTCCATGATAAGATCAAGAAAATATATTACATAAAAACCAAGCAATATGATTTCAATATCGATGATGTAGTACTCTGCTGGGATGCCAGGAATGAAGACAAGGGTAAGAGTGGGAAGTTAGATAATTTTGGAAAGATCCTTTTAAAATTGTAGCTTCTAATGGAAAAAATGCATATCTCTTGGAAGAAATGGATGGGAAAAGTTTCTTAGGAGGGCCAGTTAATGTTAGGCTCCTAAAGCACTATATTTTTTATCTGAAATTATGAAAAAAAATTCATCCTCATTGTATATATCAGTTTGATTTTCCTACAAGTGCGAAGTGGAAAAGAATTGAAGTTTGGAGCCTGAAGTGAAGGCCATGGAGCTTCGTTGAGTTTCTACCATTTCATGTTAAGTTTTTCCAAGAGTAAGTTCAGTTTTGAGTCTTTGTTTCAATCAAGTTTAGTCAAATTGCATTCAGTTTCAGTCAGTTCGTGCCATTGAGTTGTCAGTATTTAGTCCTACATTTTAGTTTGAGTTATTTTTTTACCATATTGGCCGAATGGAAGAGGCACTGATATGAAAAATTCAGAGATCTGAGGTTCTTGACACCTCTTTCAGAGCTTCCATCCCCAATAAGGCCAATGTTAGTGTTAGGATATGGACTCTACCATCACTGATCAAATTCACTCCTTTTCATTCTCATTTTAGGTGTCCCACTCTGTAATTTTTATTTCATTCCATTAGTTCATGCTAAAAATTGTTTCACTAATGGTAGTCCTAGTCATAAAATCTCACTCTCCATCAAAAAATCTCATTTTATGGCCCACCTTCATTTCTTGTTGAGCATAAAAAACACTTTTTAAAAGCTCATTTCACTATGTCTTATGTTAGTCAAAGTAAATCATGGAAGTCAGGTAATTTAAGGTCCCATTAGGTCATTCGGTTTCAATGTTCAAGGTCCAAAAATGCACCATTTCATCTCAATAAGGTCAAAAAAATGTGTGATAGTGACTCAATAAACATTTCATTTTCATCTGTAGAATATTATCAACATGTAAATATGATATTTTTAAATTTGTAATTTTGATTTTTATGATTTTCATATCAAAATATAATTTTGATATGAAAACAGAGATGTAATTTATTTTTAATTTTTTATGTAATTCTATACTTCCTATATGTAATAAGTTTGGTCCCTAGCTGCCAACTCAAAACACAAATGCCAAATTAAAAGAGAAAAGTGTCAAACTCCAGCAACACCATCCTGCAAAAAATGAAAATTAGATGAAAGGGTAATCAGCAAATGTTTCTGAAAAGTAAAAAAAACCATTAGAAAAGTGGGTTTCTAAATTCAAATTCAAATTCACTTAGCTATTTATGACTAAAATACATCAATTCAAATTCATTTGCATCTTCTAAATATCAAGCCGGCACTCCAAGTGACCAAAATTTCAAAATTTTGAGCGAAATTGCAAAGGAGAAAAATCGAGGGCGCAAATCCTGCAGTGAGGGTGCAAATCAGTTCTGGAGGATGCAAATCAGTTCAGAAGGGCGCAAATCAGTTCAAGAGGGCGAAAATGTGCTGATATGGCACAAATGTGTTGAACATGGTGCAAATCAATTGTTTAGGGCACAAATATGTTGTTGATGGTGCAAATGTGCTGAGAAGGGCGCAAATCAGCTGTTGAGGGCGCAAATCTGTTGCTGATGGCGCAAATATCTTGTTAAGGGCGAAAATGACCAATAATCTCAGCAAAGCATCCAAGTGATAAAAATTGCCTTCAAAGTTCCTCCACACAATCATTTAACTCTAGCAAACCAGTAAGATACATATTCCATGACAAATCATCTTCTTTAGTTTATGTGTTGAAGTTTTGCAAGTTGAAGTTGTAATTTGGTGTCTTCTTGAAGTGAAACACTAGTTTTTCTCCCTTTCACTCATAATTCCCAGAATCCCATTTCCTTTACACTCAATACCATCCCTACAATGTTATAATTCATTCCCTCATGCATGTTATCATAATCCCTATCCCTAAGCTACTAATTCCTAAAACCCTAAGCCCTAGGTGCTATTCTGACCTAGGCTCATAAATCCTAATTCCCATAACTCTTTAATTCCTATTCCCTTCCCCATTCCTTAAATCCCTAAACATTACTCCCTATCCCATTCCCATATCACATATCCCTATCCAACATCTCCCTCAATTTTCCTTTCCCATCTTCCTTTCCAACTTCCCTTCCCTAGTCCCTAGGGTTTTAACAAAAACACCATGGCAACATAAGAGGAAAACATATCATTCCCTAAAAGAGAGGAAACAAAGATAAGGAGGTCACATAAAGGAGGAAGGGTGCTCAGACTGGAGCCTGCCAACACTAAGGAACTTTTAGCCTCTC
Organism: Pinus albicaulis; assembly: GCA_034641835.2. Lineage (NCBI taxonomy): Eukaryota > Viridiplantae > Streptophyta > Pinopsida > Pinales > Pinaceae > Pinus > Pinus albicaulis. The sequence continues at coordinate 14,946,967 of CM076577.1, read as the reverse complement.
CATTTACCATCACATGCTTGAAACATGTTGGTTGTTATGATTTTTGTGAGAAAATTTATAGGGTTAAACACCAGCCCATGTTAACTAGAATTTTCATATCAGGACTCCATGAAAACCAAGTTAAATTAGTTGGGGTCACTTTTACCTTATCTACTATTTTCATTTCAGATGCTACAGGGATCCAAAATTTTGGGGAGAAATGGTTCAAGAAAGGCAGGTTGAAGAAACAAGATTTTGACTTCTTCCTAAAACCAAGACACCAAAATAAAACAAAGAGGTTCTTCCCTTTTTTACACCTCTTGGAAAAATAGGCACCTATGATGAAGATTATAATGTAACATTTTTCATGTGAAGGCAGATTTTCAAGTCTCTATTCCTATCACATCCGGCTCTCAATGCATTTCACTAGGTTAAGGATGCTTAACATGCACTATTATCTTTTCTAGAGTATAGATCAGATGGCATATATTTCCTAGAAGAATGAATATGAACAACAAATGAAAAGCCTATTCCATCATTTCCTCATAAAATTCATAGCCCTCCACCATCTCAATCAATTGAACATTGCATGGAGCACCTTCATAGCCAGTGATATATTCATTGAGCCATCCATTCAGCATGCACAAAATGTCCCTTCATCATATCAGCCCATGAATTACTCATCATCATCAGATCAATCCCCTTCACCCCCTTCATCTCCATCTTATCATCATTTTGGGTCGCCTAGCAGGATAGATGACATTGAGCCTAAGTGGGCTACTATGGTTGAGGTTGAACCATTGCAAAAACCCTACCAGAGAGGCTATAGGAATGTGTTTGATTCACTTGGGGTGAAAGGGGCCATGACTTCTACATCAACACAGCAGGTGGATAAAATTAAAGAGAAGTTCATTGAGGCATTCATTCATGATGAGGAGGAAAATCATGAAATAGAGCAAGAATTTCAGCTGGTTGACCTAGATGAGGATGATAATGAAAAAATTACAAATGTTGCTATCAAAGGTAAGAACGCCAAGATTAGTGAGCTTCAGACTAATATTCATAGGACTATATATATTATTTTCATAAACACAACTTAATCGAAATCTATGCACTCACAACATGAAAATTAAATGAAAATGCTAAATCAGATTTGAATATACAAATCTAATGGAAACATAAAGAAAAGTGTGCCAACATGACATGGGCGCCCTCCACGCTTGCAGGCACACTTGGAGAAACTTCAAATGATGAAAATGCTAAATCATAACACCATGAATGATTGAATTTTTATCTCTTATTAAAATCTGGAAATCAGTTGCATCAAAACATAGTTCTGAATTTTGTACATAATCTCATGTCTTCTCTTTGCATCACTAGCCTATTACATGTTTCTACCACTTATTTATCATAGATTACAATAAAAAGGAGGCTATTTTTGTTCCACAAAAAACTAGCTAACCTCCAAAGAAGGTCAAATTAGTTTTAATCCATAAACATAAGCAAAATATCAAGCCCACTCATTTATGATTTAGATTTTTCTACTAAACTAGCTGGGTTTGACTAGCATTGACCCGATATTTAGGAACTTCGAATCTGAGGTTGGATAGATATTTTACCATCTGTGTACATTCCAGATCAAGCCCACATCCTTCTTTTTTGTCTACCTCTTATGCCAAATGTCAGAACATAAAGCATTTACAGGAAGTTACCACATCCTGTAATTTCTTGAAAAAATTCCATTTTTAACACAAAAATTCCATAAATTGATTTTAATGTAAAAACAACAATCATGATACTATATTAATCAATTTCAATAAGATATATGGGATTTATGGAGGTTTAGTGAAGAAAATGGTGGAAAATGATGAGATTTTAGGACAAAAAGATAAGCCATAGAATGATACCAACATTTCCCCCAAACTCAATGATTTGGCATGTCCTCATGCTAACCTGATGTGCTTCCTTTGTGTTATGCTTCTGCTGCTTGTAACAAAACATCTAAATTCTTCTGAGATTGAAATGCATTCTTCATGCTCTTGTATTTTTCTTTAAGAGCTTTCTTCTGTGTATACCATTTTTCTGCCCATTTGCAGATCTTATGTTGATCAGTTTTGAGTTTTCTGACTTTCCTTTTCAATTTTTCATTTTTATGTTGAATCTTCTTGCTCTGTGCTCTTAACGCTTCATTTTCTTTCTTTATAACTCTCTCTAACATATCTACTTCCATGAGTTCTTCTTTCAAGTCTTGAATTTTTTTCTCTAGCTCCCTCTATTTTCTATTTGAAGGTGCTGGCTCTTTACTTTCTTTCTTATTGCATTCAATTTCTATTTCTTGTATATTTTCATCTTGTTCTAGCTGTAAATCATCATTATCTTGTATTTTCTTTCCTTTTATCCTCCTGGATCTTCTTGTGTAGGAAGTGAAATTTTTTCCTTTTGTAACTTTCTTAGCATCTTCTTGCCTCATTTTTCTTGCTTTCATACTACTACTGGGCTGGGCAACAGTGCTTGATCTAAATTTAGGAGTTTCCTCATTTATTTCAACCACATAAACCATGAATTTTGTACTTCCTTTTCTTTCTTGTTCATATTCTTTGGTTTTTATTTTGTTGGAAATTAAGAATCCTTCCCATTTTATTCCTCTCTTTTGAAATTCAGATTCAATTAAAATTTTAATCAAACCAACATGACACAAGCTTTTATCCTCATTTCCCTTCTATTTCTGAATATTTTTTGACATCTTGGTTAAACTCTGTAAAAGGAAATAAGGTGAACTGATGGTACATTTCCCTTTTAAATGCAACAAGATCTTGATGTGATACAAATATTCTATATTGTATCTCCCTTCACATGTGACAAAATTTTGGAGAATATATACCATTTCATCCCATGGATGGATGAGCCAACTCCTAGGAACTCCTTTTTCCAATTTACTGAAGAAACTCTTGATCTATACATGAATTGGGTCCATGATTTTTCTTTGAACTGCTTGGTTTTAAAATATTTCTCCCCCTTTGGACTAATGTCTATTGACTAAGCTATTGTGTCTTATGAAATTTTGAAGGAAATATTCCCTATTAAGGTTTTTTCTCCATTAAATGAAAATGCAAACTGTTTTGTAACTTCTTCATTATACCCATTGAATTTTTCTAAGAGAGGTAGCCAATGTTTTTCCCTTAAAATTTTAACGCAATCTTCATGAAATTTTGAACTATCAAAGTTCTCAGGCTTTGCCCTATTTTCCATTTTAAAATCTCTATTCTAACCCTATCTGATTATGCTCTATAAAACAAAAATTATTAACCAGGGTTTTTTAACTTGTTACCTCTTCTGTCGCGTTCCCCTAGGCTGACCTTAAATTTATGAGCTCACTTATTCAAATTTCTTGGCTAGCCTCTAATTCCTGAGATTTCTTCAAATTTTTGGGCTTCAAAATTATGGGCTGACCTCCTTGTTTTGGATAAAATCTGAATGCTATGTTTTCTCGTGAAGTTGTTGGGCTAACTTCCACGTGTTTTCAAAAAATCTTGAAGGCTATATTTTCTCCTGAGCAGCACATATTGGCTTTACATAAATCATTGTGTAGCTGAGAATCTGTTTTGCATATATCTGCCCGGTGTTGAAGACTTTCTTTTTAATAATTTAAAACTACACCGACTCCTCTCAAAGTTTACACCTGAGTTTATGAAATGGGTTATAATTGCAGAGGATAATGAGATGAAGGATGGAATGATGTTGATTCAAGTATGGTTATAGAGGATATAGTAGTGGTTGCAGAAAATGTAATCATGGTAGTAGAGTATGCAGGTCGTGTTGGAAGAAAGTGAAATCGTGGTGAATACACTCATAAATAGATAAAGGCTGTGAAGACTATTTTTATACTTCTGGAAGTCAGAATGATTGAATCTTAGCAGATGTCTTCTCATTGGATGTCTAATAAGGCCGCGGAGAGGCCTTATAGACCCGTTGGTACTTTGTTGGCAGAGGTTGATTTGAAAAAAATTATGAGTTTATGAAAAGGTTTAAGGGGTATGGCTAGGGATAGGTTAAGGTTTGTAGTGGTGAGATATAGAAGTGGAGATGGGCATATAGAGATAGGCATGAGCGATATAAAGGCTTATAAAACCATTATGCATATAGGATAGCTTATGGTTTCATAGGTTAAGATGCTTAGGAGTAGTGGTATGGATTGATATAGGTTATGAAATTGATATTAATAAGCAATCATAGATTAATTATTTAACAATAAAATAATCTAGGAATTTAAGTACTAAAAACAAAAATCTTACAATCCATTACACTTGTTGGCTGATATAGTCCTAATTTTTCTTTTTGCAGGTGTAACTGGTTTGCTTTGTACAGGTGTGATCTGATTGGCTTTGTGCCAATATAACTGATCTTTGTCTTATAAATAGGTCCCTTTAAAATGAGTATAAATAGGTCCCTTGAAATCTGAAAAGTCATGTTGATGTAGCTTCTATTCTTCTTGGTGTTGATGAAAATTGTTAATGCAGCCTTGTGTGCCATTGATTTAGTCCTTGAATAGGTCCCTCTGTTGTTTGTGTTATTGATATAGCCTTTGAATAGGTCCCTCTACATAATCATGTTTAAACAGGTACCACTGCATATTTTTGCTTGAATAAGTCCCTTTACTGATTAGAACAAAACAACTCCTTCTTATTGAAACTAAAACAAATCCCTTATTGAAAAATTGAGAATGAGGAGATGAGATAGGGAAAATCCACTGTTTCTTCTACCCCACTAATTGATTGACTTGTCCTCAAGTCATTATTGAAATTTTGACAAACAGGAAATAACTAAAAAAACAATGAATTCTTACTGGCCAATTTCTTGGTTTTCCTGTAAGAATTCTAGTTTAGAGTGTGCTGGAGTCTGGTTTTCACATCTAAACCTTTATTTTTATTTTTATTTTTTTTATTTTTAAATATTTATTTTATTTTATTTTTTATTTTTTATTTAAAAAGAAAAAAATTGAAATGACTAAGGTAGAGATATCATAGCTGATGGTTGTGCTATCTCAACCTCCTTTTGCTGAGATATTGTTTGAATGAAGTCTTCTTCGCTGATGGGATTATGATAGATCTTCAACCTATGTCTATTGACAATAAAGGTTGTTCCTTATTGGTCAATTGTAGTAAGTTTGACTGATCCATTTTCAAAAACTTGAACTATTTCATAGGGGCCCATCTAGTGTGTTGTGAACTTGGCTTTATGATCTTTGAATTTAGAGTCAAACAGTAAAGCCCAGTCACCTTCTTTAAACTCTTTCTTCTTAATGTGTGTGTCATGCCACTGCTTCCTTTGTTTTGGTATGAAAATTTTTCTTTCTTCTGCCAGCTGCTTCATTTCATTTAACTGGTTTAGTTTCATGATCCTTTCCTTTTGAGCTTCATTAATATCAATGCCTAAGTTTGCAACCATTTTATAATTATGTATTTGAAATTCAATAGGAAACATTACCTCTTTTCCATACACAAGCTGATATGGTATAAATCTTGTTGTATCCTTCCAAGTGATTCTGTATGCCCGAAGAGCGTCCTTGAGATTTTCTTCCCAATTCTTCCTGTTCATTGCCACTATTTTAGTGATAATTCCCTCCAAAGTTTTATTTGTAGATTCCACTTGGCCATTGGCCTATGGATGGTAGGGTGTACTTCTCCTATTCTTGATTTTATATTTTTCTGTGATTTCTTGAACCAATCTGGAAGTAAACTGAGTACCTTGGTATATTACTATTTCTCTAGGCACTCCATACCTCACAAAGATTTCTTTGAAAAAGAAATTTACCACTGTTTGCTTGGTTTCCCGGACAAATGCCTTTTCTTCATCCCATTTATTCACATAGTCAGTACATACTAATATGTACTTTTTACCCTTATAAGGTGGATTAATCAGTCCTACAAAATCTAGAGTCTGTTTTTCAAATGGCTCTAGATGTACTTGAGGTTGTAGGGGCATCTGATCTGAGGCAGTTGGTCTACCCATGTGTTGGAAACTGTCACAACTTCTTACATATTTCTTGGAATCCTTGAAAATTGATGGCCAATAATAGCCAAGACCGAGGATCTTGAATGATGTCCTTTTAGCTGCAAAATGACCACCACAAGGTTCATCATGGCAAGATTTTAATATATCAATTATTTCATCATTTCTTACTCATCTTCTAATAATCATATCATAACCAGTGTAAAATAAATCTCCATTAACCCATGAGTATCTGGCACTTTTCTTGATGAGTCTTTTCTTCTCCTTTGAAGTGAAAGATGGAGGTGTCTTTCCTGTAGAGAGATAATTAGCTAAATCAACATACCATGTTGAACCCTTAGTTAAACTGAGAGGGGGGGGGGGGGCGCGGGCGTGAATCAGTTTAACACATTCATGGACTTTTAAAACTTTTTCATTAACACATGTTTACACCTTCATTTCATGTTCAACTTAACATGTGAGTAATATCAGAATGTGAGCAGCAAGCATTAATATAATGTAACAGTAGACTTAATATGAGAGCAGTAAGTATTAAGAAGATGATATAAACCAAATCAACACATAAAAATCATGCACAGAGACACCAGATATAAGTGGAAACCCATAAAGGGAGAAAACCACATATTATTATTGTTGTGATGCAAAGGCAAGCTCCAACTCCCACTCACCACTGATTTTCTGTAGGCACCAACCTACACGAGGCTCCAACCTCAATTCTGCAAGTTACAACTTGCAAGGAATCTCCAACTCCCATCAATTTTCTACAGGCACCAACCTACAGGAGGCTCCAACCTTAGTAAGCTACAACTGACATTTTATCAAGCTACAACTTGATGTGGAAACACCAACTCCCATCTATTTTCTATAGGCACCAACCTACAGGAGGCTCCTACCTCAGTCAGCTACAACTGACATCTATCAGGCTACAAATTGATAGGGAAGCTCCAACTTCCTTACTTTTTGAAAAGAAAAACACTTGCTGATTTACCTTGGATATCAGATTTGTTCTGTACCTTGTCTTCTATTGTTCAACAGTCCTCATATCTATCCTTATATCATTTCTTCATCTTCTTAGTTTCACTATCAGCTTCTCCTTCTTCTTTGCTCAGATCCTCCTTCTACTCTGCCTCACTGCTTCATTTATGCATTCTCTGAATTTTCACAGCATCTTGTTCTACTCCTTATTCTTCTTATCTTCTCTGCCTCAATTCCATACTCTGCATTCTCTATATTCACTCTCTCTAACCTCTTGCAGCTTTCTTATTTTCTTCAACTCTCTTCAATTCTGCTACACACTCTCTTCTTCTCTCACTCTGTTTTCGTAACCTCCTCCCCTTGGATATTATCCTATTTTATACAAAATAGCTTCATGGTTTTTTGTATTCTACTGGGAATTTGAAATGGATAGTCATACCCCTTGGTCTTCTACCTTCTCATTTCTTTTCATCTCACTCAGAAAAATATAATTGTAGGTACTAATTTTGATATTACAGTGGGATTTTGTTTTCTTCCGGAGACTTGCCAATGCATCACAAATAATAAAAATCAATTACAACATTTACATTTTCAGTTACATAAAAACAATTTTACTCAGCCCATTTTTTGGCTTTTGGCTTTACTGGCTTTATCTTTTCTGCTGCTATCAGGTAACTGCTCTGCTTTCTTTTGCTCACTTTCTTCTGCACATTTTCCTGTTTTCTATGTTTGTACACCTGTCAAATTCATTCCTGTGCATTTTCCTGTTCACTGTGATTGTGTGTCTGTTGTATATATATAACTACTGATCTAGCAATCTAATTAAACACCCCAAATAAAATCAGAGTCTGGTGCATATAAAAATGCTTCTTCATTTGCTTTCCCTACGCTGGAAATTTGAATAAATGTATGCGGTAGCTTATCCATCCACAGTTAACATCTTTGCTTTTAAAAACTCACAATACGGCTTATGTGCGGAAGTTAAATTCCTATGTTTAATCACTATGGTAAGAACCCACATATTACAAGCATACACGGGTGCTTTTCTTTTCCTTAACATCCTACAGTTATAATTCATAAAATGGAAACTAATTGTGGAAGTTTCTTATTTCAGAATTTATGGTTATGAAACCATATTTTAAAACCCATCAGAATGTATTCTCACGCCGGCTCACTTTAATTTCGCCCTTGGCTTTTATCGCAACTTAATATAATAATGCTCCCAGCTTATCGTTCTCACATATATTCATGGATTTATTGTTACATGCCAACCATAATATATTTCCTCAAATCAAATGTTTTAAACCCTTAATCTATCTGCCGATGTGGTTAATCGCAACTAAATACTTCCTTTTGCGATTGATGTATTTTTTCTGATGCAATTGTTGCCATTATGAAAGACCCGATGCAATAATCGCAACTGTATTCTTCCAATTGCGATCAAATGTTGATGCGATGAAACACTGTTTACGTTGAAATGCCGATGCGATGAAATGCTTTTCGAGTTCTTCCGATTGTGATAGTTTTGATGCGATTAATCGCAATCACAACTCTCAGTAGTATGTTCTGATGTCCTTCTTTTACTCCGATGCAATTGAACACTGTTCATTTAAATGTGCTGATGTGATTAGGCTGGAACTCAAACCTATAAAATCATAGTTTATATGCCCATTAGGTTCGGAACTCAATCGCAATCGCAATTTTCACTTGCACGTTCCGATATTCTTATGCTCCAATGCTCCGATGCGATCACTCCGATCCAATGCGATGCAATTACTCTGATTGCGATTAATCACAATCGCAACTTTTAGTTGCATGTTCCGATATTCCTATGCTCCGATGTGATCAATCACTGTTTACAGGAACTCAAACATGTATGAATTACAGTTTATATGCCCATCGGGTCCGGAACTTAATCACAATTGCAACCTGTTGTTAACCTCTTCTGTTGTCAATTTTCTGATGCGATTGGGAAAGGGTCCCACCATAAAAGGCTTTGTTACCTTTGGTTCTTTTGATCTCGGGCTCAATAATATGAGACATATGCCTTGTATTATACCTTTGGTTCCTTGTCCATAAAGCGCTCCATATAAATTTATATATATATATATATATATATATATATATATATATATATATATGCATTGGACCTTTGTGTATAAGGCGCAATATATGTAACGCACTGCATATATATAAGCTTCCGCTTCCACCTTTATTGTATCCTCCAGCTGGGGTAATGATTCTCGGAATTTATGTTTATGTATCCTCCAGCTTGGGTAACGATTCTCGGAATTTTATGTAGGGGGGTCTCACACTACATATAATGTTCTCCGTCAATATTATATTAAGCGTTTGGATCATACTTAAGCCTAGCACTAATATATTTAGTACTATAACCTTTCAGGCTCCAGAGTTATTTTAACTTGCCTTGCTTATAATGAAATAATTCTTTGTCTAAAGTTTATCACTAACCATTAACGCAACAGTTCATCGGGGCCCACCTCAACTTATATTCTTATATCCAAACTTTAAATAAAAAGCCAGACATCAATATTTAAAACAACATTGGACCCACGACATACATACCATTTCATCTCTACCTCTGCCTTCACTGTGCCTCTGTTGCTCGACCTCTGCCTCTAATGCTCGACCGTCTCTTAATTTGTCACACTTCCAATATTCCAAACTGGGTTGAAGGCATGATTTCTAGGAAATTCAAGGCATATCCACACATAATTCTTCATGCAGAGTTTATTCCAGGTCTACTCTAATTCTAACCTCTCTCCAGCATTCATCTGCAAACTGTATTAAACCCCTAATACATAAATAAACCTCTGTATTAAGCTCCTTCAGGCCCTTCGAATATTCACTGCTCTGTCTCTCCATATCTGCTATTAAATGGCCCTCTTCTACTGTCCCTTCTATGTTGCCTTGCTACCTCTCTGCTTCTTTTCTATCTCTGCTGCTCTCTTTGCTGCCTCTGCTACTTGTCTTATGCTCTCTCTCCTGCCTCTGCTACTTCTTTGACTGATGCTGCTCCCTTACTTCTCTTTTTTCTATCTCTGCTACCTCTATTTTTTCTTCCTCTACTCCTTGGCTGATGTTTCAGGTGCTCCTCCTTTGTCATCTCCTTTTCCATCAATGACAACATTTCCAACAATCTCCCCCTTTGGCATTGATGGAAACACATCCACCGATAATCCAATTATTCCTCCAAGTCTTTCTCTGCCTGGCTTCTTTTAGAAGACCCTTTCTTTTATTACTTGCTTTTCCTCCCCCTTTAACATCAATGGCAAAGGGTTGCACATTTATCAGTGTATATTCTGCCTTTGCATTTCCTCTCTCTGATATGTGTTTAGGCCTTCTTCTTCTAACTTTGTACCCTGATGCTCCAGACTAGTGTACAAGACTTGTTGAGAGAACACTTTGAGGATAATTGAACTTGAATAAACATATAGTCTCTGTCTGATGTAGTGTGCCAATACATTTCTATTGAGGAATATGGTAGATGGAATATGTCTTCTTCTGCAATACTCATCTACAGTACAACATTTTTTCAATTATGATGAAGCCAATATATCATTTATTGCTGTGATACACCTTTCTTGCCTGTTGGTGATGATATGAGCTAGGATGTTGATATTATCCTTAATAGCTGAAGGTTCTTGTTACAGATGTGATCAATGAATTAACTAGAATTTGATCTAAGAGCTCAAATGCCTTTACTGCTTGCATAATGTACTTTCAAAACAAAACCTTGAGGTAGTATGCATTCAATGTATTTTTCAATCTCACTTATCAACCATGCAATTCATTTATGACATAAGGAGGTATGTATGTTTATGATCAATCTCTCATTTAAAGGTGAATTACCAGCAAATCCTTTGTGCTGAAGTAGGATTTAGATGATTTAAAAAAAAAAAATTGAGCTTAAGATGGTAATCACAGCTAGTCCTTTATTATTCAGATACTTTGACTATTCTATCAGGATGAACTTTCACACGAGCATATTCAAGATGTTTAATTGAAAACTCAGCAAACAGACTTCACACAGTTTTGTAACTGATATTAAGAAAGAGGCCTTGAAGATATACATGTACCAACTTCAGGAAGGCATGGAATTATATATAGAAGAAGATATTGCTTCAATGCTCAATATACTACTTCAAGTGTAAGCAAGATAATGTTATTTTTGCTCTTCTACTGACCTTTTCATGCTGAATCCAGATAATACTGGGAATATTACCTTGAGGTTATTTTACCATAATCCTATGATCCTGAGGACCTGTACCATACTGCTGCTCCACTGATAACACCTGATATTCAGTTGATAGGTGTGCTTCTTGTACCAAGTACCAATTGATATTACCTTGATAAAATATGCAGAGATTTGACTTTACCTTGCACATGAATCCATAATTAAGACATCCTTCATAAATTATACTATTGAGCTTTCCACTGTTCACACCAACAATCATCAATATCCTGAAACTGATCTTATCATTATTAACCATTTTCTTATTATGTCATTCTAGTTTAACAGAATGTCACTGCACTTTCCTTTCTAGGACTGCTCCAGAATCATTGCCGCTTTAAAAATCAATTCAACAGTTCTAATATAAAGATCTTCAGGAAGACATCTTCAATTCATTTTCTATGTATCTTCATGGGATGATTACTCAAAGATTTATTACTCGCTTAACTGCATTCCTCCAAGTGGAATTTTTGTAGATGAGAGATGTAATGAACTAATGATAGGCACCTTTCTTACTCATCATTCTTAATGGGGTTCATTGTTAATTCTAGCATTATGATGCATTCTATGATCATCCTTTAATGTGCTGATATCTTCTTATCTTACATGTTCATTGCTAATGTTTCCTCTATCATCATGGCTTCTTGTTGTCTTCTCTTCTTCCATCAATCTATCAGCTAGTTAATACTTCAGATGATCTTCTTCCTCTATATTTATCTTTTAGAGGAATTTCCTTTCCCTTCCTGATCTCATGGCTGTTGATATTCCAAGGTCATATTCCAAAGAGCTCTTCTCAAACTGCTTTCATGGGGACTAATTATGAATTTCTCTCCCCTTGGGATGTTTCTTCATATTTGTCACTGATTAGATATTTTCTTTGCTTCCTAGAGCAGCTCCCCTTGAGCCTATGATGGATTCATTATGTTATTGAGGTAACAAGCTCCCCCTTTCTCTTTTCCTTCCATACTTTATTGGGGTTCTTCATAATGTTTTCTCTTCTTTTTGATTCATAGTTCTGATTGATGTTTTTTTATTCCATCCTCTGTCTAGAGCTCTTTAATGTATATGGCAGTTTGCAGTCTTTTGCTTTGTGAACAAGCTTGAGGCATACATAACATCTTATTCTGCCAAGGTATGTTTGAGCTGATGTACAATACTTTGTTCCCCTTTTTGAATACAATTTACATTCAACAGATTTATTCCAAAATTATTGCATGCATAACAGTAGCCATGGAAATAGTTTGTGTACCTGGTGGAAGATTGTCTTTTCCATTTGCTTGTTTGAGAGGTTCTTCTCTTTTGCTGCATCCTTTGCTGGTTGGACTGGATTGGCTTTGTCTTAAAATATGCTGCAATATGTCCAGGTTTGTGGCAGGAAAAACAAGTGATACTTCCCATAGGAGGAAAGAACCTTCTTTGACATCTTCCAAATTTATTCAATTCACCCTCATAAGTGTATGGGCATTTTTCAGCTGACTGTTTCATCCTCTCATTCTCTGTCTTTTCATGTTGCTGCTTGATTCTATTTTTTTCTCTGCAACTCACGTTACTGCTGGTTTCTGCTTCTGTAGGAATTTGCTAAGATGTTTCATCTTTTACAAAAATGATTTTCTTGCTATCTTCTGTTTTGGACTTACTGGTTTCTCCTACATATCCTAAGCCTGCCTTTATGAGAGGTTCTCTTTGAGCATTTAGCATCTTGTCCAATTTTCCAGTTATTTTCATTAGAGGTGTATTCATTAATAGTTCTCTTTGGGCTTTTTCTAAATTCTTTCTCAGGCTCACTAGTTCTTCTTCCTATCTTTCACATTCATGACTTTTCTGTCTCATTTGTTGCAGCAGAGTGTCTTCTACTTTCTTTGCTTCTTCAAGCTGTGTCTTCAGGCCAATAATTTCTTTCTTATCTTCATGTTCTCTCTCATCACATATTTTCACCAATGTCTTAAGGTATTTTTTTTCATTCTTTAGTCTTTCTATTTCAGTCAAGGATGTGTCTAGTTTGGCCTTTTCTTCAGCTGCAATTTCTTCATGGTTCTTACTACCATTCACACTAGCAGGTACCTCATGTGTTTGAACATTTTCCTTTTGACATGAGTTTTTCTTCTTCTTAATTTTCTTCTCCTTCTTGACAATGCAATCCTCAGTGTCTACTCCATGCATGAAATGCAATCTGTCCCAAATTTCTTTTGCAGAGTCTAGATCCATTATCAACTCAAAGTCCTTGTTATGAAGACTGTTATATATCACACATTTTTCCTTGGCATTCCTCTGTTGTTATTTCACCGTGGGGGAGTCTGAGCAGTAACCATCACAAACAAGCTTCCATACCTCAGGTTCATCAGCCATTAAACCTGTTTTAACCTTATCTCTCCATTCAGGAAATTTTGTTGTATTTGACACAGGTACATTTTGATAGTCCATGACTCAACCAGATCTCCTTCAAGCCTTTAAGCTTACACCAAAGGAACCTGCTCTGATACCAATTGTTAAACCCTTAGTTAAACTGAGAGGGGGGGGGTGAATCAATTTAACACATTCATTGACTTTTAAAAATTTTTCATTAACACTTGTTTACACCTTCATTTTATGTTCAATATAACATGTGAGTAATCTTAGAATGTGAGAAACAAGAATTAATATAATGTAACAGTAGGCTTAATATGAGAACCGTAAGTATTAAGAAGATGATATAAACCAGATCAACACATAAACATCATGCACAGAGACACCAGATATAAGTGGAAACCCATAAAGGGAGAAAACCACATCTTATTATTCTTTTGATGCAAAGGCAAGCTCCAACTCCCTCTCACCATTGATTTTCTGTAGGCACCAACCTACAGGAGGCTCCAACCTCAATTCTGCAAGCTACAACTTGCAAGGAAGCTCCAACTCCCATCAATTTTCTCCAGGCACCAACCTATAAGAGGCTCCAATCTCAGTCATCTACAACTGACATTTTATCAAGCTACAACTTGATGTGGAAGCACCAAATCCCATCTATTTTCTGCAGGCACCAACCTACAGGAGGCTCCTATCGTTGAGAAATGTGACATCATTAGCTAACTTGATGAGAGCTGGAGCCGCCCCACTCTTTCCAAAAGAAAAACACTATTTGATTTACCTTGGATATCGGATCTGTTCTATGCTTCTCTTGTTGTTAATAAATTATATATCAGTCATATATGTTTTAATGTTCTTAGGTCCCTATCAGCTTCTCCTTCTTCTTTGCTCAGCTCCTCCTTCTACTCTGCCTCACTGCTTCATTTCTGCATTCTCTGACTTTTCACAACATCTTGTTCTGCTCCTACTTCTTTTTATCTTCTCTGCCTCAATTCCATACTCTACATTATTTATATTCACTCTCTCTAACCTCTTGCAGCTTTCTTATTTTCTTCAACTCTCTTTAATTTTTCTGCACACTCTCTTCTTCTCTCACTCTATTTTCGTAACCTCCTCCCCTTGGATATTACCCTGTTTTATACAAAATAGCTTCATGGCTATGTGTATTCTACTGGGAATTCGAAATGGATAGTCATACCCCTCGGTCTTCTGCCTTCTCATTTCTTTTCATCTCACTCAGAAAAATATAGCTATAGGTACTAATTTTAATATTACAGTGGGATTTTTTTTTCTTCCGGAGACTTGCCAATGCATCACAAACAATAAAAATCAATTACAACATTTACATTTTCGGTTACATAAAAACAATTTTACTCAGCCCATTTTCTAACTTTTGGCTTTGCTGGCTTTGCCTTTTCTGCTACTATCAGGTAATTGTTCTGCTTTCTTCTGCTCACTGTCTTCTGCACATTTTCCAGTTTTCTGTGTTTGTACACCTGTCAAATTCATTCCTGTGCATTTTCCTGTTCACTGTGATTGTGTGTCTGTTGTATATATATAATTGTTGATCTGGAAATATAATTAAACACCCCAAATAAAATCAGATTCTGGCGCATATAAAAATGCTTCTCCATTTGCTTTCCCTCCACTGGAAATTTGAATAAATGTATGCAGTAGCTTATCCATCCACGGTTAAAAGCTCTTCTTTTAAAAGCTCACAATACGCCTTATGTGAAAAAGTTAAATTCCTATGTTTAATCACTATGGTAAGAACCCACATATTACAAGCATACACGGGTGCTTTTCTTTTCCTTAACATCCTGCGGTTATAACTCATAAAATGGCAACTAATTGTGGAAGTTTCTTATTTCGGAATCTATGGTTATGAAACCATATTTTAAAACCCATCAGAATCTATTCTCACGCCAACTCACTTTAATTTCGCCCTTGGCTTTTATCGCAACTTAATATAATAATGCTCCTAGCTTATCGTTCTCACATATATTCACGGCTTTATTGTTACATTGAAACCATAATATATATCAACATATATCGAAATTTCCTCAAATCAAATGTTTTAAACCCTTAATCTATTTTCCGATGCAGTTAATCGCAATTGAACACTTCCGATTGTGATTGATGTATTTGTTCCGATGCAATTGTTGCCCTTGTGAAAGACCTGATGAAATAATTGCAACTGTATTCTTCTGATTGCGATCAAATGCCGATGTGATGAAACATTGTTTACGTTGAAATTCCGATGCAATGAAACACTTTTCGAGTTCTTCCGATTGTGATAGTTTCGATGCGATTAATCGTAATCGCAACTCTCAGTAGTATGTTCTGATGTTCCGCTTTTACTTCGATGCGATTAACCACTATTCATTTAAATGTGCCGATGCGATTAGGCCAGAACTCAAACCTATAAAATCATAGTTTATATGCCCATCAAGTCCGAAAATCAATCGCAATCGCAATTTTCATTTTCATGTTCCGATATTCTTATGCTCTGATTCTCCGATGCAATCACTCTGATCCGATGCGATGCGATTACTCTGATTGCGATTAATCGCAATCACAACTTTTAGTTTCATGTTCCAATATTCCTATGCTCTGATGCTCTGATGCGATCAATCATTGTTTACAGGAACTCAAACATGTATGAATTACAGTTTATATGCCCATCGGGTTCGGAACTTAATCGCAATTGCAACCTGTTGTTAACCTCTTTCGCTGTCAATTTTCTGATGCAATTGGGAAAGGGTCCCACCATAAAAGGCTTTGTTACCTTTGGTTCTTCTGATCTCGGGCTCAATAATATGAAACATATGCCTTGTATTATACCTTTGGTCCCTTTTCCATAAAGCACTCCATATAAATTTATATATATATATGTTCTTTGAACCTTTGTGTATAAGGCGTAATATATGTAACGCACTGCATATATATAAGCTCCCGCTTCAACCTTTATTGTATCCTCTAGCTGGGGTAATTATTCTTGGAATTTATGTTTATGTATCCTCCAGCTTGGGTAACGATTCTCAGAATTTTATGTAGGGGGGTCTCACACTACATATATTGTTCTCTTTCAATATTATATTAAATCTTTGGATCATACTTAAGCCCAGCACTAATATATGTAGTAATATAACCTTTTGGGCTCCAGAGTTATTTTAACTCGCCTTTCTTATAATGAAATAATGCTTTGTCTAAAGCTTATCACTAACCATTAACACAATAGTTCATCCGGGCCCACCTCAACTTATATTCTTATATCCAAACTTTAAATAAAAAGCCAGCCATCAATATTTAAAACAACATTGGACCCACGGCATACATACCATTTCATCTCTGCCTCTACCTTTTTTGTGCCTCTGCTGCTCGACCTCTGCCTCTACTGCTCAACCGTTTCTTAATTTGTCACGCTTCCAATATTCCAAACTGGGTTGAAGGCATGATTTCTAGGAAATTCAAGGCATATCCACACAGAATTCTTCATGCAGAGTTTATTCCAGGTCTACTCTAATTCTAACCTCTCTCTAGCATTCATCTTCAAACTGTATTAAACCCCTAATACATAAATAAACCTCTGTATTAAGCTCCTTCAGGCCCTTCCAATCTTCACTGCTCTGTCTCTCCAAATCTACTATTAAATGGCCCTCTTCTACTGTCCCTTCTATGCTGCCTTGCTACCTCTCTACTTCTTTGCTATCTCTGTTGCTCTCTTTGCTGCCTCTGCTACTTGTCTTATGCTCTCTCTGCTGCCTCTGCTAGTTCTTTTACTGATGCTACTCCCTTACTTCTCTTTTTGCTAGCTCTGCTACCTCTCTTTTTTCTTCCTCTGCTCCTTGGCTCATGTTTCAGGTGCTCCTCCTTTGTCATCTCCTTTGCCATCAATGAAAACATTTCCAACATACCATGGATTCAATATTGAAATTGCAAATAAATGTTCATCGGGAAAATAATCTTCAACTAGAACAACCTCACCTGGATTGTGAAGTCTAGAAAGGAAGCCTACCACCTGGTTCTCTTTACCTGGTATATCCATGACTGTAACATTAAATTTTTGTAGTAATAATAACCATCTGGTGACTCTACCATTTGTTATAGGTTTTTTCATTAAGTACTTAATGGCAGTGTGGTCAGTATGAATAAAAACCTCATAACCAGTTATGTAATGATGAAATTTGTTCACAGAATGTATGATTGCAAGCATTTCCTTCTCAGTTATTGTGTAGTTAAGTTCTTCAGGTGTCAGATTATCACTAATAAAATAGATAGCATAATTCAAAGATTCTTGTATTGTCCTAATGAAGCACCTACTACTGTATCAGATGCATATGTGAATATGTGAAAGGGTATGGTCCAATTAGGTCCGTTTAAAACTGGTGTGGTGGATAACTTTTCTTTGAGTGTTTCAATAGTTGTTTAACAATTTTCATTCCAATTGAAAGATACATATTTTGAAAGAAGCTTAAGCAAAGGTAAAGCTATCTTACTAAAATGTTCAATAAATATCCTGTAATAACTTTCATAACCAAGAAAGCTTCTTACATATTTTTGAGTTTTTGGCACTAGAAAATTGACAATGATTTGGATTTTGGATGGATCTACTTTAATTCCTTCTGAAGAAATATAATGGCCCAATACTACCCCTTAATTTAACATCATAAAGCACTTTTCATTACTCAAGGATAAATTGGCTTCAATACATATTTTCAGAACTTTCCCAATACTTTGCAATGAATGATCAAAAGAATTACCATATACTGAAAAATCATCCATATATACTTCAACACAATCATGAATTAGATCAGTAAAAATAGCTAATACTGCTCTTTGAAATGTAGCTGGAGAATTACAGAGTCCAAATGGTAAAACATTGTAAGCGTATGTGCCCCAGGGGAAAGTAAAAGTTGTTTTTTCCTGGTGCTCTAAGGCTATCCTGAGCTGGTTATAGCCACTGAAACCATCAAGGAAAGAAAATGATGATTTCCCAGCTAATGTATCCAAAACTTAGTCAATACAAAACAATGGAAAATAGTCTTTAAAGGTTGCTTTGTTCAATTTTCTGTAGTGAACACAGATTCTCCACTTACCATTTTTCATGGGCACTATCACTAATGCAGATACCCACTGGCTGTCACAGATGGGATAAATAAAATTGACTTTCAATAGTTTTTGTAATTCATCTCTAACAATATCCTAAAGGATAGGATTCATTCTTCTCTGTGGCTACCTCACTGGTCTTACATTAGTATCTGTGTAAATGTGGTGAGTGCAAGTTTCTGGGTGGATTCCCTGCATATCAGTGTAGTCCCAAGCAAATGCCTTTTGGTATTTTGTCAACAATTCAATCAATTTTTCTTCCTGAGATGAGTCTAGGAGTGTTCCGATGTTCAATGTTTTTCCTAGACTGATCTCTATGGTCTTGCTTTGTGTGTTTGTGATAGATTGGATAGGAAAAATGTCTTCAAACAGTGTTTGTAAAGAATGGATGGTACAGGTTTCTTGAAAACATTGTGTTAAGAGTTGATCTGTAGCATTATATTGTTCATTTCTTAATTCCTCTGAAACATCAGGTTGAGAAAGAAACAATTCTACCAAATTATCATTGTTATGTTCTTGAAAATCATAAATTTGGTTAATGCTCAAAATAGGTTGAACTTCTTCTTTTTCATTGTATTTTTCATCAAGCCATAGGTTATGAGTTATTGCTGGAGATTGTGTTGATGGGTATAAGGTAAGTTTTTTACTTTCTGTCCCTCATGAAATGATCATGTTGCTTGATCTACACCTAATAAATGCATCATCAGTTGCAACCATGGCCTACCAAGTATGATAGGATGTCCTCCTAAATTAGATTTTGGATGGAGTACTAGAAATTCTACTTGATACTCCAAGAGTCCAGTGAAACAATTATGTCTTCCAAGATCCCTTCAGGAATGACTTTGGATCTGTCAGCTAGTTCTAGGACAATTGGTGTGAATTGAAAATTTGTGAGCTGCAGTGTTTTCATTGTTTCAAGTGTCATCACATTTATGGCAGCCCCAAGATCAATCAAGGTATTTAGAATGGGTATATTGTTAATGACTGTAGTAACTCTAGGGATACCAGGGTCAACATACTTCTCCATTGAAATAGTGTTTGTCATAAGGCCAGCTAAATTTCCAATGACATGAATAGTTTGTGAATCAAATATTTTCTTTGTAGAATTCTTAAGGCATAGTTCTTTGATGGCTTTAGTGTAGATTGGAATGTCTTTTATAGCTTGAAGTAATGGAATTTTTATACATAAATTATTTAAATCATCTAAAACATCAAACTAAGGCAAAGTCATGGGGATTTTTTCTTGGTTCAATCTATCAAAAAAGGGTGGTGGATGCACTGTTTGCATTTGTTTGTTTTGGATTTCATCATCTTGTTTGTTTTGAATTGGAGTTTTATCTTCATTCTCTTTGTTTTCTTTTTGTTTGGTAACTTTTGGAGGTTCTTTTTGGAGAATTCTACTAGACCTAAGCTCAATGTTTTGTAGAGGTAAATGGGGTAAGATGTTCCCTCATCTACACTATATTTTGGTCTATCTTCTTCATTATTTGGGTTGGGTACAGGTTGAGTAGGTCTAGGAGGCTGGTTAGATGTAAGTTGTAATTGTGATGGATTTATTGGTGGAGGAGCAGATAATGTTTGTTGAGTGTTTTGTGGTTGATGAACAACTTGTTGTTGAGGGTATTGTTGATATGTCTGAGGATACTGCTGATATGGCTAAGGATATTTTTGGTATGGTTGAGGATATTACTAGTATGGTTGAGGATATTGTTGGGGATATTGCTGATATCCTCTCCATTGTTGTTGTGGGTAATATTGTCGTTGCTGATTAGACCAATTTTTCCAAGGCATAGGAACATTCCAATAATTTTGACTAGGCATTTGATCATGTGCAGAAAATTGTAAATTTGGATTTTGAAACATACCTGGAGGTCTCATTTGCCATGGTCTTCTAGCTCCCATGAGATACAAGTTCTCCATTTTTGCATTAGCTTCCAAATTGTAATTCTGCAAAACCTTGATCTTAGAGAAATGAAAAATATCATGATTTTCTGTACAACAGGCACAGACCTAAACATTTTCTAAAGGACACTCCTTCAAAGCATGTTTCTTGCTGCATTTTGGACAAAATATAGCCACTAATTGGTCTTCTTCTTCTTTTGTTTTCTTTGCTTTTAAGGTGTCTATTTGGTTTCCCAAGGTTCTTAGTAGGTCTATTTTGAATTCTTCTAATAGGTTTCCTATTTCAGCCCTTGTAACACTTGCTATGGCAGATTTAGTGGCTTTAGATGATATGGTTCTTTTTCCATTCCTATCTTTGCTTCTAGAATAATTTTCACATAAGTCTGCAATCTCATCAAAAGGTAAAGTAGAGATATCACCTTTACCCATCAGATTAAGATCATCTAAGTATTCTTCTCGGATGCTATTCAAAAATATTGTTCGGATAATATCAGTAGACATGGTTCTATGTTTTGATTTTTGTAGATTATACACAAATCTTTCCAAGTATTCTTCTAAGTTTTCATCCTCTTGTTGATTCATTCTAAAAATGTCATCTTTGGAATCTTTTGATCTACAATAAGGTTGATACTTTTTCAAAAAGATTTTTCTCGTGCTATCCCAATCAGTTATTCCATGTTCACCAAGTCCCATAAACCACCTACGTGTTGATTCTTTTAGTGTTGCAGGAAGGAGTCTGAGTCTATGTGCATCATCTGTATAACCATATGTTCGACATACTATATCAAATTCAAAAAAAAATGAATCAGGGTCTTCTGATGCCATGCCATAAAAAGTTGGTAATACAGATGGAGGTATATTTTTCATTTTAATTTCTTCATCATTGTTTTCTCCTGGTTCTTGAATAGGAAATTTAAATTTTGATTCTTCCTCCTCTCTTGGTGGGTTTTGATTTTAATATTGTCTTTGTTTTTGTTCAGCTTCTCTTTGTCTTCTTCTTTCTTCTTGTTGTCTCTCATATTCTCTTAGTTGTTCTGGAGTAGGTCCTCTTGCTGATCCTCCTCCTTCATCAGTCATTTTGATATGTTGTTCTTCTAATTCCTCTTGTTCAACATCACTTGTTTCAAAGAGAGGTTGTTCTTTTAATTTCTCTCCTTCGTGAGATTTTTCAAAATCAATAGGTTCAAGGAGAGGTTGTTGGGTTCTTTTGCTACTCTCTTTTGTTATAGAAGATTTAGGTAGATGTTTCCTCTTTACTTCATAAGATAATAATATTTTTCTTTCAATGAGAGTAAGTCTTTGCCCTGATTTTTGTTTGTCCTCTAATTCTTTTACAGTGACTTTTCCAGCTGATGTTGTGTGTTCAATCCTCTCTAAAGTTTCTGCTCCTAATGGTGGGTTACGTTTTGGATGGGGGGTTTTATGAATCTGCCTTTCTCATCCCTAGGTGTAGACGAAAGGAATCATGACTTCTAAAATGTAGAATTGAAACTAAGTCTATGTTTTTGTTTTTTTTTTTTTTATATTGCTTTTGTTTGTTTTTGTTTTTAAATCCTCTTGTTGCACCTCCCCGACAACGACACCAAAATGTTTGGGTGAATATGCTGCTCTAGATTAGGATTAATTTATTGTCAACCAGAGTATGTATTCTTAGAGGCACTTGTCTAATGTATATATACCTAGAAGGATCTAATTTCCTATATGAAGGCTTATTGTAGTAGGTTCCAACACCCTCTTACAAGGATTTGATATTTGGTTCCTCACACACTTTAAACACTTCTTTAATTAAATCTGATTTAACATTCTAAAAAGAGAGTGCTTATGATTGTCTCGGATTTTAATCCTTTTACAAGGTTTCAGTTCACAAAATCTCTTTCAAGTTCTTAAATTAACACCCTAAAATCAATGATATAATTCCTATGGTTTGATTGAGATTCCAGTCCTCTTATAAGGACTCTACTCACAGAGTCTCTTTCAAATCAGCACACTTAAATCAAATTCATTAAAAACAAAGATCACAGAGATAATCTTGAATTCAATACACAATTAAACCATCTTACAAGGACTGCTCATTAATCTAGTAATCGAATTCTTCAATTATAACCATGAACCATGCAATAGAAATGATGACTGAAATCATAAACACAACTTAATCGAAATCTATGAACTCACAGCATGAAAATTAAATGAAAATGCTAAATCAGATCTGAATATATAAATCTAATGGAGACATAAAGAAAAGTGTACCAACATGACATGGGGGCCCTCCACACTTGCGGGCACACTTGGAGAAACTTAAAATGATGAAAACGCTAAATCATAACACCATGAATGATTGAATTTTTATCTCTTATTAAAATCCGGAAATCAGTTACATCAAAACAGAGTTCTACAGTTTGTACATAATCTCATGTCTTCTCTTTGCATCACTAACCTATTACATGTTTCTACCACTTATTTATCATAGATTACAATCAAAATGAGGCTATTTTCATTCCAAAAAAACCTAACTGACCTCCAAAGCAGGTTGAATTAGTTTGAATCCCTAAACATAAGAAAAATATCAATCCCACTCATTTATGATTCAGATTTTTCTGCTAAACTAGATGGGTTTGACCAATGTTGACCAGATATTTAGGTACTTCAAATTTGAGGTTGGATATATATTTCATCATTTTGTATATTCCAGATCAAGCCCACGTCTTTCCTTTTGGTCTACCTGTTATGCCACATGTCAAAACATAAAGCATTTACAAGAAGTTACCACATCCTGTAATTTATTGAAAATTTTCAATTTTTAACACAAAAATTCCATAAATTGAGTTTAATGTAAAAAAAAACAATCATGATACTATATTAATCAATTTCAATAAGATATAAGGGATTTATAGAGGTTTAGTGAAGAAAATGGTGGATAATGATGAGATTTTAGGATAAAAATATAGGCCATAGAATGATACCAACAGGGAGCCATGGCTTGATAGAGACAATCAACACTTGGAGAACGTGTTAGAGAGGGAAAATAAAGATAATGACTTGTTGAGGAGGAAGGTCAAACTCCAAGCTCAAAAGAGCTCATGTCAAAATTGAAGAATTGACTAAGGAGGAGAAGAAAAAGTTGGATATCCTTGCTGAAGCTTCCCTACAAGCTTAAACACACCATAATCAGCCATCCGAACAATTTTGAGGAATTTTATAATTTTTTTTCAAAATCTGGAAATATCTGTGTTTTTTCAGACCATTAATTAGGAGAAAGGGCACTTGTGCAACGCCCTATGCACTATGCAAATAGTTGGCACACTTTTTCAGGAGAAGGAAGGCACCATTGGATTCCTAATGACTCATACATATCAGGAAACTATGTTTCCAGCCTTGGTTTGTAGTTTCGATGGGTGAAAAGCTCAAAAAACCATCAAAAATTCACCTTTCTGCCCCTTTTTCAACCTAGGCACTGTGCGAATACTAGTCTTGGGAGATTAACGTTTTGAGGGGGGCAAATGACCTCCATTTTTAGAACTTGAGGCATATTTGGAAAGAGGACAGACATGTATTACCAAAAAACCATATTGGTCATGATTTTGACACTGGGAATGCCTCTAAAAGTGGCCCTAAACACAAAGGTGCAAATTACACTAAGATGGTGCACATGCACAGTGGAGGGCGCAAATGTCAAATTTGCTGATTTTTTCCAAAATTCTCTCAAATTTTGACTTTTATTTAACAAATCATGTCTCTGATCATGTAATTAATGACGTTAAAATGTAATTATGCTTGATATTACTTACCTATGGTAGATTCATCAGGTAGAAATCATTAATGAGTCATGATGAATCAGTTGAATGTAATGAGGAGTCTATCACTTGGACCATCCTAAACTTCAGTTTTTAGTTCAGAAATTAGTGGATCTCTTCCTCACCTCATGGATTCGACCCCAAGGTTGGGAGAGGTTGTTTGAGGTCTATATATTGCACTTTTTGACTCATTTTATAAGTTTGGAATCAGTTTTTATGTTTGCTAATCGATTAAGGAACTATTGTACTTAATTTGGCAAGCTAATAAAGAGGAGTTGTAGCTATTTTATGGGACACTTGAGGTATTGATGCTTATCATTGTATTTTCTTCAGTTTCATATGTTATAATGTATTGTATTCATGTTCACTTCATTTATAGGATATGATCTCTTTCAAGATTGATATTCAGAATACATGCCTTCTCATGCTCTGTTTTGGGGAATTGATCATAGTTTGTCCATTTTCATCTATCTAAGAAGAATACATCTCCCATGCTCTTCTTAGCTTCTTTTCAGTCTCAACACCATTCCATCAAAATCATATTCAAGTGATAACCCGTGTTCCTACCTTGCCCCATTGATCCCTGCAACCCTATATCATTTTCCCTGACCTAACTCCCTTGACCTAATTTCTTCATCCAGTGATAACCCAACTAAATCAAATCAAAACAAACCCCCTACACTCAATATCTAGCCTAAAAAACCTAATTTATCCAGACCTCCTGGCTGTGACCCTTTTGGAGAGAGCCCTCTCCGACTTGATAGGGCTAGCTATCAAGTCAAAAGCTTGGTATGTGGTTACCTCTGTTGGGATTCCTTCCTCAGCCTTGGGAATCTGGTGGAGTGCTAACAGATGGTCCCTTAGTTCCTCTTCGTGCTTCTCCTGTATCATCTTGTACTACCACTTGTCAGTTGTTTCCTCTAGAAATGGCATAAAATGACAAAAATATTCCACTCGTGATTACTCCTTAGAGTACTCCCTCAGAAACTTCGGCATCTTACATTCCATAAGTTGACATTACGTTATGTTTCCTCTGGAAGGTTTTCCATATGTTACCACTCCTCAAGATGAAGGGAGTGGGATAATTATATCCTTTAGGCAAGTCACGTCTACGCTTCCATCTAGGAATACGTCTCTCGGAAGCCTTGTTTCAGGAGCTTCTGGAGCTACATATTTGTTTCATCATCCCATTTGGTGAACGAGCGTTCCTCCATCTTTTGGCCCATTTTTTTCAAATGTGGTTGCCACTTCACAACCTGTGGTTTCTTTCGGTCAAATGACCATTTCACTAGGATCATGTACTCCCTTATCATTGTCCATAATCACTGTGATTCTACCTTTAATTGGTCAATCTATGGCTTCATCTATTCCTCTGGGGGAATCACATCCTTATATGTACCTCCCTTATCGAGTGGGGGAAATCTTAACTCGAGAATTGTATTGGGAGCGGGAGAGCCTATTGCTATTCTTGGTGGAAATTTATTTTCATAGCCAACAAGTGTTGTTGTAGGAACCTCTATACTAGGTGGTCACCCTATTTCACCCCAACCTATTTATCAACAACCCCACGTCTAGTATCCTTATGTTCAACAACCCCATGTTCAAAAACCAAATGTAAAATATCAATATGTTCAGCAAACGAACGTGAAATATCAATATGTTGAGTGACCAAACGTTTCTCAGGCATATGTCCAAAAAACCCAAAATCCAATGGGTGCAGTTGCAAATAACCCTAACTTTGTTCTTCAAGTTCAAGCTGGTATAAATCCTCTGTGTCAAAATGGAACTTACCCTAATCATCCTGGTGCTCCACACCAACAAATTCCTCAAGTTCATTTCCAACAACCCCAATAGGGAGCTTACATCCAGCAGGGGCCCTATCAACAACCCCAACATGGTGCTTATGTTCAACATGGGCCTTATCAATAGTCCCAACATGGACCATACGTTCATAAACCACTAGAACAAGGTTCGTATTAGTGACCACAACCCCATCAAGGTCCCTATCAACCATATATACCTTATCAATAACAATGGGGAGAGTGGGCAAAGTATGGTCATAATCAACCCCAATGGGGGAAGAACCCTAATGAGGGGAGAACCCATACTAGTAATGTTGGAACACCCAGATGGGAAAATTCCAAAGACGTTTTGCTCCATATCACCCTATGTTGCCATTCTTGGCAACATTGGAACTACCCGATGTTTCTAAGTTGAAAACTGACCCCATCCAACTCATGGATCATTGACCTCCAGTTCCAACTAAGATTCGTGGAGATTGTCCAAATTTTGAAGCCAAACTTGGGAAAGACCCCAAGGCCAATGTCACGATGTACCATTTATGGTTCTCTTCCAATTCATCTATGTATTTTCGAGTACAATTTGACAGGCGCTACTGCCAAATGGTACATTGAACTTCCTTGTGTTGTTTTCTATGATTTCAATACCTTAGCCATGGATTTACTTAGTCGTTCCCAATTTACCATTCGCTATGAGACTGGAACCCATCTCCTGAAATCTTTGAAGTAGTCACCTACCACTCATATTTCGGATCATATCCATGAACGAAGGTGCAGGCACCGTCTTATCAAATTTGAAGTCCCTAATCATTTTTTGACTGAATGGCTCGCAAAATATTTTGTCCCTAAAATTTCCAAATATCTCGCTATGGGTGGATGCATGACAGGAGAAGAACTAATCACATATGCTCAATATCTAGATTTTGTCTATTCCCAATATGGGACTTTATAGGAGGTTTTTTCCTGATGCATCGCAAACTTCAATCCACCTAACATCATCCCAATCTCCTTTTATGCCTCCTATTGACGACATCATTGGGACAATTTCCCATACTGATCATAGTAAACCCAAGGCTTCTTCGAAGTCTAAGTATACTTTTGTGACTTCTCCCTCCACTCCTTCGAACAATTTAAATATTCCTAGTAAAACCTCTAAAGTTAATGCAGTCTAATCTACCACAACAAACAAGTCCTCCAAAGGTAAAAAGAAAGGGAAAGGAAAATCCAAATCTGACACCCTCAAACAGGATTCCACTAAATCTTCTACCGAATATTCTTGCAAGAATAGGCCCAAGTATCCTTGCTTGATATGTCATGATGAACACTACACCAAGGATTTCCCTCAACATGTGGAGGTTTCCTTTATTCCGAAGGGCATATTTGGTACCCTGAATGTCTTGAAAGAACCATTCCCTACGGAGGAGACACAAATGGTATATTAACCCCAATCTTCCACAAGATCCCAGGTCTTTATGGCTGGCACATAATCCATTTCTATTGCCACCCACTCAAAAATATTACACGAATCCCTCGAAAGATCCCATGGAAAAGGATCCTACAAATATGCCTTCCTCTTCCATTCCTCCTAGTTCTAGTACTCTCCAGATTAAGAGACCTAATATTGATTCCATCATCTGGACATGTGCAAAGGGTGTTATTTAGAAGTCATCTTATAACATGAATCCGTGATCTAATCAACATTATAGCATTGTAGAGGATTTAGCTCAAGCACCTTCGGCGATGTTAGCCTTGGAAGTCCTTCAATCATGCCCATCATAACAGAAGACACTATTATCTACTATCGGAGGGATCGATCTCATGGATTCAAACCTTATTACTTTTGATATCGAAAAATTTGTTCCTCGACTCCCATCTCAAGTGGATTTGATTAGGAAAATCATTACTTGGGTAAAACCATCCATTGGACTATTGTTGATGAAGGTGATTCCACCTAGATCATGTTTGTTACCTGTTGGAAAGCCATTATATCTCCTACATTAAGTCAATCCCCTAAAATTCTGGAAGCTTTCGATGGTAGAGGCTCTCGGTTGTATGATATTTTCAATTTCTTGCCAATTCAGTTGGAGGGTAAGACGGTGAACATAGAAGTAGAAGTGGTAGATTCCAAGCTCAACTAAAACCTTATCCTTGGGTATAATTGGACTCATGCTATGATTTTCATGGTCTCCACTCTTTTCCGCGTCCTCCACTTTCCTCATGAGGAGAAAATTGTCACTGTCGATCAACTCGCTTTCTTTTCCTCTGATTCATCAACTAGAAATGTTCCATACGTTGGGAATACCTCTACTCTTTGTGATAGCGCTGGGTTGGGTATTTTCAAGGATTCATCCATAATGAACATATTTTCACTCCTCCCTCATAATATCGTCTCTGTTAACATGATATCATCTTGTCACAATCCATGGATTGTTCCTAGTCGGAACCAAATTGACATTTTTGGTGATGTTATGTCCCTCATACTTGCACAACATATGTATCAAATGATTCTTCTAGATTCTCAGGTTGCTTCTGAAGCCAATGAAAATCTAGTTTCCTCTTTGGACACATATTCACATTCCCCTTGGTTTGGTTCTTGGGATTCAGATGATCCCTTGATTGAGACATTCCCCACTAACGAAAGTATCGTGGAAGTGATTTATCTCGAATAAACCCCTTGGGATGATGGTCATCATCATTCCTCATTTCTCCCAAGCCTAGATGCAATTTTTACTTATTTGGAATCCTGTGTTCCATCTAAATTGACCAACCCACTTCAACATCCAAATTTGGTTCATGAAGTGTTGTCTAAATGGAACATGGGTAACATTTCCGCCACCTTTCCGATCGAAATATTTGTTAAACCAAGGGTTGTCGAGAATGTCCACATCAGTGCATCTGGTTATCTCGATAAGATCAATTTTTACACCGCTCTTTTGAAGAAATTGTGTGATGTATTCTCATGGTCTTATGCATAAATTCTTGGTATAAACCCTAATATTTTGGTGCAAAGGATTCCTACATATCCGAACTCAAAGCATGTTTGTCAACGAATGTTTCCTGTGCACCCAAGAAAGGTTGCTGCCATTAAGGTAGAGGTCTAAAAACTTCTCAAGGATGGTTTCATATATCATATACCATTGACAGATTGGGTCTTTAATATCGTCCATGTTAGCAAAAATCAAGGGGCCATTTGAGTCTATGTTGATTACCGTGATACAAATCGAGCTTGTCCTAAAGAAAACTACCCCAATCCTTTTATAGATCAAATTATTCACGAGTATGTGAGGAATGAGATATTCTATTTTATGTATGATTTTTCTAGCTACAACCAGATGAATATTCTTCTGGCTGATCAACACAAGGCCACATTTATTTGTTCTTGGGGAACTTTTTCCTATAAGAAACTCCCGTTTTGTTTAAAAAATGTCGAGGCTATCTTCCAATGGGCTATTTCCTATGATTTTCATGATATTAAGAACATAGTACAACCATATCTTGACGACCTTCCAGATCATTCTGTGAAATGTCGAGATCACCCGAAACATATTAGAGCAAATTTTCTTCGCTCTTGACACTAAAACATAGGGTTGAATCCTCATAAATGTGTCTTTTGCGTAGAATAAGGTTGTCCCTTAGGTTTCATGGTTTCTAATGAAGGCATCCCGATTGATCCTCTCAAAGTTGAGGCAAACATTAATCTACATCCTCCATCCTCCTTACATTAGCTGCAAAGTTTGCAATTGAAAGCTAATTTTCTTCGTCGATTCGTCCCAAATTATGCTAAGCTTGCCAATGGATTTACCCATCTACTAAAAAAGGGAGTTTCATTCATATGGGATGAAATTTCTCGGACTTATTTCGATGCTTTGAAGAGAGCCCTTGTCAGTGCTCCTTTATTACATTCTCCCAATTATCATCGCAATTATTTCCTATATTTTCCCACCATAGACATCACTATTGGTATGGTGTTGGTTCAATATGATGGTCATGGTCACGAACATGTGGTTTACTACTTAAGACAAAATATCTACGATGTCGAGATTCGTTATGCTCACATAGAAAAACTAGCCTTAGCTACTGCCAACGTTGTTCAGTGCTTCCTCCATTACATTCTCTTGCACAATATTACAATGATTTATGAATGTAACCCCATGACTTACATTCTTACTCATCAGTTACTTGGGGGAAAGTACTCCAAATTTATTTTCATTCTCCAAGAGTTTGGCTTAGTGTTTTCTATGGATAAGTCTAATAAATCACTCATCTTTGCTGAATTGATCTATGATATTCTAGCTGCAGTTGATCCTACCCCTTTTGACGAATCGATTGCTAATGAATTGATATTTCTCATCATTACTCTTGATCCATGGTATGGAGACACCATCGGTTATCTCCATACCCAAACATATCACTCGGAGTTATCTCCCTCTGAGAGGTGACAAATTCATTACCAGTCCCAACCATACCACATCATTAGAGATACTCTATATCGCACTAGTGTTAATTTCATACTCCGTCGATGCTTAACTCTTAAGGAAGCTGAGAAAGTCCTTAATGACTTCCACTCTGGGTGTTGTGGTGGTCATATGTCTGGTTATGCTACAACTTAGAAAATAATTTGCGTAAGATAATTTTTGGCCATTTATTTTTAAATATTACATTCTTTCCATACACAAATGTCATTATTTCCAAATCTATTCTCGAAAAGAACGTGCCCCACCCACACCATTTCACCCAGTTGTGATCGTTTGGCCATTTGTAAAATGGGGCATATATTTCATGACCTATAACCCTCTCTCAGCCAAGGGGCATGGTTATATTATCGTTGTCATTTATTATTTTACAAAATGGGTCAAGGTGATGCCTACATATGATAATGAAGGTCAGATTGCGGTGCAATTTCTTTTCAACCACATTATAGCTCGATTCAGTGTCCCGAAAGCCATTGTCACTGACCATGGTTTCCACTTTTGGAATAATATGATGAAAAAGCTTAATGTCACTTGGGGCTAGGCCATGATAGCTCCACTCCATATTATCCATAGGCCAATGGCCAAGTTGAAATTGTTAACAAATTTTTAGTAACCATGCTTCAACAAACCTTTGGGAGACACAAAAGACACTGGAACCTCATGCTATTCACATCTCTATGGGCTTACCGAACTTCTGCTAAGACCACTACTTGATTTACACCATTTCCACTAGTGTATGGTCGTAAAGGTACGCTCTTGATTGAGTGTGAAATCCATTCTTTGAGGCTAGCTATCGAACTAATTCCTGGTACTTCGCTAGAAGAGGATCATATTATTTATCTCGAACATCTTGATGAGGCTCGACGAATCGTTTCTTTAGTCATTGAAACACAAAAGAAATGAGTTAAAGCTCAATATGAAAATCTATCACTCGTGTTTTCTCTAAAGGTGACTTGGTATTTCTTTATGATCAAGCCCTATTAAGCTAGGGGTTGGGAAGCTCAAGCCAATGTGGCATGGGCCCTAAATTGTTCAACGTGCATTAGATAAAAATTCATATGAGCTAGTGGACTATGAGTATAATCAATTGGCTAAGCCTTGAAACAAGCTCTATCTGAAGAAGTATTATGCTTAATTGCAAGTATGGTACTTTGTATATTACTGTGTGATTCATTAGTGTTATTTTAGATTTTCTGGTGTGATTTTTTTCTTTGCAGACATGCTTCCTATGCTTACCTTATGTTCCACTTTGTTTGCAGATGTCATTGAACCATTATGTCGATTTTTCTGATAGTTCTTTCCATAACACATAGAACTTATCTTCTACAACATGGGAACTCTTTTCCCCTGATGGCGAGTTAGTCAATTTACAAGGTATATGTATGGGCCAAACAACTAATAATATTTCCGAATATAGTGCGGTCATCAAACTATTATCGGGTGCAAGATGGACTCACAACTGGTTGTGTTACAGTTAAATGGTCATTATTCATTAAGAAACCCTCAGATTTTGCGCATGTATTTACATGTTCGATTACTAGAAAGATATTTTTATTACATTACATATCAACACATTCCACACAATTTGAATATATTAATAGATACATTAGAAAATTATGTTTTATATTGAAATTTTCACCATATCTAAAAACTAAACACATCATCATGATATAAGAACACTTAGTAACAGAAGAAATCATGCACACACACACACAAACACACACACACAGAGAGATATTTCGATTCTGTAATTTTTTCTTACATAAAAATATCAAAAAATATGTGCTATGTGACATAATGGATCTACGAGCCTACATTAGTAAAAAAAATAAAATAAAGGTTGTTATCCACCCACATGGTGCTCGTGATAGCATGTGACTTCTCGGATAACTCGCTAGAGTAAATGACACGGTTGGCCTGGGACTCCCACGGTGTTCCTCTGAAAAGGAAGTGGGATATCATCAAAGTTTGTGTATTCTTGTATGCCTTTGGTGAGGCTTGTTAGGCTGCGCTCCATCTCTGCAAGTGGGTATACTCTCTCCTTATAAAAATAATCCTCCATTTGGTATTCCAACCTCCTCTTAATTGGATACATACCTGCTGGTCTCTATGGTCCAATATCTGTAAAAATATTATAATTTTAGATCTCAGAATACATAATAAAAACATTAAAAGGTAAAAAAAAAATCAAAACATTGTTTTACCTTCATCGGACCACTGTGCACCTAGCGGAAGAGGTAGATCTAGGTATCCTATGAAATCAACTTCAACATATGCATATTCCTCCATCATGATAATTTCGCGTCGTAACCAACTAAAAAATGATGTCGGGAATTGCATCTGTTGACCCCCTCCTTGGCGAGGCATAATATCGCACCACCGGAGTAGCCTCGGTTCTCTCGTGGCTGGATCGTATACCTCAATATGCTGGTACTGAAACAATGTCACTCTCTCCAAAAATAAAGTGACCATGATATATTCGTATCCAAATTGTTTCAACCATCTTGTTTTTCACTTGGTTAGTTGGCTCTTCATGTTATCCAACAACCCTACGCACCAATTAAACATTGTGGGAGAAAGGGAATCTACAACCTATTGGAAATGAGACTTCGTTTTCCCATGAAATTCTTGGTCCCCAGCTACATGGTCCATACAATGAAAAATTGACGTCAAATGTAGATCAGTGATTGTTTTTATATCCACCTTTCTACTGGAATTCTTTCTAGCACTTGGACAATGTCTCTAGATGAACATGCTAGTGCATCCTCCAGTATGAGCTCTAGAGATATGAAACCTCTCCCCTCTCCTACATAATCCTATTATGAAGTAGATGTCTGAAATATCTAGTTCAAGCTCTTGATCCCCAATAATGAAAATTTGGTGATCAACGTCCCATATCCCGATAAGATATTCTGATAACTGCAGTTGAGCTCTGAGTCCTAAGGTCTGGAGAAACTTAAGAAATCCAAAATTCCTTTGTGCATTTATGTAATTTTGGTTTTGAAGAGCTTCATCGTCTTCCACCTCATGACCCCTCTCTTTCCATTCAATCACCATCTTAATTGAAGACACCTGGAAAACATGTTCAAATGACATTTTAGGAACTTTCATTGGAGTAAATTTGGAAATAAATCATTGAAAGAGGAGAGATTTCATGTTTTAAAATATTCTCTATGGTCAAAGTGCCTATCAAAACTGAAAATGTGCTGATGGCACCATGCCATATTGGGCTAGGGGCGATCGACGTGGGTCCAATAGGTCCAACCTGCACTGATCACTTGCGAAATAAAAATTTGAAATCCTTCCCCCAACACCAAAATTTCTAAACAAAATGACCTAATAATGGAATGAAATTGAATAAAATAGATAAATCTCTTACCTGCAGCTGACAAATTGTCGAATGTTGTCCTGGATCGACCACACCACTACTCTGAAGATTGGGAGAAAATGGGGTAAAATGTTCTTCTACAATTTACTCCAAATGGAATGGTAAAAATGATTTACTTTTTGTCTATTTAGAGATTTTTGAAGATATTTTTACCAATATTTTATTATTTTTCCTCGATATCAGTGATTTTTTTCGTTTTTGTGTAGCAACAAGATCTTTTATGGTGACATTAATCATTGTTGACTAATGCAATGAGTTTTAATTTATCTCTTTTTAGACTCTTTAGAAAATAAAAGAAGAAGGAACCCCCTGGAGTCATCTTTCAGCTCTTTTCTAGCTCTTGAAAAATGAAAATATTGCCGAGTAATTGTCATTTCGAACTCATTAAAGTAAATTAATTGACGTGGTCTTAGTATACGTTTACCCCTCTTTCTGGCTGAGATTAAATATTTATGAAAAATTAATACCTTGATCGAACATGGTCAAGAGGTTCTCTCGAATATTTTATTCTACCTTTTTGGATTTGAGGGACAATTTACGAAAAAGGGACAGGATGTATTTTTTTTTTTTGTTTCTTTTCCAAACTCCCTAAACAAGAAAAAGACACTGAGTTGTTCTTCTGTCAGACTGGTAAAAAATTAAAGGGTGAAAGACTTGTCGCCATGATAGGACTGAGTTCGTCCTTCCTAGGGCTCGTTAAAATTACTAGGATGGATTCATTTGAAGAATGAAATTACACACTCAATATATTTTATCCTCTTCACATTGGCCATAAAAAATAAATGGGTACTTGTTAGCAATAACGAGGGAAAATTGAAAGTGGAGCATCCTTTGTATTAGGTAGCAGGTCCCTCTTGAACATGACACTCATCTGCATTTCGTGTCAGGTCGGGGATATCCTTCATTCTTCACTTGCCTTCCTAGGCTTTGGAAATCCATTTTCCTCTTATTTGATCATCATTTTTTTCCTCATAACCTTTGGCCCCATTTTGAGTCAAATATTGCCACACTCCAGAGTTGTGTCACCGATATGTTCAAGAGAAGTATTTTTTTCAATGTCAAACACCCCTTTCTTATATGATCTTCTCTGCAATATTCCTGAATCACTCTTATCATCTTAGAAACTCCAGGAAGATTATTTAGAAACTCCTTTTTAGTACCTTGGAGCTTGCATGCCTCAACTACAAGTTCTTCGCGTTGGATGAAAGGTTCACCTCATTAGCATTCAATCAGATGATTATGTAATTGTTCGACTTCAACACATTTATTCACGCTTGTATATTGCATTATTGTACTCTGATGGCCATTGTCATTATTGGTGGTATCTCTCATGCTTGTTAATGGTTTTCATAATTGACTGGTAATTAGGTGGTTTCTGCCATGCTCGACCTCAACACATCTATTCACATGGTTAAACTCCTACATTGGGTGGACCGAGATTTCAACGAAGACACTGGATCACATTTTTTATTTATCCAGGCTGTGTCTATTGATTGAATATTCATGATTGTACATGTTAACCCCCTATGAATTTTTTGACAAGCAAACAGGGGGCTAAGTTGTTTTTTGAGCCTTCAAGGAATGCATTTCCCTTGAAAACACATCATCCTTGAAACCTCCTTGTGCCTTTGTCCATTTCCTTTAAAAAGAACCTCACTGACTGTAAAAAATTGTGCTAAAAAAGGGCCATCATTTTCCCCTTGTATCCCTACAGAATCCCATTTCAAACCTTTTTCCCTTTTTCAAAGCCTCCCTTTTGCCCCCAATATCCCTTCCTAAACCCTATAAATCATTCCCATCTCCCCTTTAAAACCTCGCAAACATCCTTTGTTTGGACAAGTACCCCTTTTCCTCTCTATTGTTGCCTCTTTTGGCCGTCAAATTGCACTAAAAACAACCCAAAAAACCCATATTCTTCATACATCAGGCTTAGCCCCCTTCAGCCAACCCCCAAAACATTTCCCCACATGACCCGGGTGTTGGAACCAAGCGCTAGCCCGCAATGCGCGAATCGGGTCAATGGTCAAGAGTGCTCTCCGCCGTCGATTTCATGTTAATTCAACATTCATCACAAGTCCCATCCCGCCATCGTTCCCCAGTTCACCTCTCTGATCACATATCAACCGTCGATCTAATCCGCAGATCAACGGCCCACAATCCTGCCGCCCCGGTGGTCCCTGCGGTCAATCACTATTCAAAACTGGAAGTTTTCATCGCACCGCTTTTGGGAGGAAAGTTGTTTTTCCCGTTTGGCAGCGATCAATGCCACAGGCCGACACGTGGCCTTAGACTATTTTGAAAACTCGCCCTCATCGCACATTAAAAATCGACTGTGGGCCCGACGCGATATGCGCGTACGCCGTCCGATGTGGGGCAGGGCCATCCGACTGTGATCGCGCCCAAAAGATGCTCAGGGAATAACCGAAGTAAAACAAGACCCCTAGCCCACAAGCTATTGCCCTCTGGCACGATCACGACCGTTGATCTCCTCCTGAGATTCGATGGTCCAGGTTAGACCACCCTCGCCATTGACTGGGTCCCACCGCCAGAGCTCCACGTCACCCGCTTTCATGGCATTTTCCCATTTCTTTTGTATTTCGCCCGACTTCCAAAACCCTTCCATCATTTGATTTCTGCCATCGATCACTGCCCCCCATGCAATGATCGAACGGTCCCCGTGCATTTCTTCACTCAGACCCCCATCAGAGTAGATTTCCACCATTTCGCTGCATTTTTTCACTATTTGTGTTCGCATCCACTGTTTCCACCATGCTGCGTTCCCATTCTTATAGCCTTCCATCGCATCCATACCTCTCCAGCATGGTTTTCCTTAACAATTTTGTGTGTTTTGCAGGGAATGCAGATGATGAAGACCGTTCTATTCTACACAGTCACTGTTTGCGACACAACAGCGCACAGGAAAGTTTAGAAGAGCCAATGATTGCAGGAAGACTTCTGAAGGGTTCTGAATGCATATTGTATCCAAATCCGGGGTATTAACTCCGCTTAAACCTCCAACACCATAAGCCTTGAAAATTGACAGTCAGATATAGTAAATGGAGCGACAAAGAGTATCAGTGGAAGATCAGAAGTTTAAGGCCTGTAATTGAAGACGTTTGGGCTTTAATTCGATGATTGAAAACCAATGTACCAGATTGAATACCCTGAGACTAACACAGAAATCCCAATAAGGCCTAGGGAACACAAAACAATATATCAGTGTCACCATCAGCAGAACTATATTTCCCATGAAAGGACGAGGTGCCCATACTGTTTTCATTCTATACCGTGTTCCGGAGAAGATCTTTGCCCTAACAACAGTCCTAGTGCTACCAGAAGCATTTGTTACACGATATGGCAGACCTCATGATCTTTATCTATATTTTTGTTTATTCACCAGACTACTGCAGAGTACTACAGTCAGAGACCACATCAAGGACATACCTGGAGTAAATTGTAGCCTGTCGAAGACCACTCTTTCATCCAAAGAGTACTGAAGTTTAATGCTCAGATATTAAAAATTGAATGGGCTTCGAACCACTGCTCCTACTCTGTTTAATATTTCATTTAGTGTTTCATCCACCCCCTCTGCCTCTTTTTTAGATATAAAAACTCATGACAAAATATTGTAAAGGTTGTTGATCGGATATCTGTGAAATTTAGGCTGTTTCTCTTGAGACATGTTCTCTGTGTAAAGTTGTAAGATAGGTTGAGGAAGATGTTTTTAGACTAAATATCAAGCTGTTGGAAATGTTGTACATGATTGGTGTTGCTCTTTAATATGACAAGCACATTTCTTTGGATCTTGATTTAAAGCAGCGGTGATGTTTTTATTACTTTGTCTTGGTTTTCCTTTGTAGTTCATCACATTTCAGTTCTTCTGGCACGCATCAGAAATCTGGCATAGGATTTACCCTTGTTTGGTACCCTATGTTTCTCCTCTCCCTGCCTTCAACGTTTTCTGCTGTATGTGTTATCTGAGGATGGATTCAAGCTAATTTAACTAGTGTAGTAGCTAAAATTTACTATTAGCTAATGTATGAATTAATGAGTCTGCTCTTAGATGTTCTTGTTAGGCTTTACTTGAATGAATTGGGATACTGGGAGTTTATAACTCTCTCTCTGTCTCACTAGGGTCCTTTTCAATTAATTGAACCTTTCCAAGTTCCTTTAAGTTGGATGCTGAAGCATTGAGAGTTCAAATTCTCTCTCTGATCTCAGGTTTTCACCTTTGTGTTTAAATATTTTATGTTTCCTTGTCTAAAGAGTTAACGTTTTAGGTCTTGGATCACAGGTTGTCCAACGACACGTCTTGTCCCCAGATCTGATTTCTGAAAGGTCACCTTGGAGGTTTTCTTGATTTCACCTTCTCTCTTGTCTTTCCATGCCCCACTATCATCTTTAAGATCCAATGCTTTAGATGAATAGCCCAACTGAAAGCCTGCATATTGAATAGCAAGTAAACCCTTTCATGACTCCATTTCCCAATGGTCTCGAGTGTTCTCTGATTTATCTCTCCTTTGCCTAAAATCCTGTTTTCTCATCCTTGTCTTATATTTAACCCTTCTTTCCTGATTCCCAACAACCAAACAAAACCAAAAAAACAAATCCCACGCCTATAACTAGCCTAATATCTTAACTTTAGAGCTTCAAAGACATAAAACCTTTGCCTATATAGAGAGATCCATCTCTAGACCCAGGAGGGATAGATCCCGAGGTCTGAAAGTGGTTCTGATGTTATATCATCTTTTGGTATTGCCAAAATTTCCAAAACATGGGAACCCCAACATAATGGCGACTCCACTAGGGAAGATTTGAGTAAAAAATACCCTTAAACACTTCATGAACTCAAGGAAGACCATAGTAGCCTTATTTTGGTGGTTAATCACTGTGGTGGACAGTATGCCATTGTTGAATCACTCTAAACCTTCCACCTGGCGACTCCATAGTTCTTCAACGACCAAAGACTCCACTGGTGATCAGTAGGCCTGCTGATTATCTTGGTTCACATAAGACTCCACTGGGAGACCAGCCTGCATAACAACATCAGCCATAATAGAAGTAGAAAGTAGGATTAAGCTGCTTGATTCAAAGACAACATTCTGGCTTCAAGAGTCATTCATACAAGAGCTTATCCCGACCCAAACCCACTTGAAATAGTTGACAACCCCGAGAGAATTTTCAGGAAATCCCCTACACTTAAAGGACCAACTATTTCTAGACACATCTATAGAGCTAACTCTGCACCAAAATACTTTACAGCTCTATTAGACCCACTTTCTGACCTAGACTCTCAAAACAGTTTACCTAGAACTAGGTCATTCAATGCTCTAGACCAGCCAGACCTTGAGCTTCCTGGTTCACCACCCCAAAGTGGTAAACACATTAGGGATAGAGAGACCCCTCCATCTACACCTCCTGATATTCACTTCATTCAAAACTTGGGACTCAGTCATCCTAAATCATCTCAACAAACTTATGCTGGTCCTAGTATCCCTGCCATCCATATACCAGTTGCTCAAGCCAACCCCTTACCTCCTCAGAACATAATCATGGAAGCCTGGTATGCACCTCTAATCTTACCCCAGCCTATAGTACCCTTATCCAATGATTACCAATCAAAGATCCCACACTTCATTGCAAAAGAGTCTACCACAGCTCAACACCATGTAGATAGGATGGAAGATTATTTTGACTACATCGATATAGATGATGATACAGTCAAAATGAGAATGTTTTCCCAGAGCTTAGGAGGTGATGTGAAGAAATGGTTTAAAGGCCTACCCCCTAATAGTATCCAAGACCTTCCTGCTTTATATCAAACCTTCATAAATAAATGGGAAGTTAAGGCCAACCCTCTCCAAATCTTAGCATAATACAAGAACCTTAAAAGAAATGTAGGATAGAGTGTCCATGACTACTCTACAAGGTTTAATAGCATTTATAACACTCTTCCTCCACATATGAAACCTCCCCAAGGTATGGCTTTAGTGAAATACCCTGAAGGCTTTGATGCTGACATGGCCTACCAACTAAGGGAGAGAGATTACAACACATTGGAAGACATGCAAAAAGGAGCAGTGAGTGGAGAGGCTAACCTGATTAAGAAGAAAGTAAGAATGAGGGCTGAGAAAAGGGTGACTTATAGGGATGACACTTTAGCCTCCACATCTGACCCCAATTATGACCGTCTATCTAAAAATGTGGAAAAGATACAACAAATGATGGAAAAATTGGTTGTCATAGTCAGTAACCAAAACATAAACCAAAATCATAATCAGAACCAGAACTTTAGGAGAAACAATACCCCACCCAATAGGCAAAGGGACTCAGACTAGCAAGTCATACCCCCATTTCAAGAGAACTTC
This sequence comes from Pinus albicaulis, assembly GCA_034641835.2. NCBI lineage: Eukaryota > Viridiplantae > Streptophyta > Pinopsida > Pinales > Pinaceae > Pinus > Pinus albicaulis. The sequence continues at coordinate 14,906,577 of CM076577.1, read as the reverse complement.
CTTGATGAAGATGAGGGGATAATAGAAGATTCTGAGGAGAACATAATAAATATGTTTGAAACAGATAACTCAATCCACAATTGTTCCATGGAAGAAGATCAACCCTCACCCTCATATTGGGATGAGGGAAGATTAGAATCTGAGGATTACAGACTTGGATTTGAAAATTCCATCATGTAGGTCAAATAACAGTATGAAATTAGAAGCAAAAAGAGCCTAGAAACTCCAAAACCAAAGGCTTCTGAGATTATCATCAAGAAAAGGCCTGAGAAAACTTCTGAAGTAACTGCTGAAAGTAATAAATCAGTAGCTGAGAGTTCTGGGAAGAAAAAAGAAAAAGACAACCAAAACACTGATAAACAGATTCAACCAACTAGCAGCACTAGCACTGCAGTTAGTGCTCCTGATAAAATAGTCCCTAACACCGTACATAGTGAGAGTTTGCACACTGATTCAGCAACTAAAGTAGTGGCTAACAAGACAGAGTTGAAAATTACAAAGACTCGATCTCCCTTCAGTTTGGAGAATGAAATTGCAAAAAATAAAATCTCTGTCCCACTCTCTGAGCTAGCCACTCAAGATGTCTATAAAGGCCAAATTTTGAAAGCTTTAAATCTAGGGGAAAATAGTGACACTGCCAATCTGAGTGATGATCAGCCAGCCCTTCTGTTTGGTCCAAAGATAGAGGGGAAGTTTTAGGAAGGGGTAATACCGCCTTTTTATATCAGTCTCAATATCCATGACAAGATCCTTCACAATGCAATGCATGACTTTGGGGCGTCACACAACTTAATGCCTAAGGTAGTTATGGAGAGGTTAGGCTTAGAGATAACCCACCCCTATAAATATCTATATTCATTTGACTCCAACAGAGTAAAGTGCCATGGCCTAATCAAAGACCTGTGTGTGAGCTTGACCCAGATTAAAGAAAAATGCATGGTCATGGATGTTGTAGTGGTAGATGTGCCACCTAAGTATGGTATTCTATTGTCGAGGTCATGGGGAGCCAAGATGCAGGGTAAAATGCAGATGGACGGGGCATATGCCACAATCCCTATATTTAGCCAGCTTAGGAGACTGTATAGAGAGGCACAAATGAAGTTCTTAGTCAGCAACCCTGAGAAGCCTGAAAATTCATCTCTGTACTCTGTACACACAGATCCAGATTCCTTTATCCTTTGCAATGATGAATCCTTAGAAGATCCAGAACCATAAAATGGAGGTATGAACAATGAGACGACGCCCATAGATTTTGACACAATGGCCACTTTAGACTCAGAATAAAACTAGGTTGAGGCCTGTGGACAGTGCACTGAAAACAAAACTCTGAGTCAACAAGAAACAAGATGTAAATAGATGGCTAGTCACCCCTCACTAACTCATACACCAAACGAATAATGAAACCATCCACAGTCCAACGCAGACCCTGTAACACAACAGACTAGTGAAACCCACATTAGGGAGGAAAATGAAGAGAAGCCCGAGAATGATCCCTTATGGGAAATGAATTTCGATGGGTCGTGCACCAGGAGAATTGCAGGAGCAGGAGTGTGGGTACATAACACATAGAGTGACTATGCAGAGAGTCATGCCTTCAACTTGAACTTCAAATGTGCAAATAATATCACAGAGTATGAGGCTCTTATCCTAGGCTTGAATCTATTGAAAAAATTAGGAGCCCGTAGGATAGCTGTGCATGGAGATTCTGAGCTCATCATTAAACAAGTGAATGGTGAATACATAGAAAAATGCCCCAGGCTGAGAGCATACAAGAGTGACGCTATGGATTTATTGAAGACCTTTGTGGAATATGAACTAGTGTTTATTCCTAGGAGCCGAAATGTAATTGAAAATGGATTAGCCTGTATAACTAGTTCATATCACTAGCCTCCCAGTGATCAAAAAATCATCATTTAGACGAAGTTCAGACCTGCAGTACCTAATAATGAGAAATATTGGCAGGTTTTTGAGGGAGATAAGCATATTGAGGAGTTCCTGATAGGCAGGAACGAGTTTGAATTTTCCGTTTCAGAATCTTAGTCCAATGATAGTTTCCTAAGTGAAGAGCCCTCAAACGAGGAAGATCCACCCTGTAACATAGAAATAAGCAATTTAAACGAACAGATTGGAAATCCAACTGAAGAATGTAAAAATTTAGATAATGAGGAAATAGAGGTGCTACAGGCAAAAGATAAGAACATACCCCGAGGTTTGGCACCTTTAGAAGATCTTTTCGATTTCGATGATGTAGCAAAAAATCCCACCGTAGGACATGCAGACTCTGATGTCGAGGAATGCAACACAGGCATAGAAGATAAGCCCAAGATGATTAAATTGGATAAGTCCTTACCCGCAGACATGAAAAAGAAATATATAGACTTGTTCAAAGAGTTCATCGATGTGTTTGCCTGGATCTACGAGGACTTGAAGGCCTATGACACAAACATCATACAACAAAAAATACCTTTGAAAGAAAATAAGAAACCCTTCAAACAGAAACTTCGCAGAATAAACCCAAAACAATTTCCTGCAGTGGAAAAGGAAATCAAGAAGATGTACGAGGCAGGAATAATAGTTCCTGTGAGGTTCTCTGATTGGGTCTCAAACCTTGTAGTTGTGAGAAAGAAAACAGGTGAGATCAGACTGTGCATATACTTCAGGAACCTTAACAGAACCTCACTTAAGGACAATTACCCCTTACCAAAGATGGAACATATCCTGAAAAGGGTAGTTGGCTCAAGGCAGATCTTCCTGTTAGACGGCTTTTCAGGTTACAACCAAGTTCTAGTACTCCCAGAAGATCAACTCAAGACTGCTTTCACCACTCCATGGGGCACTTTTATGTATGTAAAAATTCCCTTTGGACTGATGAACGCTGGTGCAACCTTCCAACGAGCGATGGACATAGATTTTTCAGATGAGATAGGGAACTTCATTGTCATCTATCTGGATGACATAACAGTCTACTCCAAGACTGATGAGGAACACCTAAAACATCTAAGAAGAGTTTTCGAAAAATGTAAGAAGTTCGGTCTATCATTAAATCCCAAAAATACTATATTTGGGCTGCAAGAAGGTAAGCTTCTCAGCCACATTATATCTGAGAAGGGAATTAGGATAGACCCGCAAAGATTTCAGGGAATACTACAAATCACACACCCGAGAAACATTAAAGAGTTACAGTCCTTCAGTGGGAAAATTAACTTCTTAAGGAGGTTTATTCCCAACTTAGCTGAGCACCTCAGGAATATGACTAATATGCTGAAAAAAGGTGTGTGGGTTAAGTGGACTGTTGAGGGTAAAAGATATTTTGAATCGGTTAAACTTGCACTCACCAGGGCTCTTGTATTAATCAGCCCAGATTTCTCAAAATATTTCCTGATCTTTTCATTTTCCTCCGAGCATACACTGGCTGCAGTTTTGCTGCAGAAAAATCCAGAGGGAATGGAACAACCCATTGCTTTCTTCAACAAATTACTGAGGGATGCACCCTTGAAATATAACATAATGGAAAAATAGGCCTATGCCCCGGTAAAGGCCTTGAAAGATTTTATGGTGTACATACTGCATTCTCACATCATGGCCTACGTGTCAAACTTAGTGGTTAAAGAAATCCTGTCCCAAGATCCGGACGGAAAGAGGGGAAAATGGATTGTTGTAATCTTAGAGTGTGACCTTGAGATAAAACCCACAAAACTGATCAAAAGCTAGGGCTTAGCTCGATTGATGGCTGAATCAAATTTACAAGCCCTTGACATAAACATGGTAGATGCCTTGGATGAGCAGGAAGGATTGCCTGATCCCACTGTCGAGGAGTAGTTTCAAAACTCTCCTTGGTATTCTGATATCTTGTATGTGCTCACAAACCTCAATGCCCCTCCTAAACTATCAAAGAACAAGGCCAGATTCCTAAAGCTAAAAGCTAGAAACTATTACATACTAAATGAATGTTTATACTGGAAAAATACAAATGGCCTATTGCTTAAATTTTTTCCTGAAACCGAGGCAGAGAGGATTAAACAGGAGTTCCATGCAGGAGAGTGTGGAGGTCACCTGAGTTGGAAAGCCACTGCTAACAAAATACTCAAATCTAGATATTATTGGCCCAGAATTTTCAATGACATCCATAAGATGATAATTGCCTGCCATAAATTCCAGATCTTCGAGGGAAAAAGAAAGCTCCTCCCATTACCATTACAACCCATTTCTGTTGAGGGTCCCTTTTTGCAATGGGGCCTAGATTTCATTGGATAAATACACCCTGCTTCTTCTGCACAGCACAAGTGGATCCTTACAGCCACATAATACTTCGCTAAATGGATAGAGGCCATACCTTCTAGGAATGCCACAGATTTTGTCATCATTAAGTTCCTGGAAGACCACATCCTCTCTAGGTTTGGCTGCCCAAGAAAAATAATCACTGATAACGCTGCTGCTTTTGGATCCAAGAAAATGATTGATTTTTGTCACAGGTATCAAACAACACACGGTCATTCAACTGCTTATTACCCACAAGGTAATGGGTTAGTTGAATCATCAAACAAGAGCTTGGAGACCATTATCAAAAAACTGCTTGAATAGAATAAGAATTCATGGCATAAAAATTTAGTGCATGCTTTTTGGGCTGACAGAATTACAATGAAAAAATCCATTGGCATGTCACCATATCAGCTTGTCTATGGAACAGAGGCAGTGTTTCATAGCAGCCTTGGGGTACCAGTGATTAAACTTGTCCAAGAGATTCAGACAGAAGAAGACAACATGGTGAGGAGGATAAACCAATCAATTCATCTCCAACAAACAAGGGAAGAAGTCTATAACAGAGCTCTTAAAGTTCAGGAAAATATAAATAAGTTGTTTGACAAGAGAACGAAGGATTCTGACTTCAAAATTGGAGATAAAGTTCTGAAGTGGGACTCAAGGAGAGAAGAAAAAGGAAAACACGGCAAGTTTGATAGTTTGTGGCAGGGTCCATACATCATCCAAGCCACTGTTGGTCCGAATGCCCTTTTTCTGCAGGAGCTAGATGGTACAGAGCTGTTTGGGGGTCCTGTCAATGGTAGGATGCTCAAACATTACTATTGTTGATTTCCAATTTACAGTTCCCATTTCCATTATAAATACCATTGTTGTATTTTGCTTTCAAAGAAAAGGAGAAAATGTTTCAAAAAACAGAAGTAAAGATAGTTGGTTCTAACATGCCCAAAATCTGAACCAACAAATAAGGAAGAAGAATTAGCTCTAACAAGCCCAAAACCAGAGTTTAAATAAAGAAGAAAGTGACTCTAACCAGCTCAAAACTTGATTCACAAAGAAAGGAAGGAAGCTTCAAATTTTCAGAGTTCAAGCCTTCAAGATTTTTTTTTTCAATTTTCTGCAATTTCAGTCCATGAGCAACTGTCCTTATTCCTTGGATACGCAGCAAACTAGACTGTCTAATCCTAGTTTGACTATTTTTGAATTTCTGTTGTAGAATGTAGAGAAGAAATCTGTTGGACAGTTTAATCCCAGCAGATGTTAGATTAGGTAGAGAAACATGTGAGGCCAACAGCTTAATCTGGTCTCATGGAGTAATAAGGTTAAAAATAGAATAGGTTTATTTTCCCTGCTTGTAAAAACTAATGATGTAAAGGTATGCAAGTCCAAATGCACCCAGAAGAGAAAATGTTAGGACATAGATTGGGTAGGTACTTGTTTGCGAGAATTTTCCTACTGATGTAATTTTTTCATTATTTGTGGTAGCTAATCCAAGAAATAAAATGGATGGGTCAAGTACCAGGCACCAGGTCTACACCAAAGATCATGGTCTGAATTATTGACTCCTTCAAGAAGAAGCCACGCCCATGTGGAGCCAGTGTTAGCCCCCTATGAATTTTTTGACAAGAAAACAAGGGCCTAAGTTTTTTTTTTAGCCTTCAAGGAATGCATTTCCCTTGAACAAACATCATCCTTGAAACCTCGTTGTGCCTTTATTGATTTCCTTTAAAAAGAACCTCACTGACTGTAAAACATTGTGCTAAAAAGGGGCCTTCATTTTCCCCTTGTATCCCTACAGAATTTCCCATTTCAAACCTTTTTCCATTTTTCAAAGCCTCCCTTTTGCCCCCAAGATCCCTTCCTAAACCCTCTAAATCATTCCCATCTCCCCTTTAAAACCTCGCAAACATCCTTTGTTTGGCCAAGTATCCCTTTTCCTCTCTATCGTTGCCTCTTTGGCCATGAAATTGCACTAAAAACAACCCAAAAAACCCATATTCTTCATACATCAGGCTTAGCCTCCTTCGTCCAGCCCCCAAAACATTTCCCCACATGACTCGGGCACTGGAACCAAGCGCTAGCCCGCAACGTGCGTATCGAGTCAATGGTCAAGAGTGCTCTGCGCCATCAATTTCCTGTTAATCCAACGGTCATCACAAGTCCTATCATGCCATCATTCCCCTGTTCGCCCCTCCGATCACATATCAACCGTCAATCTGATCCGCAGATCAACGGCCCATAATCCTGCCGCCCCGGTGGTCCCCACGATCAATCACTATTCAAAACCGATAGTTTTCATCGTGCCGCTTTTGGGAGGAAAGTTGTTTTTCTCGTTCGGCAGTGATCAATGCCACAGGCCGACATGTGGCATTAGGATTTTTTGAAAACCTGCCCTCATCATGCATTAAAAATCGACTGTGGGCCCAGCGCGATATGCACGTACGCCGTCCGATGTGGGGCAGGGCCATCTGATGGTGATCACGCCCAAAAGATGCTCATGGGATAACCGAAGTAAAACAAGACCCCTGGCCCACAAGTGATCGCCCTCTGGTGCGATCACAACCGCTGATCTCCTCCTGAGATTCGACGGTCCAGGTTAGACCATCCCCGCCATTGACCGGGTCCCGCCGCCATAGCTCCACGTCACCCGCTTTCGTGGAATTTTCCCATTTCTTTTGTATTTTTCCCAATTTCCAAAACCCTTCCATCGTTTAATTTCCACCGTCGATCACCGCCCCCCATGCACTGATCGAACGGTCCCTGTGCATTTCTTCACTCAAACCCCCATCAGAGCAGATTTCCACCATTTCGCTGCATTTTTTCATCATTTGCATTCACATCCACTATTTCCACCATGCTACACTGCCATTCTCACAGCCATCCATCGCATTCGTCCCTCTCCAACATGGTTTTCCTTAACAATTTTGTGTGTTTTACAGGGAATGTAGATGATGAAGACCGTTCTATTCTACACAGTCACTGTCTACGACACAACAACGCAGAGGAAATTTTAGCAGAGCCAGTGATTGCAGGAAGACTTATGAAGGGTTCTGAATGCATATTTTATCCAACTCGGGGGTATTAACTCCGCTTAAACCTCCAACACCATAAGCCTTGCAAATTGACAGTCAGAGACAATAAATGGAGTGGAAAAGAGTATCAGTGGAAGATCAGAAGTTTAAGGTCTGTAATTGAAGACGTTTGGGCTTTAATTTGATGATTGAAAAGAAATGTACCAGATTGAATACCCTGAGACTAACACAGAAAGCCCAATAATTCCTAGGGCACACAAAACCATATATTAGTGTCACCATCAGCAAAACTTTCTTTCCCATGAAAGGATGAGGTACCCATACTTTTTTCATTCTATACCGTGTTTTGGAGAATATCTCTGCCCTCACAACAGTCCTAGTGCTACCAGAAGCATTTGTTACACAGTATGGCAGACCTCATGATCTTTATCTGTCTTTTTTTTTATTCACCAGACTAATGCAGAGTACTACAGTCAGAGCCCACATCAAGGACATACCTGGAGTAAATTGCAGCATGTCGAAGACCACTCTTTCAGCCAAAATGTACTGAAGTTTAATGCTCAGATATTAAAAATCGAATGGGCTTCGAACCACTGCTCCTAATCTGTTTAATATTTCATTTAGTGTTTCATCTACCCCCTCTGCCTCTTTTTTATATATAAAAACTCATGAGAAAATATTGTAAAGGTTGTTGGTCGGATATCTGTGAAGCGTAAGTTGTTTCTCTTGAGACATGTTCTCTGTGTAAAGTTGTAAGATAGGTTGAGGAAGATGTTTTCAGACTGAATATCAAGCTTTTGGCAATGTTGTACATGACTGGTGTTGCTCTTTAATATGACAAGCACATTTATTTGGATCTTGATTTAAAGCAGTGGTGATGTTTTTCTTATTTTGTCTTGGTTTTCCTTTGTAGTTCATCACATTTCAGTTCTTCTGGCACGCATCAGAAATCTGGCATAGGATTTACCCTTGTTTGGTACCCTATGTTTCTGCTCTCCCTAGCTTCAATGTTTTCTACTGTATGTGTTATCTAAGGATGGATTCAAGCTAATTTAACCAGTGTAGTAGCTAAAATTTACTGCTATCTGATGTATGAATTAATGAGTCTGCTCTTAGATGTTCTTGTTAGGCTTTAATTGAATGAATTGGGATACTAGGAGTTTAGAACTCTATCTCTGTCTCGCTAGGGTCCTTTTCAATTAATTGAACCTTTCCAAGTTCCCTTAAGTTGGATGATGAAGCATTTAGAGTTCAAAGTCTCTCTCTGATCTCAGGTTTTCACCTTTGTGTTTAAATCTTTTATGTTTCCTTGTCTGAAGAGTTAACCTTTTAAGTCTTGGATCACAGGTTGTCCAACAGCATGTCTTGTTCCTAGATCTGATTTTTGAAAGGTCCAACGTTTAAAAGATCGATTTAGTGTGTCATAAATTGCTACATTTAATTTGTCAATCCGGGATTCGTGAGCTGACGAAGTGTGGCACACTATATGTGCAGAATAACCTATCTCTTACTTTTTGTCGTTTTTGGATTTTTATTGATCTTGGTTGGTTTCCTAATGTGAGATGGAAATTCTAAAAGACAAGTATGGTTATGAATATTCAAGGCAATGATGTCATTTATAATGATTTACCAACTTGAAACTGAAAAAGGAATTTGAAACATACAATGACAAAACTTGAAAGGAAATGAAAATGTGCTACTGAAATGAAAAAGGTGCTGCTAATCTAATAAATCAAAACGGTGAACTAGTGAGCATGAAACCAAACTATTCTTGCTGCTGTCTAAACACAAAAGAAACTATGCTGAAAGAAATCCAAAAGTTGCAATAAAGTAAATCTAAATCAAATTACATCAACTTGTCTTTTGATCCCTCATCATTAGTCCAGCTATGATTTTCGGAAGTAACCATAAACAACTTGAGTAACTGATATCTAACTTGCAGAAAGTAAACTAATATCAAACCATACATTCATAATTCAATCCCTCACCATCGGTCAAAATTAATCAATACCTTTAGAAAAGTGAGCAAATAACTTATTCATCTCATTGATTCAATTTTTTTTTTTTTTTATTTGTTTTATTTTTTTTATTTTTTAAATGAAATAAAGCATGGATGAAATAATTGTCCTTATGAATATTTTTGAAACAAAGTCATGCCAATGCCTCTTTCATGCAAAATAAAAATAAAAAGCTTGAAATTTCTAAAGTCAAATTCCTAACTATGAAGGAGATGAAGGCAGAGTCCTTTTCAATTTATACAACTTGTATTTGATGCACATGTGATAATGTGTTTGCCTCAAATAATCCATTTGTCATTCATCATGTGCCACCACACATGAATTCTGCCACATTTTCCCTCAAATAAGGAAATTAGTTCCTTGATTATTTCTCAAAACGCTCACTGTTTTCATAAAAAAAAAAAACATTTTTCTCTCACGCACACTGCAAATTAGTGCTCCGAAGAACCCTGAATTTCTCCCAAATGGCTGCGAATTTCAGAAAGTTCTTATAGGATTACCTAATTCACCCCGTTCCCGAAAAAACCCATGTTTTATTTTTTTCTAATTCGTCCTGGTTTGCTCAGAAAATTCATTTTAAAATCGGGTGTTTTTGACAATGACGCATTTCGTTTTCTGGCAATTACTTGTGGTTTGATTTGTTTTTATTTTGCAGGTTTTGAAGTGTAATGGCTTGTATCTCACAGATAAGTTCAGATTGATCTTCCTCATTCCAATTACTTGCAATGGAATCTACAATCTTCTCTTCATCAACAGTCTGAAATCTTCTCTTCATCGGCAATTTCTTCATATGATACACTTCCATTGTATGTCCCTACAATTGAATTTGTAATCTTCTCTTCATCAGCAAATTGCAATCTTCTTCTCATAAAAAATTTGCAATCTTTTCCTCATCAACAGTTTCTTCATGTGATATACATTCATTGTGTGCAAATTTTTTTTTAAAATGATTTCTAATAACTGTTGTTTGAGGAAAAACGAATATGAAAAAGAGAAGGTTTTTTTTTTTTAAATTGTAGTGCATGGGTCTTTGTGTGGATTGAAGGTCTGCATATATGTGTAAAGCCAAGCCAAAGAATGGCCTCATGCATATGCGTGGGTCTTATTTCCATGAGATTTTTTTTTTTAATTGATTTGTTAATAAAATTATGTATGTTATATTTTCAAAAATTTTAAAAATACACATATATATTCATTAAACAAAACAATTTATTGAAATCAATTTTTTTTTTTTTAAATTGTTGAATCAATTGAAATGATGAAGTTTTATTTTCTCCCCCTTTTATTTTTTTTCACATAACAATTCTTTTTCTGATCCTCCAGATCACACAAAGTGCAGGAGGAGAGTATACTCAAGAATTATTAATTTTTTTTTTTTTTTTACATAACAATCCTTTTTCTGATCCTCCAGATCACACAAAGTGCAGGAGGAGAGCATACTCAAGAATTATTAATTTTTTTTAGATGTAAGAAATAAGGCTACCTAGTTACACGTCCCCGGCAACGGCGCCAAAATGTTTGGTCAATTTAGTGTGTCCTAAATTGCTAACATAAATTATCAACCAGGGATTCGTAAGCTGACGAAGTGTGGCGCACTATATGTGCAAGATAACCTATCTCTTACTTTTTTTCGTTTTTGGATTTTTATGAAATTCTAAAAGACAATTATGGTTATGGATATTCAAGGCAATAATGTCCTTTATAATGATTTACCAACTTGAAACTGAAAAAGGAATTTGAAACATACAATGACAAAACTTGAAAGGAAATGAAAATGTGCTACTGAAATGAAAAAGGTGCTGCTAATCTAATAAATCAAAACAGTGAACTAGTGAGCATGAAACCAAACTATTCTTGCTGCTGTCTAAACACAAAAGAAACTATGTTGAAAGAAATCCAAAAGTTGCAATAAAGTAAATCTAAATCAAATTACATCAACTTGTCTTCTGATCCCTCATCATTAGTCCAGCTATGATTTTCGGAAGTAACCATAAACAACTTGAGTAGCTGATATCTAACTTGCAGAAAGTAAACTAATATCAAACCACACATTCATAATTCAATCCCTCACCATCAGTCCAGCTGTGGCTTTCGGAGGTAACTGAAGATGTCATGCACGATTTAATATTTCTAACTTGCAGAAAGGAAACTAATATCAAACTACACATCCATAATTCAATCCCTCACCATCAGTCCAGCTGTGGCTTTCGGAGGCAACTGAAGATGTTATGAGAAATTTAATATATCTAACTTGCAGAAAGGAAACTAATATCAAACTACACATTCATAATTCAATCCCTCACCATCAGTCGAGCTATGGCTTTCGGAGGCAACTGAAGATGTTATGAGCAGTTTAATATATCTAAATTTGCAGAAAGGAAACTAATATCAAACTACACATTTCATAATACAATCCCTCACCATCAGTCCAGCTGTGGCTTTCGGAGGTAACTGAAAATGACATGAGCAATTTAATATATCTAAATCTAACTACTGAAGCAAATGTGCAAGACTGAAATAAACAAAGCAATACCGGAATTAAACAAAAACTAAGAAAAAAATAAATTAACAGCAGAACAATATTGATTCCATGTCATTAGTCAAAAGATATGCAAATGCCCGGGCTGCCATGAAAAATTATGCTAAAAGCTATGATTTGAGAAAGCAATCTAAGTAAGGAAATATGACAAAACATAATTGAAAGCAACTTATCTAGAAAACATGTAAAAGCCTCCTTGGATAGCAGGGGCCCTCTGCTACCAATTTGGTGTAGTTCTTAGCTCCTTGAAGTTGTAATCAAAACAACATCAAAGAACTGAATTTCTCTATTAAAAAGAACTCACAAATTTACATCCCATTCCATCTTGAACTTTGTTACAAAAGACTTCTCTACTACTTTTTCATTACTTCCTCATTACCTATGATAGGAGAAAGCTTCTCCTATTTATACAAAATATGAAGAGTCATCTCATTAATGGGAGTCCATGAATCTCTCCCTCCATCTCTAGAGTTACAATCAAAATAGGAAATGATAAGACACATGTCTTTCTAGAGTTTCAACACAACTTGAGGAATGAGACACATATCCTCTTAGAGTTTCAATACAACAAGGAAGTGGGACACATATCCTCTTGATCCCATAATCTTCTCCAACCAAATTCGAATTTGGCCTTAGAGTGCCACATAAGGGTCTTCTAGAAGTCTCCTTTTGACCTACACATGTCACAAAACTCATAACACATATATAGATATATGAAACTATGTTAATTTCTAGTTTCTAATCATAAATTCACTTAAAATACATAAAATAAATAACTTTGGAAAACAAGGATCCTAACCCATATATTTATGAAAATGGTTACTTGATGTAGGGTTTTAGGTCAAATGGTTATGAAATAGGAGCTAAATGGTTATGACATAATGGAAATATGTATGAATATGGAGAACACTTTTGAGACTCAGCAGGATCCTGCTACAGAACCTACTCATAATCTCACTAGGTTATCTCAAATGACAGGAGCTTATGCTTCTGCAACAATTGACAAAGCATTTGAGATACAACTTTTGTTGAATGAAAAAGAAGAACAGGTAAAAGCTCTGCAACAGCAATTGCAACAGGTACAGGCCAATAAGGAAGCACAATTGAAAGTTGAAGAGTTACAACAACAACTTCAAGAAATGCAAATAGGACATCAAAAGCACAGGTGATAAAGACAAACAAATACAGATTATCCAAGATCAGCATAAAGATGATCCTAAGCTTCCAGAATTCATTTGAGAAACCATCTCTTTGAACAATCAACTACTGCAACAAGAGGAAGTTTTCTGCCAAAAAATCTTGCAATGGAATTCTTTGTGCCAAGAGAGTGATAAAATCACAAATCATGTCGTAGATTTACGAAATGATTATGATTTTATTAATGAAAAGATCAATGATTATCTAGCATGGCAAAAGACAGAAGAAGGCAGAAAAGCTGGTGCACCCATCATTAACGAGAACCATAAAGAAATACTGTTTAATAATTGGGATGCACAAATCAGAAGGGCAGAAAGGGCAGCAGAGGAGGCATCTACAGCGGCAAACACTCTCACTGATTGTGTAAATGACAATTTACACAAATCTAACTTGATTTCTGAAACTGTT